>JAJHSJ010000015.1:48933067-49195493 GCA_021015155.1 Magnolia officinalis
ACAATCTTTATCATGTCTTCAATTATCACCAACCACAGCTCCAAGCTTCATCTCTAATTGCCTCTATCATCATCGTCATTTCTCGTGCAAACACCATCTTCGTTAAGCCTTTTCCAAGCCCGGAGAAGTCACACAAAACTTGAACTTCTTTGTAGTAACAACCTTCGTAAGCATGTCTGCTGGATTCACGTTTGTGTGGATCTTCTCAAGAGTCACTCCGCCTTCCTTAAGCACCTGTCGGATAAAATAATGAAAAACATTAATATGTTTAGTACAAGAATGGCGAACTGAGTTCTTCGCCAAATTGATCATACTTTCGCTCTCACAATTTATTAGCACGGCTTCCTACCAAAGTAGAAGCTAATTTATCATCACTATCAATCAAACACCTTCTTTGAATGCTTCTGTCACCGTTATACACTCTGATTCGGTTGTGAAAAGAGTCACTAGAGACTAAAACTAATCTCTCCACCTGCTAGCACAAACGAGTAGCCGAGAGTTGATCTCCTATTATCCACATTACCCGTGTAATTAGCATTCACATAGCCTACCAACTTGTCCTCAGACTTTTCAAACATTAAGACGTAGTCTACTGTACCTCAAATATACCAAAGTAACCATTTAATTGCTTCCCAGTATTGCTTGCCAGGGTTAGCCATGTATCTGCTCACAGCACCCACTGCATGTGAAATATCAGGTCTCGTATGAGACCATGACATACAACGAACTGCCAACAGCGTTCAAATAGGGCACATAAGACATCACTTGATTTTCTTCATCTGTAGTAGGACATTGTTCAGAATAAATCCTAAAGTAAACAGCATGGGGTGTGCTAACCAGTTTTACCTTGTCCATATCGAATTTAACCAATACCTTTTTAAGGTATTCTATATGTGATAACCGTAGCCTGCTCCTCTGCCTATTTATGTGAATATCTATGCCGGGAATATTCTTTGCAGACCCTAGTCTTTCATTTCGAATGTCTCTGACAACCGAGTCTTCAATGTATCGATCTTAAACATGATATAGTTAACAACAAGCATGTCATCTACGTACAATACCAGTACGATGAAATATTCATCATTCAATGCCTTGTAATAGACACAATAATCATATTCACTTTTGGTAAATCGCTAACCTATCATGAAAGTATCAAACTTTTTGTACCATTGCATAGGTGATTATTTCAGACATATAATGACCTCCTTAACCTGCAAACTTTATTCTCTACCCCTTTCACTTAGAACCATTTTGGTTGCTTCATGTAAATTTGCTCCTCCAACTCCCCATGTAAGAAAGCAGTCTTCACATCTATCTGTTCTAATTTCATATTGTATTGGGCAACCAGCGCCAATACAAATATGATAGACACCTTCTTGACTATAGGTGCAAAAATCTCATTGAAGTCGATACTCTCTTGCGCAAACCCTTTCACGACCAATCTTTCCTTATATCTATCATGCAAATTGTAAATCCACTTGCAGTCAATCGCTTTATGCCCTATTAGAAGCTTCACTAGCTCTTATGTCTCATTCTTATGCAGGGAATCCATCTTATCATGCATGGTCGTTAACCACTTCTCAGCATCAGAACCATCTAATGCTTCCTGAAAGGTAAACGGATCCCCTTTATTCGTAATGAGGGCAAATGCACCATTTGAGTCATCCATGTATCTGACTAGCAACCTGCGATCTATAGGCGGATTTCTTCCAAAAGTTGGCTGCTCCACCTACTCTTACACATCTATCTGCGGCTCAGGCTTTATCTATGTATCTTCCTTTTCAATCTCGACATTAATGACTGTTGATTTCTCCAGTTCCTTACACTTGTCCTTGCGAAGCAAGAAAACTCCATTAAACCCGACATGTCGGTTAATTATGATCTTTTGTATGACTTGGTCAAACAACTTGTACTTTCACACCATTAGTATAACCCAAAAAAAAAAAAAAAACTTCTTAGCCCTTTAGTATAGCTTATCTTTCTCAACTGACGCTACATGAGAGTAAGCATCACAACCAACTACACAATTATGAGTAGTCTACCTCATGACCACTCCATGCTTCTTCAGGAATCATGTAGTCTATCGACATAGATGGTGACCGATTCACCAGGAAACAAGTCATGTTAGCGGCCACCATCGGTAACTCCGTGCCCAATCCAACATTACTCAACATGCTTCGGGTTCTCTCTAAGAGAGACAAATTCATCTATTCTTCCACTCCATTCTGCTTAGGAGTGTGCCTCACTATACTATGCCTCACAATCTCCTCATCGTTGCAAAATTGGTTGAATTTCATTGATGTGAATCACCTCTGTTATCAGTCCTTAATACCTTCAGTTTCTGCCATGTCTGCCTTTCATCCATCGCCTTCTACACTTTAAATGTGGGGAAAAAATCATATTTATTTTTGAGAATATAAACACACACTTTTCTAGAGTAGTCATCGATGAATGAGACAAAATACAATGCCCCCCATTAGAAACAACAGGGGACGGGCCCTATGCATCTGAATACACATCCTCAAACACACCTTTACAAACATGATTTCTAGTTTTAAAAATTAGCCTTGAATGTTTACCATATATACAATACTCGCATATAAAAGTTTAATACTTTTAAAAATAAGAATTAAGTAACGTTCAGAAAGAACATTCATATCGTGGTCGCTTATGTTGTCTAGGCTCGCATGCCATAATCGTGATGACGTAGATTCCACTACATACGTTGTAGCTCCACCCATTTCATTATTGTCCAATCAACTTGTATAGATTACTACTCCGCTATGCTTTCATCACAATAAGTATCCCTTTCAAAACTTGAAGGACCATGTCATAATCAGTAAACTTACAAGTGCCTCAAGAGCCCCTAGAGAAATCAAATTCTTCCAGTGGTCTGGAACGTGTCGAACGTTTGTCAGAATATGCTCCACCCCATCAAATATTTTAATGCGCACTGAACCAATTCAATTAACTTTACAGGTAATGTCATTGCCCATAAAAACTTGTCCATCATTGTACTCGCTATATGTGGTGAACCAATCCTTCTAAGAAATCATGTGGTATGAGGCCCCCGAATCCAAAATCAAGTCATTACTAAGGTAACATATTTTAGATGCAGTCAAGACATCTCCATCATCTACCTCCTCACATGATTACGCTGTGTTGTCCTCTTTTTGACGCATTCTCTGATTTTTCTCCATTTTGAACCTTAGGGTTCATATAGTCCTTCATATGCCCTGTCATTGTACAATTCTAACACTTCATCTAGCCCTTTTCTTTCGATTTAGATCGCGATCAAGAATTGCCCTTCTTCTTTTCAGTATCCATTCCCCTGGCAACCAACGCATCTGTAGAGGTACCTCCGCTATTGTCCTTCTTTCTCAGCTGCTTCTCATGAAGGGCAGAGATGGCAGTCTCTACATTAATGGTATCCCTACTGTGAATCAGCGTGTCTACCAAATTCTCGAAAGATAGTGGAAGCGAAATCAAAATAATTAAGGCTTGATCTTTTTCTTTGATCTTAACTTCCGCATTCGTCAGTTTATATAGCAATTCACTGAAAATGCTCGTGTTCATTAATGTTAGACTCATCTGTCATATAAAGATTAAAGAATTGCTTCTTAAGATATAGACAGCTACCTAGGGATTTCTTCATATACAAATAGAGTTGTACACGAACCAAGTTAGCTCTGTTAACTCGCTTGACTCAACTCGAAAAAGCTCGGTTCGACTCGATTCGAAACTGAGTTCGAGCTTATCCAAGCTCGAATCGACTTGGATCGAACCTTAATTCGAATCGAATCAATTCGGTGACTCAGTTATTTTGATATTGACGTTGCTCACTAAGTGTTAATGAAATGACTCAACGAAGTGTTGTTTCGGGTGCATACATTCTCCGTAGGATCAGTTGGTGGCGAGGAAGGTATGATATGAAACAAATCACTACCACTACAAAAAAAAAAAAAAAACTTTACATGATAAAACTACCCTTGTATTTTGATTTTGATGATGCATATCAAGTGCTTGATGAAATACATGTAAACTGCTACTACTGTTTTGCATGTTATGAGAAATTGAAGGTGCACTCCATGTGTTTGAGAAAATGTCACACATGCTCGAACTCGGGTCGAATTGGCCCGAGCTACTGACCAAACTGAGTCAAGATGGCCAGTCAAGCTCGAGGATCGAGCCGAGTTGAGTTCGAGTTAGGGTCAGCTACTGGCCAAGCCGAGTTGAACTGTGCCAAGCTCGACTCGTGTACAGCTTTATGTACCAACCATCCAATTTCGTCCATACCCCTGTGGTGGTCTTTTGATCCAAGACATTATATAGGACATTGTCCACTAGACACAATTGTATGGAGGTTATAACCATCTCGTGTAGTTCATCCCACTTTTCATCAGTCATATATGCAGGACGCTTCGCCTTGTCAAGGACAACATGTTGCAATTCTTGCTAAATTAGAAGGCCTCTCATCTTAACCTTCCATAGTTCAAATTATTTCTCCCAGTGAAATTCTTCATTTCATATTTAATATTTAATCCCTTAAAAGACATGTTTTCAAATTCAAAAAACTCAAAACCCCAACATTATTTCTAATACCACTTGTTGGGGGATGCATGGAAGCAACCCCCAGTTAGAATTAAATAATAATATATCAAATAAACTAAGCACACAAAGAACACAAGTTTTACGTGGAAAAACCCTCAGGGGGAAACCACGGCACAAAGTGACAATGAATCCACTATGATAATCAATGTTACAAGATATGGAATAGCTTACCGATCCGAGAATACACTCCAAAAACCATACAAAAAATCCTAGCTTTGATCTCCATATGCTCACCAAAAGCCCTAAGGACGTTTTCAATACCCTGATCTTTGATTACAAACCCTTAAATAGGATTAAAATTGAATTAGGAAATAAAACCTGCAATTCCATTAAACTGCGCAAGTCGGATGGGAGTTTTAGTCATATCGAGTGCCATGACAACCCATCGATAAGATCGAAGCCATCTTCGATCAAATCAATTTGAACCCAAAACTGTCCAGCGAACAAAGGCCATAAAATGAGATTTTCTCGATGGGATCGAGTGGTATGTCGATATCATCGATAGATCCAGTTACAGATAAATTTAAGACATTTAACAATAAGTATGACTCTAGCATGCCCGACACTATCATAATCAGAAAAATTATATACTAAAAAAAAAAGTAAATCAGGAAAATTACAAACTTGATTCACATGATCAAGCATTGGATTTAGAAGATTTTCAAGAAACTTTAGTTGAGAAAGACAATTCATTCGAGGACGAGGAAATGTTGTCTATCGATATCATCGATAGACCCAGTTAATTTAAGACATTTGATAATAAGTACGACTTTAGCATGCCCGACACTACCATAATCAGAAAAATTATAGAGTAAAAAAAGCAAATCAGGAAAATTATAAACTTGATTCACATGATCAAGCATCAGATTTAGAGGGTTTTCAAGAAAATTTAGCCGAGAAAGACAATTCATCCAAGGACAGGGAAGCATTGTTTGTAGTGATTCCACGAGAAAATCTTAGCCATCAATGGATCTTAGATTCTGGTGCTTCGTTCCATATGACTCCATATAGAGATATTTTATACACATATCAATCATGTGATTGCGACATAGTTTACATAAGTGATTATAGAACATGTAAAATTGCGAGGATTAGAGATATTAAAATTAATATGTTTGATAGTATCACACGTACCGAACCTGCAAAAGAGTCTTCTATCATTAAGAAAGTTCAACGGAGATAGATATAAGTTTTCTAGTGAAAATAGTCAATTAAAAATTGTAAATGGGAGCGATAGTGGTTGCAAAAGGAGTGTTAATGAACGATTTATATCGTTTGATTGGAGATATTGTGGTTGGTGATGCTATTATTGCTAATGTCGTGACAAACTCCACTACAATCTGGCACAAGTGGTTGGGCCACATAAGCAAGCAATAATGACCAAATGAACTTCTTGATCGAAATTTACTTTCCGATTTAAAGTCCATTAATTTAGTTTTTTTAGTGGGGATTGTCTATTTATAAAGATTTTTAGAGCTCGTTTTCCCTTATCCACTACCAAAAGTAAGGATATTTTAAATCTAATTTATTTTGATACTTGGGAGGCACCATTTGTACCATTGAGAGATTCGAAGTACTTTGTTTCTTTTATTAACAATTTCTCTAGAAAAGTATAGGTTTGCATATTAAAAAGGAAAAGTGGTGTTTTTACTTGGTTTACCAAGTTTATAGCATTAGTTGAAAATAAAAAAGGGAAATAAAATTAAATATTTGAGAACTGATAACGGAAAAGAATACACCTCTAAAAAATCTAAAGATTAATATTTGAGAACTGATAATGGAAGAGAATACACCTCAAAAGAATTTAAAGACTTTTGCGATGAGCATGATAGTGAGAGGCACTACACGGTATATGCACTCCACAACAGAACGGAGTTGTAGAACGTATAAACCGTACGCTTACATATCGTGTTAGGAGCATGCTAAGTTCAGCTAGGTTTGAGTAGTGCTTTGGGGCAGAAGCTGTTAATACAACTTATTACTTGGTAAATTATTCTCCTACGGCTGCACTAGATTGTAAAATCTTTTAAGAGATGTGGTCTGAAAATTTTGTTAATTATTTGTTCATTTATTCTTTTGGTTGTGACGCTTATGTGTAGATTCCCAAAGAGCATAAGAGTAAGTTGAATGTGGGATCTAGAAAGTGTATTTTTCTTCTCTATATAGATGGAACAAATGGGTACAGATTGTGGGACCCTACTACCTACAAGTTAATAGTTAGTTGAGACATGGTTTTTAATAAAAATTCATTGTAAAATGACAGAATTGCAAAGCTCAGAGTCATGAGAGATAATTAAATTGAAATCTTTAAACAATGTTCAGAATCAGCCTAATAATTTAGATGATCAACAAGTTGAAGATATTGTTAAAAATTGAGCTAATGAAGAGCATGCAGAGGAGATATCAAATGTTAAAACTCAAAGTGATCAATGTTGACTGAAGAAAGCCACAAAACCTTCTGTTTGGCTCAAGGATTATGTTACGGCTTACATTTATATGACAGAATAACACTAGCCTTATTTATACCGAGAGGCGTGTGAATCTGTAGATGTTGACCAATAGAGAGTGTCCATGGAAGAGGAGATAAAAACTCTGCATAACAACTAGACTTGGGTATTTGTTGATTTAACCAAAGAGCAAAAGGCTATTGGACACAAATGGGTTTACAGGCTGAAAAAATAATATTAATAGGAATGTTGAAAGATACAAAAAGTCCTAATAGTAGTAAAAGGGTATGCTAAAAATCGAGTATTGACTTTAATGAAAATTTCTCTTCGGTTGTCTGTTTGATTACTATTCGTACTGTATTGAGTATGATAGTGATGCTTGACTTGGAGCCGGAGCAATTGGATGTAAAAACTTTTTTTCTGCATGGGAATCTTGGTGACGAAATTTATATAATTCAACCAGAAGGTTTATTGAAGAAAATAAGAAGAATGTAGTTCGTGGACTGATCATATTGCTTTACGATTTAAAGCGGGCATCAAGGTGTTGGTACAAGCAGTTTAATTTCTTCATTGTGAGCTTAGAATTTCAGAGATGTGAGGCAGATAATTGTGTCTATGTTCGTAGCTATGATAATAGTGGTTTTATTATCTTCTTATCGTATGTGGATAGAATGCTTGGTTGCGGATACTAGTAGAGATATTATTGCAACATTAAAAGCTCGTTTAACTAGGGAATTTGATATGAAGGATTTAGGTGCCATTAATCAGACTCTTAGGATGACCGTACTTAGAGATAGCAAAACTAGAAAAGTCTGAAAACCCAAAAGGGTTATGTTGAAAGATTTTTGTGCATCTTTAACATGCAAAATTCTAACCTAGTCAATACCACAACCCCTGTTAGTTACAAACTCTCTGCAAATCAGTGCCCTAACATAAAAGAGGAGAAAGTAGATGTCTAAAGTACCATATTCATTACTAGTAGGGAGCATTATGTTTCTCATGGTGTGCATCAGACCAGATATTACGCAAGCAGTCATAACAGTTAGTAAATACATGGCGAACATAGGTAGAGACCATTAGACTGTTGTGAGTTGGATCCTATGTTACTTGAAAGGTATTTTGAGACAATTGTTTGTTATAGTAGCCAAATTTTAGAGTTATTTGGGTTCGTGGATGCAGATTATGTATGAGATCGTAATTATAAAATTAAAAAAAAAAAAAAAAAAAATAAAAAAAAAAAAAAAAAAAAAAAATCTACCATAGATTATATTTTCTCTTTGGCCAGCAGTACGGTTAGTTAGATGTCAAGATTACAGTTAGCAATGACCTTTTCTACTACATAAGAAAAGTAGACATCAGCTACTCAAGCATGCAATGAAGCTATTTAGTTGAAGATATTGCTAAAAGAATTGAAATAGTCAGAGTGTTATACTTGGCAAAGAATTGGGTATTTAATGCTCAGACCAAACACATTAATGTTTAATATCACTTTGTTCGTGATGCGGTGGAAGATGATCAAGATTCACACCGTCAACAATATAGTAGGTATGTTGGTGAAGCTTATTGTAAGGGAGAAGTTTGTTTGGTGCAAGACTTCTCTTAGGCTTGTTGTTATCATGAGTGTTTTCACACTATTAAAGAAACTAGTCTTCAAGTGGGAGAATGTTGGGACGTGGTTGACGTCTCCCAATGAGAAACGTCTTCTCCCTTTTTATCTCTTTATTTCATACATATGTAGGTACGTACGGTTCTTTCTCTACCATATACGTACGAACCCTAGTTTTCCTTAAACTTCTTGTTAGGCTCTCTCATATGGTCTATATAAGAAGGGACATAGTTAGATAGAGGTATTCTATTTTATTAATTTATCTCATGAAGTATTCCTTAGTATGTAATTCTTTGTACAAGTGGAAGAGAATTAAACCTTATATTTTTATTTGTCTTTACTTCTACTAAAGAAAAAAGATCTGTATTGTTGTGACATAGAGTAAGTATATTTTTATTGTTCAGTCACGTAAATCTGCATTCCTTCTCTTTTATTTTGGTTTAGCACTTTTAGCCTTTTCTTTTGCATTTTAGCCTCACTTGCATTGATCACATGTAGATATTTTTCAACATCACGTCTGGTTATTTTTCTGCAGCACTATCCTACCCCCATCCCCAACTAGGAACATAGGCTTTGAGGGGCCACCATGATGTATTGTTTTATCCACACCATCCATTCATTTTGCCATATCACTTTTATAAATAAATAAATAAATAAAAAGATAACGATTTCTATATTGAAAAAGAAACGGATTACAAAAGCAGTGAGAAACAGCCCGTTGAGATAGCGAGCAGATTACTCACCTAAAAAAGACAAATTACATCTCTTTAGAAAAGGAACATTTGAAGTCGATTCCACCATAAAAAAATTTACCCTATTAATTAAAGAATCAGCCGAATTTGAGATACCCCTGAAGCATCTCCCATTTCTTTCTTCCTATACTGACCACCAAATAACGAGAAGGGCCATTTTCCAAATCTCCTTTTCTGTAGTTTCCTAGTTCGGCACCTTGCCAAACTGAGAGCAAACTCTCTGTGAATTCTGGAAAAAACCAATGAATACCAAAAAGGGGGAGAATAACTGCCCACATATAATTGATGAGCGGGCAGTGAATGAACAAGTGGTGAACAAATTCTGCATTGGCCATACAACACAGGCATACATTAGTGAGTATCATGCTCCTTTTTCTTAAGTTATCGACTGTCAGGACCTTCTTCATTCCAACTAACCATCCGAACACTGCTATCTTTGGAGGGACTTTGAATTTCCAAACTCGCTCTATCAAGTTGTCGAGAATGACAGAGGAGTCGGTTCCCATAAGACTATATAGGGACTTCACCGAGAAGTGGCCAGCTTTGTCTAGTTTTCATACCAAGGAGTCTTCCTTAAACTGGTATGTCTTGTAATTATTCATACGATTAAGAAGGGTCATTTAATCTTCAATCTCCCAGTCCTGGAAATCTCTTCTACACACAAGATTCCATACAATACTTCCCCCACCACTGAGTAACAATTCACAACTTAGCTATTACAATTCAGAGCTAACCGAAATAGGCTTGAAAATTCTTCTTTGAGGGTAGCTTCTCCCATCCACGCATCTTCCTAGAAACGAATCTTTTTGTCGTCGCCTAGAGCAAAGCCAATACCTTTAAGGACCCTATTCTTGATGGATGTCACGTCTCTCCACAGAGCAGAAGCTCTGTACCGCAACAAGTCCTTTGTCCACCATCTTCCCTCTGAATAACCATATTTGTTTTTGATTAGGGAGTTCCACAAAGTCCCATTCTCGGTCCCAAGCCTCCAAATCCATTTTCCTAAGAGGGCTCGATTCATTGTTTTTAGATCATTTACCCCTGCTCCACCTTCCTTCCTCTCCTTGCACACTTCCTTCCAATCTATCAGGTAGAATTTCTTTTTCTCTTCTTTCCCTTGCCATAAGAAGTCTTGTCTGAGCCTTTATAGAATTGAGAGGATCGAAGCCGAGGCACTTGAATAGGGACAAAGTATAAAGGTAAATTCGAGAGTGCCGCTTTGATCAAAGTGAGTCGCCCACCCAAAGACAGATATATGCATTTCCATCTTGCAAGATATTTCTCGAACCTATTAATGACCTTGTCCCATAGAGATGTTGGGGGCTTACCAATACAAAGCGGGAGACCCACAAACGTGGTAGGGAATCTACCCATAGGACAATCAAAGTAATTGGCGAACTCTCATATTTTGCTATCCTCTATATTCACTCCAAACATCTTTGACTTTCCCAAATTAACTTTCAAGCCCGATACTGCCTCAAAGCATCTGATAGTGGTGCGAAGGTTGCTCACTTTCTCTTGGTCAACTTCATAGAATAAAAGTGTATCATCTACGAACTGAATGTGAGAGATGACTATATTCATTCCTTTCACTCTAAGCCCACTGATGATGCCTTCTTCCTGACCTTTGCTCAACATTCTGGATAGGGCCTCCCCAACAATTAGAAAAAGAAAGGGAGATAGCGGATCACCTTGACGTAGACCCCTTATGCTACTGAAGAAACCTTTGGGGGACCCATTGAGAAGAATCGAGAAATAAGCAGAACCCACACATTCCTTCATTCATGCTCTCCACTTGACCCCAAATCTCATACGTTGAAGCATATGTTGTAAGAATCCTCAATCGACGTGATCATACGCCTTCTCATGGTCTAGTTTGCATATTAAGCCTTTAGAACCGGATTTATGACTCGAGTCCAAGCATTCGAATGCAATTAGGGCGCTATCAATGATTTGTCTTCCTGATATAAAAGCGCTCTGATTGTCGGATATAATCTTTCCCATCACCCCTCTCAGCCTGGATGCCAGAACTTTAGCCAAAATCTTATAAGGTCCCCCAAGTAAACTAAGTGGTCTGAATTCTGTCAAGGTTTCCTCTCCCCTATTTGTAGGAATGAGTGCTACAAAAGAGGCCCCAAGAGATTTAGAGATCCTCCCTCTGTTGTGGAACTCGTTCATGAAATCCATAACATCTTCCTTCAGAATATTCCAGAAAGTTTGGAAGAAGATCATTGGAAAACCATCAGGGCTGGGAGCCTTATCTCCATCCAGGGAATCCACTGCCCCTTTCACTTCTTCAATTGAAAAACGGGACTCTAGACCTTTATGCTCTTCTTCTAAGATACAATCTATCTGAAGATGGTCTAGCTTAGGCCTGGGTGAAGTTTCTCCCTAAAGGAGAGTGCTAAAATATTGTATGAATTCTTCTGAGATTTTGTCCTTGTCTTCTATTCGAGTGTCATTCACTACTATGTTGTTGATTCCGTTAACTCTTGTACGCGCAGAAGCTATACTATGGAAGAATTTAGTATTTTTATCTTCTTCTTTAATCCATTTGCTTCGCAATTTTTGCTTCTAAGAGATCTCATCTTCAAGCATCCTTGTTGAATATTGTTGAATCAGCTGGATTCTTCTTATCCCATCTGTTGTGGACATGTGGCCAACTTCAACCATCGCATCTGGTGCCTATAGCTCTGAGAGGATTGCTTGAGTTTCTAAGTCCCTTTTTCGGAGGTCCGCTGCTTTCCACCCCTTCATCTTTTCTTTAAGAAGTTTCAATTGCAACCATCGCATCTTTTCTTTGATCAACAGCCAAGACGATTCGAATCTGAAAGGCTTTGGACCCCAGTCCTGATCTTCTACAGAGAGCAATAATGGGTAGTGATAAAAAATGGGTCTCGGAAGGACAGTTTGAGACACCATCGGAAATGTTTCAAGCCAATCAGCCGAGATTAAGAATTTGTCCAATCTAGATAGAGTCGGGATCACTCGTTGGTTGGACCAAGTGAATCTGGCTTCGAGTAGAGGAAGATCCAGAAGTTCTTAATCTTCAATCCAGTGCAAAAAAGCATCGTATAGCAGCGATGACCCTCCCCCCTTTAGATTTCTCTTCTGCGTACGTAGCGTGTAATATGAAAATCCCCTCTCAAGCACCAAGGGCCATCGAAATTCTGCCGAACTACCTGCAACTTGTCCCAGAACGCAACCTTCAACTCGTCCCAGAACGCACTCCTTTTATCCTCCTGATTAGGGCCATAAACAATAATGATTAGGCATCTTAAATTAGAGCATACCTCTCTTAGAATAACTGACACTGCGAATTCTCCTTTCCAGCTTTGCTCCATGGCCTAAGTTGCCGACTTCCATGCTAGAAGAATACCTCCCACGCTGCCTTTAGCGTCTACAGTAGCCCATTCCACGTCTCTCTCTTTCCAAAGGGATCCCATATGTTTCTCATTGAAATTTTGAACATTAGTTTCCTGCAGGCAAATCACATCTGTCTTACATCTGCCACATATATATTTGAAGATTCTTCTCTTATGTTTAGACCCCACCGCTCTGACATTCCATGATAGGATCTTCATCTAAGAACTGATCTACCCCTTAATTCTTTCTTTCCACCTTCTGTCATAAGTTCCACTGATCTAGTTGGGGCTGGATATGAGGCTGTGAAGTTCCCTATTGCCGCTTGATTTGGGTGGGAGATTCCTTGGTGATCTAACTTGAATCAAAGGTCTGCCGCGAGACTTTTAAGGTACAATAAATCTTCCTACGTAAGGCAGCACTGGAACATAGCTATATAGTCATCTGGATTATCACCAAAGGAAAGACCAATAGATCTTCCTACAGAGCCATATCACTTTTAAGGTACAAACCCAAAAATGAGGTAGTTTCAAGGCTCAAGTAGACCGCACAGAGGGGATTAAAAACCTACCTTTGAAAACTTTTTGAGTGCCACATAAGTCTTAGATCAAGCTGATATAACAGAAACGCATGAATTGTGCAAGTTCGTTCGGTTAAAACGCCGTGCAACTCGGAGGACATAAGACTTTTTGGTCAGGCAAAAAAGATTGCCGACTGGAAGCTCCTACCCCACCATGCCTAGCCCTTTACCTTAAGAAGGGGGTATGAAGCGTGGGAAACAATGCAAGAAGTGTATGATACAACAGGTACTTCATCCAGGTCTATACGACCTTATGAAGAAGTTGGATGGCTATTAACCATCACGGTGGGCCCTAACAAGGTTTCTGTGGTGTGGTCCACTTGAGCCTTGGATCTTTTGGCTTATCCCCTAAAATGAAATGGAAAATTGTATGGACGGTGTGGATAAAACTCATGCATCAGGGTGCCCCTCAGGCGGGAGTAGCACCCAATCCACGTCCCAAAGGTCATCAAGTATTAACCGTGCATCTGCTCACACATGTGCCCCACCACAGGGAAATTGGTGGTCCCACAATACACCAAGCAGCGGAGTGGACCTTTCTGGCCTTCAACTCCCACACGCGGCGACATCTAAAACATGTAGAAGATCTAATCAACTCATGAGGTAAAATCAGGGTGATCCAATAATCAGATGGGCGGACATTTACATTGAATTTGGACGGCTGGCAGATTTCTTTCCACTTTTCACCTCTCCCTCCTGATCTAGGCCTGATTTTTCATTGAAGGTGCCTAAACAAGGGAACCATCTGATGAGCAGCCTGGATCTGGCGAGCATGTTACCATATCAAGGCCCTGAATCAAATGGCCAAGATTATCTGAATGCGCTTTTGATAGATTTAGATAAGCAGTCCAGATTGATAAAATCTTTGCAGAGGGCCCACCACAAACGGGTGGGTGTCCTCTCCCAAAAGTCTCCCGTTTTTTCCCTTTGGTGTGGGCCCACCTGAACATAGCGGCCTGAACATCTAATAGACAGGTTGAATGGCACACACACATCACAGATGAGCTCACGGCCTGAACATCATTCCCCTCTAGATTTTACATTACGACACTTCCATTCAAACAGAATACACTCAAAAGACTGCTAACATGCCTTTCCCAATCGGTCCATCAGGCTGTCCCTCTATATCTATCAGAGATGGCCCCGGCCCACCTCCGAGGCGGCTTGAACATGATGTTTCAGCTGGCCACGACGCTCGGCATCTTCACTGCCAACATGATCAACTATGGGACACAGAAGATCAACCCATGGGGATGGAGGCTGTCACTGGGCCTAGCCATGTTCCCTGCCTTACTAATGACCGTCGGTGGCCTCTTCCTCCCCGAGACGCCCAACAGCCTGATCGAGCAGGGACTGAAAGATGAAGGACGCAAAATCCTGGAGAAGATAAGAGGCACCAGTCATGTGGACGCCGAGTTCCAAGATATGATCGAGGCCAGTGAGCTTGCAAACTCTATCAAACACCCATTCAGAAACATATTCGAGTCCAGGAACAGGCCACAGCTGGTAATGGCGATCTTCATGCCGATGTTTCAGATCCTTACCGGCATCAACTCAATACTCTTCTATGCTCCAGTCCTCTTCCAAAGCATGGGTTTTGGTGGGAATGCATCACTCTACTCTTCTGTCATGACAGGAGCAGTTCTAGCATCTTCCACTGTCGTCTCGATTGCGACCGTTGATAGGTGGGGCCGGCGGGCTTTGCTAATCGGCGGTGGTATACAGATGGTCATATGCCAGGTAAAAGGATTCCATTACTATCATGCAGTGGAAATGTAGCGTGTTTCAGTTTAACTATGTGCATGAATTCGTTGCCAGCATTTTTGGTACTAGCCGGTCCCACCATGCGGTTGTCTGGACCATTCATCTGGTGGGCCAAACCCAATCAGGAATCATAGCCAGCCGATGGTCATATCATGCAAATGAATGGCTCAAAGGTTCATCTGCAACAAGAAGTCATTTGGATGACTGCTTGCACCGGAACCACAAGGAATGCTGGCCCAAATGAAATCACCAGCTATTCCATCTGAGCCATCCATGACACCTCTAGTGTTGGCCCAAATCAAAAATGCCATTAATTCCAGCCAACCATCCAAAGATTGGTCCACCAGATTGCCGAGAACATCTGAATATAGCCCACCTGTATAAGGAGTGCTGGCTCAAATGAAGAAAAACCATAGATTTCCACTCACCATTGATCTTGTTGTGTTGAACAGATCATAGTAGCCATCATACTGGGCCTCAAATTCGGCACAGAGAAGGAACTCTCAAAGGGCTTCTCAATACTAGTCGTTGTGTTCATCTGCCTCTTCGTGGCAGCCTTCGGATGGTCGTGGGGCCCACTCGGGTGGACCGTGCCGAGTGAGATATTCCCGTTGGAGACCCGATCAGCGGGGCAAAGCATAACTGTGACCGTCAACCTCTTCTTCACATTCGTCATCGCCCAAGCCTTCCTTCCACTCCTCTGCTCCTTCAAGTTCGGGATCTTCCTCTTCTTCGCCGGATGGATTACAATCATGACCATCTTTGTCGCTATCTTCCTGCCTGAGACGAAAGGAGTGCCGATAGAAGAGATGGTACTGCTGTGGAGAAAACACTGGTTTTGGAAGAAACTAATGCCGCCTATTCAAGAGCTGGACAAGAGTAACGGCCAGCAAGCTGATTTACCCGAGCTTCGAAACTAGATCATGGATATTTGTGTTTTATACTATATATGTTTTTGATATGATTATGTATTTGATTAGAATCTTGCAACCACTCTAAAACAGGTACCTGATTCCTCCACTCCACCGGATCCCATACTATGCTCCGTTTGGATAGAGAGATTAGGGTAATCTTCCTAAATTAGGATATTTCTTCTATGTTAAGATATGTATCTATTAAAGTCTCTGCAGATTTCTGCATAATTCTGTCACATCTTCTGTATATTCATGTTATTCTCGGTGAAATAAACAAGTTAACAGTTTCCACAATGCAGTTTCTTATGGTTTAACATAGTATCAGAGCTCTCATCTGGGGCTTTAGATCCTAACCATTCATCCTCGTCCCCGTCCCCATCTGCCTCGTCTTGGAGGGACACAGATCCCCCATCTGGTGCTTTTGATCCTAACTGTTCATCCTCGTCCTCGTCCCCATCTGCCTCGTCTCAGAGGGGCACACCCCGATCTTTCCATCTTCTTTGTCTACCATTAATTCCAATGAGCATTCGACCTTTGTCTATAACCAGATCCCTAAATCACATGTATGCTCTTCATCAATCCTCTCCCATCAGCCACCATTGCTCCAAGCCCGTTACCACCGAACCCTATTTTACAGGGTCGACCTCAGTCACCATTCTCGAGCCTCATCTCTGTCTATGTGCGAGCCTCCATATCATTGTCAGCACCCTTGTTTCCAGCACCAACGAACCCACCTCCAACATGTCTAGGCACAGATCATCATTGTAACCCCAAACCCATCACTGCCACAATTAAATCTGGAAGACGTCGTCTGCATCTTCAGCCATCTCTGTTCATCAAATCTGTTTGGTTGGTGTGAGCAGTCCCACAACCACCATCACCTTCACCAACAGCACCATCACCACTGCCCATCTGCTACCCCATTGCTGTACGAACCAACCACAGCCCTCTGTGCGCACCATCAGATTTGGAGCTACATATCGTCGTTGTCATTTCAACCTGTTGCCATCGCTAAAGCACCACCATCAATCCATCATCAGTCATAATGTGGCCCCTCTATCATCTGTTTCAGGCAATCATGATCTACATCCCTGCCACTGCCGGTGATCGAACCCATATCCTCATTTCCAGCGAGACTGTCAGAGACTGATTCAATCCTCTTCTCCGTTTACAGCGCCCCACGTTACACTTGCTGGGTCTGGTTAGCAGCATCGGTCTCTGCTGCTGCCATCGGTTTTCGTACTAGATCCACCATTCTTGACCCCAATCGGTTCCCAATCTCTGCATGTTGTCCGTCGCTCGTCACCAACTACTATTGCTTTTGGGCACTGTATGCCGTCTTCCTCCAGGAACTCCTCCACATATCATTTTCTGTGTTAGGACGATGATCTATCCTCTTAAAGTCCCTTCTGGTCCTCTAGTTGGGTGGGAAATTATCAAGCCTGTCACTGCATCAAGTAAAGATTTTGCTATAGAAAAATTTAGAGCCATTGGAAAAGTAATGGTTGAACTCCCAACCACTGTAAATATCCAACAGAAAAACAATAGTTAAAATTCCAGCCAGCAAAAGTGTCAGTAGATCACACATCTTAGAAGTCATCAGAAGTACCTACTCACCTCGTGCTACTCATCATTTTGTTGCCATGTTGTCCTTGAATTCTTTGCTTTTGCTTTGTGGAATAATCGTTCACCATACCTTTCAAGTTCCTCCTCAGGTATTCCTAAATTATGATATATATTATATATATATATATATATATATATATATATATATATATATTATATATATATATATATATATATATTTCTCTCGCATTTTCTATATATTCTATTATTCTAAGGGGGCGTTTGGAACATAAGTTACTTAAGCTACTTGTGCCTCAGGTAGCTTATCTTGATTTCTGCTTATTAAAAAGAAGAGATTATTACTTATAATTGATCATAAACCAATCTCACTTATCTCAAATAAGTTATCTACTATTGTAAGTAGAAAAAGTAATTTATCTAGTGGTATCCAAGCGGCCCTAAGCGACAAGTAACTTTTTAACTTATATAAGTTAACAAGTTATTTTTTTTAAGTACTTTTCTACTTTTAAAGTACTTTTCATTTTAGGAGTTATTTTCCCAATAGGAAAAACCTCAATATCAGGGGAGAGAAATCGCTGCAAACGAGATGTCTCACTCATGACCTCTAGAAAGAAACTGAGATCACCATCTTTCCCAAATTAATAACTTGGTTTCAGCTAGCATCCCAAAAGTTCTCTGTATCATTTATTATTATTCAATCAGGCAAGGCCACATGTGTTAACGAACGACTCGTAATCAGTCAAACGTATGCGATTAGGAATAATGTCGGGCGTGCCAAAGTCGTACTCGACTCAAATCGATTGAACGCTTGCGATCCCATGTGCTAAATCAATCATAAGATCAAACATATGAAAGTTGACATGACTGTCCAGCCACCAATGTTGGTCCTTCAATAGGATCATTTTGCACTGCTCCAAGGACTTTTCTTTCAATAGTGATTGCAAGTCCCGGGTTTACAAGTAATGCAAAAATAGACGAAAGAAATTAAAAACTACAATCAATCGCCAATTTTTATTAATTTGTAAATAAGATTAGTATAGTCAGTGAAGAAAATTAAAGCAGAGAAATAAAATCAATTGCCTACGACTGCCCGTGTGCACAAACAATCGTGTTGGATAGTTTGCAAGACATGAATGGTGTGATCTTTCAAGTATGGACTCGATTGATAGGGGATACAGCGACAGTGATCGTAGATATTTACATTATTCTTAGGGCGTATTGCAGCAATGGCATTAGACAGTAGCGAATCTAAATTAAGTTAAACTTCATACTTACTACAGTAGGGCTTGACAGAAATGAAGGAACTATGGATAAAAGTAGGATAAACAGCATTGCGCTGTGTAGAAATATTGTGTGTCGGGTGTCGGCGAAGGTGTTATCTCGAGCTTTTCATCAAGTGTTGTTTATATATACTTGAAGAGCGGTGGCTGTCTCAAGGTTTCCTAGTTGGTCCGTGTTTTTACCTTCAAAAGTTATGCGGTCGTTTCCTGACTAGATACGGATTCTTTATCGCATCTTGATTTTTTTCTAATTCTAGAAGAACTCATTTCTTAATCATTTGTAGTCTCTGTAAAGGCACGGATTGTCTCTAGAAAATTTTCATTTTTTGCATGATTATGTGAAATGGCATTGTTGTGCGTATCTTGGATAGCGAAAGATCCGACATCGTCGGGACTTTATATAGCTTGTTAGCATGTTGCTCGATCACGCGTGTTGCTTGTGCAACGATCACATATTCTTCTCGCAGTGTCTCACTTTTCTCGACTACAAATGTATGTACGGCTCTTGAGTTGTTCTAATTTTGTTCACCTAAGAAAACAAATTAGGAGATTGTCTCAGGGTGCGAGTGGAATTCCGTCCATCATTCGTCCATAGTACCGACACGTAGCAGCATTCCATTGGGCTACGTGGACTACGCCAAGACAGGTGTAAACAATACCCCCATGTCACTTTTTACATTCTAAGAATGTAAAGAGACATAATGTCGCTTCTGATTCAATGGTTACTTTGATGCTCAACACGTGGTGACATGGGGTTCAGACGCTATCATAGAAAAAAATAAAAAATAATAAAAGGACTTAAAGAAGGCAGAGAATGATAGAAAGATGGAAGTTGAGTGATGAGCAGGTTTAGCTAACGATTAGGAGTTATAGAGGACGTTGACCGTTAAAGCCATACCAACCATTAATGACGGGTGGTTTCCGACGCAGCATTACTGCGCACAACGGCCACGTGTAAACCCCATGCCACCACGTGTTGAACATCAAAGCGATCGCTGAAGCTGAAGCGATGTTACGTCCATTCACATTCTTTGAATGTAAAGTGACATGAGAGCATTGTTTACACCCATCTTAGCGTAGTCCACACAGCCTAATGAAATGCCGTCACGTGTCAGCACTATGTACGAATGACGAACGAAATCTCACTCACGCTCCAAGATAGTCTCCTGATCCATTTCCTTCAGTGAAACATTGCCTGCCAAAATCAGAATGACTCAGATCCGTACGCACGTTTGGAGTCGAGAAATGCGAGACTCTAAGAGGACACATGACCGTTGTACAAGAGGCGCGTGACCAAGCATCATGCTCAGCAAGCTGTATAAAGCCCCGTCAATGCCAAATCTCTCACAATCCAAGATACGCATGATAAAGCCATCTCACACAATCATGCTAAAAAGAGATTTTTTTTTCAAAAAGACGATCGGTGCTTTCACGGATGCTGCGAAGGATTGAGAAACAGGTTCTTCCATAATTAGAATAAAATCATGATGCAATGAAGAATTCGCGTCTAGCTAGAATACATTCGCAAAACTTTCAAAAATAAAAGCACGAACCAATAAGGACCACTCGAAACGTCCACCGCCTGCCCTTCACTCGATGAAGAGAGCGAAGCAACACCCTCGCCAACACACACAATCTCTTTACACAGCAGCATTATTTATCATAGTTTTAGCCTTAATTCATTCACTTTTGTTGAGCTCTGCTGCAGCAAGTTCGGAGTTTAGCATAACTGAGATTCGCTACTGTCCAACGATATCGCCACAGTACACCCTAGGAATAGTGTAAATATCCATGACTATCGCTATTGGATCCCCAATCAACCGAGTCCATACTTGGAATATCAAACGAGTCACAACCTCAAGATTATTCACCAAGATTGCTTGTGCGGACTAGTAGTTGTAAGCAATTTCTTTTATTTTTCTCTACCTAGTTTAGCTTTCTTCATTAATTGTACTATTATATTTACAAATCAATAAAAATCAATGATTTGCCTTAGTTTTTTATCACATTTGTCCATTATGTCACTACTGAGACACTTAGACTGCGATCACCAGTGAAAAAAAAAGAGTATGCGCAAGGGGAAAAATCCCATTGAAGGACTTCCCCCTTCCAAATCGCTTGATCGTTGTACCATTGGTGGCTGAACAATCAGGTCAACCTTCATAGGTCTAATCCTACGACTGATTTGGTACCTAAGGTCGCAAGCATTCAATCAATTTGAGTCAAGTACGACTCTAGCACACCCGACACTATTCCTAATCACACGCATTTGACCGAATATGGGTCATTCGTTAACAAATGTGACCTCATGTCGGATAGAACAGCAACAAGAGCACTTTTGCAAGCCATTACACTAAAATGAGCAGACCAAACGCAGATGACCATAGGCATGCAACTTGGGTGGGTGGGGTTGAATTGGGTTGGGTTGAATGTCAACCCAAGCCTACCTTGCAACCCACCCCAACCAAATTCCAACATGAGGTGGCCATCCTGAACCTAAACTAAATTCCTCTATACCTAACCCATCGCAATCCAAATACATATTATCATGCTCAACCCAAGCCCAACCCAACTTCAAATCAGGTTGACATTTTCCAAACTGAACCCAACTCAAGGAGATTGACAACCAGACTCAAACTCGAGTTGGATCAGCTGGATTTGGGTTGACCCAACCCTAGTTGTAGTAGGACCCGACCACAAACCTTCTCAAGCCTGCTGTCCAACAACTAATAGTTTATGCATCAGACTCATTCTCCATATAGCTTTTTAACAACATCAAACTGCCCTCCCTGTGGCATTGAGATCATTAAAAAAAGATGGGAAAAAATAATAAGGCACCTTCCTTCAAATTTCAACCAGGTTTTGTATACCGCCAATCATAATGTCCTTCAAAATCAGTGCTAAAAAAGATATGCCTCAGTCAATGTTAGCCAGCACTAGCACTCTCTCCCCCCACTAGACTTCCCAGGCAGACTCAGCATCTACTTGAATTGGAGGTAATATCAAAAACTAGACCTTTACCAACCTTTCTTTCTCATTACTCGTTTGATAGAATAGAACTTCCACAATTTCAGACAATTTTCCTGCCTGTTCTCCACACTTTTGTCATCCACCGCTGTTGAAGTTGAGTCTTCCCATGGCATCAGGCATGGGTTGCCCAGCAACACAATGAAAATTTTTCCATATTCCTGTACTACCGTTCTTTTGGTCATATGCTACTCAATTTTTGCCTCCACGTAATTTCCTCTCACCCACCCACCCACCCACCCACCATAGGATTGAATTTCCTACAGAAGTGCTCTTTTCTGCACTCCTTGATCAAAACCTGACCTGCCAAACCTTCCTCATCTACTTTTCTTCCAAGGGAGTGGATTAGTTGCAGCCCTCACCATCGGGCCCACCTGGATGTATGTGTTGCATATCCACACATTCCATCCGTTTTGTCAACTCATTTCAGGGCATGAGCCCAAAAATGAAGCAGATCCAAATCTCAGGTGGACTGTGCCACAGGAAACAGTGGTGATTGAATGCCCACCATTAAAAACTTCCTAGGGCCTATAAGGTCACAAAAACCTGGAATAGGGGGGGATACCATCTTGATCCAATAGTTTTGTGGCCCACAAAACTTTCTAATGGTCAATCACCACAGTTTCCTGTGATGTGGTCCACCTGAGATTTTGATATGCTTCATTTTTTATATCACGCCATAAAATGAGCTCGCAAAACAGATGGACGACATGGATAAAAAGCACACACATCAATGTGCACCCCCCAGTCAGGGCGGCCACACCATGTTGGGTGAGGCTGGCGCCGCACCTAATCCACTCCCTTCTTCCAATGAAATCTCTTACCAAACACCACTCACATGCCAAAGCAATCCAGCTCACCCTAAAAAGGGGGTTTGCAAACAATTAAGATCCAAGCCCAACTTTATAATTTAGCCCAACTGCCGGACCCCAAAACAACTAGGATCCAAGAACATGTAGTACCAAACAAGCTCACTTAAGCACAAAACAATGAGAAAAATGTACAGAAGATGTTGAGACCAAATAAAAAATTTCAACATAAACATTTAAAGCGCGCCAACAAAATTCTCTTTTGGGTGAACAGGCTTTTTCCTAGCCAGATTAGGGTGTGTTTGGTTGCAATAGATATAAAGAAATTTCAGGACATTTTGCACCACATTAGACCCAATTAATCATAAAATTCCATGATATCCTCGCAAACAAACGCAGCCTTAGGCATGCAATTTTTAAAATGCTATTTTTTTTTTTTTAAGATGTTACACTCATGAGCTGGACAGAAGCACATCACGTTCGACCTCAAAACAAACGCATTTCCAAAATGACAGATCAGGTACAAGCCTTGAGCACATATCGTATTTGCTTTAGGCATCCTTCTAGAAAGAAAAAAACTCTGATATTCTGACAGTGTGTGATGGATGATACACAGGCACCTATTAATTAGTTTGAAATTGCATGTTGACATACAGGTGATTCAAATTAAACATCGAAACACTGTATACTAGTATAGATGTATCATGAACCAAAAATCATGCATATTTGATTATCTTACTCTCCGATTAAACGTGGGGATGGCGGGCATCACAATTTACCGAGTTTAATTCGAGTTCATGCACCTCATGTACCCTTTCGAAGTGCCTGCATATCAAGCATCATACCTAGACAGAGCATCAAATAACTCCACCATTAGAAAAGCACGTTTTAAGATAAACTAATCTACTGTTTAGAAATCAAGTATTGAATATCAGTTTCGATTAAATCTGTCACCACTGAAACCAGGCCACATAGCCCTGTATCAGGTTATTACAGGCAAATACAACTTTATCATTCATGAACAAAATCAGTCCACATCAAGGTGTACCTACCTGTTTCGGAAGATGCTTCAACCCTTGGTAGAATGACTCAGTACTGGGTGGTACACTGGGACACTACATGCTTTGCAAGGCTTAATAGCACAATACCATAGTTGCAGAGTCATAACGCTTCTACTCAGGACTTTGCAAGGCTTTAAAAGCCTTTTGATGAGCCGATCATCAGAATGAATAACAAAGGCTAACATAGTACATGGCTTCATCCATCCGTCCATCTAACTCCAAAGCCAATTCAACTCAACATTTGCAAATATCTTGTCGGTGAAAATTTGTCACATTCTCTATCCAAACAGGCCCCAAGATGCAAATAATAGCAAAGCCATCAAATAAACATAACTGCAAGAGCAAAATGATGTTGGCTAATAACTAGAATTTCAAATTCAAACTGAAACTTGTGCCCCAAGTAATGTAAATTCAATATATTGTAATGATTTATTCTTGCTCCATTTAAAAATGAGAGTTACAAGTAACAAACTCTAAAGATAATTAACAGATTCTATTGAGCACCTGAAAGGAGAAATCGACCATGATAAATAATTTTTTTTTTTTTTTTTTTAAATGCCTATCACAAAATGAGAAGATGAATAATGATCTAGATGACCTTAATGTACCAACAAGTCCAAGAAAACCATGCAAATTTACACCAACCATCAACCGACCAAATTAACTAAAGCTAAGATTTAGAGAGAGAGAGAGAGAGAGAGAGAGAGAGAGTGGAAAGGAAAGATAAAGAAATGTATGGATATTGAGTGAGAGAATGAGAGACGTGTTTACAAGACCTGTCCTTTTTCTCAATATATTTTTATATTTGTTTGATTATTAACTCCATTGCAAAGATGTACACCAAAACATGCTCTATCGAAAGTACTTTCATTGGATCTTGGAGCTGTAGTCTGACACAAGCCCTTAATTACATTTACTTGGGAAAAAACTATTAATTAACAGGTAAAAACCAGAGAAAACTAATACGTTACACGATAAAGAGTAGAAAGCTGCAAATGATGTATAAAATCCAAATCTATGGTCCATCTTCAATGTATCTAAACAATTGATTAGGCAACGCATTCTTATGCTTTCAAGAAGTCGAATAGCCTTAGCTTTTACGTCCAATATAGCTCCACAAAATTCAGAAGTTCTAGCAGCCTGCCTGCCTTACCCTGAGGCATTCGAAGACCTCAGACAGAAATTGCACTGGGCCATTCTGCTAGAGAAACTAGGGGCAAGCACAAAGTGTCTTGACAGTTAGCGCAGGACCACATAGGGGTTCAGTTCATCAATCCAGATAGTGGGAGCATACCCCTGCTTGAGGCTCTGGATAGTCAGTGTAACCACCACAGGAAGCTTGAACGGTCAACATGGGGCCAGATTGCTGGTACTTAGACAATTGGCAGAAAGCCACCATTGGAGGTCCAAAGCCTAGTGCAGAGCCACATTTCATAAGTTCTTAAGACTCTCATTCTCACCTTGTCCCTAGCATCGCATAAGGAGAAGGAAAAGAAGGGCTTTGCAAAAGATCCAGAGAGCACTAGAGCAATGAAAACCCAAATGGGTATTTATGGTGCGATGGGAAACAGTTATTTCTTGCCCATGAAGTGGTTAAATAGTTATTTCCCACCTAAAAGTTTGTTACGGTGATTATGGACACGTGTCAATGTACCATTGGCTAATGAGTGTTTTCCATCTGCACACTTTGGATGTGAACCATGCTGACCTTGGCCGTTACCACGGGATGATTTCCAACTAAAGAGTTCGGTGCCACGATGCCTATAGACAGTTAGCACTATCCAACATACTTGGTTCCACGCGAGCTCCTGGGGTTGGTGCAATCTAGACTTTGGTTCATTGGAAACTGCATGGTGTCATCTCGTGTTGTCCTAAAACTTTGAGCACAGAGTGGAATAACGACCATGTTGGGCTTGACCATTGGCGTGGAGTTTTCAAAGGGTTTTGTACTGATGTTGGTCTGCACATAAATTGGAATCATGCTGACTTGAGATGAGCATGGACCATCATCCTACGCTGGCCAGTTATGGTTAGCACAATTCAAAGTTCAGACTCACTAAAATTATAATGCGAACAAGAGGTCACAAGACATCAACATTAAGAGAGAGAGAGAGAGAGAGAGAGAGAGAGAGAGGTCAAAGGAACATGCATGTGAAGAATGATAACATAAAGAAATGATTGATTTCCATCATATTCAACAGCTGATTGAAAGAAATCAATGCAAAATAAAGTACTTCAAAGAAAAGTACATGCTAGCAGACACTTGATATTCAACACCAAACAATTGCAACTAACACCAACCCCCTCTAAAGCCAATACAAAGCAACCCAAGCTCGCAACAAGCAAGAAAAAGAATGTCAATGAAGGGGCATTTTCCCAGCAAACTCCATTGAGCACAACACAGTTCCCCTGCCAATGCACACAAATGTAACGACACTGGAGATTTCCACTTGCAAATCAAAGCATCCCGTTTAAAAATGGAAATATCCGTTCCTCAATAGTACCTTGCAAAATAATGATTACTAATTCCTTTGTTTTCCCATGAATTAGCACTTAATCAAACACTAATTTATTGAAGAAAGAACCCAACTGCTAAGCAAAGAACTTAAACGGGAAGGAGGAGGCAACCACAAGCAACCCTCCCATCACTCCATCTTTTGCAAGGGCCACTAATTAAGCAAATGACTTGAAAGAAAGGGTAAGGAGGAGCCAACCACAAGCGACCCTCTCATCACTCCATCTTTTGCAAAGGAATGGCACATTGTTTGGCTGCAAAGGACAGATCATGGGGTGGGTGGCAAGCTTGTTTTAGCATAACTACCACACCCACCAAGGAGACTTTGCAAACGTTTAAGATCTAAAAAGCATGCACTGCCAAACAATCTTACTGACCACTAAATACAAGAAAAATGGATGCTAGATAGACATTAATGCCAAACTTAAACTATACCAATAAGCATTGGAGGACCAGAATCAGACAAAAAAAGCTACGAGTTGCTGTTTTTAGGAGTGCACTTTTGGGGGCTCTGCTACAGCACATCAGGGCACCGCATTTGATCAGAATATAAATGCCTTCGTGTAAAGATCAGCTGCATGTCTTACAATCACCTGACCGGACATTGCATATGCTTTTAAGGGCCTGTTTGATTTTTCAAACTGAATAATTATTACCCTTTTACCCATTTGAAAATTCATCCGAATTTCTGCCTTGGAAAACGGCTCAGAAGAGCTAGTTTAATTTTTTGGACCCAATGGTGATGTATATGATATATCAGTTCCGTCCATCCATTTTACCACAATATTTTGAGGCATGAGAAGAAAAATGAAGCAGATCCAACACTCAAGTGGCCCACACCTAAAGAAAAGGTGGCCCCAAGAAGTTTTTAACGGCAAGTGTTCAATTCCCTTTTTCGTATGGCGTGGTCCACTTGAGTTTTGGATATGCCTCATTTTTTGGCTCGCCATAAATTCAGCTGGCATAATGGATGAACGGTGTGGGTAAGAGAAATGCATCATATTTTGCAATGTTCTCGGTTTTCGTATCCAAAAAGTAGCAGTCAAATAAAGCGCAGGGGAAAATGTTGTCAATGCCTGAGCAAATAATTATTACCCCTTTGCAAGGATTTACCAATGAACTGGAAAATCAAACAAGCCCCAAGTGTTGTGAGTCCATTCATGGAGAAGCCCAGAGAAGAACACATCGGATTGAGAAAGTTCATTTTTATTCATTTGATTACTATATGAGACATTTTTTATAGCCCCCATTAGGAGTCGTTTGGACAGTGGTAAATGGGTCAAGTAGTAAATGATTTACGAGCAAATCATTTACTACCTGTTTGGATACTCTAATTTGCTTCTTGTAAATGATTTACCAGCAAAGCCCCCTTCTCATTAACCAGCAAAAAGGTGAATTTTCAATTATTAGTAAATGAGGAGATGGCAATGGCTTTTTTTTTTTTAATAAATGAAAGCCTATAAAGCAGATTTCATTTACAGGCTATCCAAGCACTGTAAATGATTTACCAACTTAAAAGCCAGGCTATAAATCATTTACAGCCTTTTAAGTGATTTACAAGTAAATCATTTACAACATAAAACATTTACCACTTGAGAAATCAGAATAAAGATAACAATATAGAGTCAACTTGGTCAAGGGCAATGGTCCTATAACAAGAAACACTAACAGTCTTAGATGGAAGAACAACCTACCCACCTAGACTAATCAAACCACCCACCATCCAGATTGTCCTATAGCAAGAAACACCGGCCACCTAGATTAATCAAATCCATACACCAACTCAATTAGTTGGTACTCTACTTAATTGTCCATTCCTTTTTAATCAAATTCCATTTACATTCATGCCTCAGAACTCAAGTGTTGATCCATCTATCAAGGTTGCAGCTCACCACCACTCCCAGTATTGAACCAAAAACAATAGTAAGCTATATGTGAGAAAAAATAAATAAACTTACAAGACTGAAAGATATTCAAAACAGAGGACCATAGACATCAATCCATGTGAAGCACCGATACAATTCCATACAGAACAAGTATAACACGTACTACTAATCAACTCCGACCACTAATCTCATCCCAATCTAAAGTGGAATTGTCTGTCATTAGATGTGCAAAAAGACTAAAAATACCTTGTCAAAGCCAAATAATATAATTGCAAACAATCCGAGAGAAATGCCAAGAAGACTCACCAAAACTGTGCCCCCACCTCTTCTGCCCCATGCCAAGATCATCCCCACCATTCATTTACAAGGTTGTAGACATGCCATATGGTAAAATTGGATCATCCCCACTATTCATCTACAAGGTTGTAGACATGACAAATGGTAAAATTCCCACCATATATAGACGCTAGAAAGAATGGTCCAGATTAGTTCCCACCTTTCTAACTCACCTTCTGTCAAGAGATTGGAAATATTTTAGCGTCGCAAAAGATCTGCAGGATGATTGCACTGTAAATGAGAACAATTCTGTCTTTCAACCTCATCATGCATTGTAAATGAGAACAATCGTCTTTCAACCTCTAACACCGTCCCAAATCCACCTGAATTTTCCCTTATCCGCACTCCCGAGAAACCAAAGACAAAGGGAAACAAAGGAGAATCCCCGGTTATCCAAGCCGCCTGTCACCCATTAGAGATCATGGTCCAGAGAGAGTAGATCCAATGAGCACCACATACTTTAAATTCATTGATCCTAGGCCATAGAGAGCGGGCCACCAACCAAACAGCTGGGAATGCTCACACCACTATCTTATCTGCGAGAATTTGAGAGAACCCCATCTGCAAGACACACCAGATTAATCCATTTCCAAGACACATCAGATTAATCCACCATAAGAAGAATACACGACTGTTGATCTGATGAGCTTCGTACCTTTGATAGGGATGCCCTGAATCCAAAGACGAGAAATCCCAACCTGCAGTTACTCGGCCAACTCGAGGAGACCAATCAAACAGCTGGGATCTAGTTGTGAAGTTTTTTTTAGGGAACCCCAACCACAGTAGGATCAATCGCGATCTATGGATAGCACCACATGCCCTAGGGCCTCACTTGTAAAAAATCAACGGCTCGGGCTCATTGCCCCCAAAATTCCAACACTGAATTACAGAATCAATAACCAAAAAGAGACTCCCATTTCAATCGTAACACTTGTACAAGAAACTAGTTTGCAATTACAGCTAATGTTAGGAACAACCAAATGAAAAGATAATTGCAATCCCTACCAATCTATAAAACCCTAAAATTCCCCCAAACACAGTAGACCGATTACAACAAATAACAGTCTCTACAGGGCATCTTCGTCAAGCAGGAGTATCTAAGATAAAACCTATATACAACCACATGAAACCCTAACCCTAATATCTAAATTTTCACTTCTTCCTAGTAGCAAAGACAGATCAGGTCCTACATAACGTCCATACACCTCGATCGCTTGAGTTTCCTTCTCCGATCCAGATCCCTTCCTGTTGAAAAAATAAAGGAGAGATCTAACACCTGGAGGAGAATATTTCTCACAGCTCGAGCCGTAACAGACGTCGCAGATCTTTCGTTGCCACGTCATTGTTCTTCCTCGAGAAGAAAGCCGGGAGCGGCAGCGAGCTCGGCGACGGCGACGAAAAGAACGCCGCGCCGGCGTAGAGACTGTCGCCGCAGCCGCTGGAATCCCGGACGGTGAGCCGGACCTGCGTCGGCACCATCTCCGGCTCCGGCCCCAGCCGATCAGTCGAGCACAGCATCGAATCTTCGTCTTCGTTCCTCCCCGCAGCCTTCATAGCGTCACCACCGTCCGATCGCTGCTCCCTAAACAGCGAGGATTTCAGATCCTCGCCGCGCTTCAGTATCGTGACTTTCTCCATGACGAGACTTTTTGACGGGAATTTCACAACGGGAGGACTTGTATCACCGTTATCTTTAACGGCGGGGTAACGGCGTTTTCTACGGACGGTACGTGTCGGGCTTGGCGTAGCGTTTCGGCCGATTTTGGGAGTGGAACGGAATTTCAGATAGTCCTGAGAAGGGAGGACTGCAGTCGCCATTTCTGCGCGGGCGCGCACACACAGAGATTGTAATTTCTTGTGGGACAGCTGAGATCAGATGATATGATCAGATGAGTCAGATCAACGGGAGGAAGAGAAGGGGAAAGGAGGAGAGGGAGAGAAAGGGAAAGGGGGGAGGGGAAGGGAGGGATAGAGAGAGGAAGAGGGAGAAGCAGATGCTTTGGATGGGTGGCGAGTGGTATTTTTATAGCGAAGAGAAAGGCGGTTCGGCCAAAAACCGCTTCCAACATGGACGCGGATTGCCTGCGAAGGCCTGCCGCAGGAACTTCCTGTGATAGTAAGCATGTGGAGCCCACCGTGATGTTTGTGAGAAATCCACTCCGTCCATCCGTTTTTATAGATCATTTTAGACCATTAACCCAAACAGAATCTAGATAAAAAAAAACTCAAGTGGACCGCACAACAAGGAAAAGGTGGTTAGGGAAATGCTTGCCGTTGAAACCTCCCTGGGTCCACCGTGATGTTCATATGCCATCCATACCGTTCATAAGGTCATTCCTACTGTGATTAACTGAAAACACAAAATTATTAGCCTGATCTGAAACTTCGTTGTCCCCACGAATGTTTCAGCAGTGTACGTTCAATCCTCACTGTTTCCTGTCGCGCGGCCCACTTGAGTTTGGGATCTACCTCATTGTTAGGCCCATGTCTTATCATGATCTAGAAAAAACGGATGTACGGTGTGGATCTCTCACAAACATCACGATGGCCCCACCTAGCTTGCCATCGCATGAACCTCCTGCAAAGGCATATCCGCATCCTTCCGCGTGACGACGGAGAGAAGGGCGGATTTGGCTTTTCTACTCCAAGACGTACGCGTGCCAAACTTAAACGTTTGCGTGGAATCCTATCCGTTTATCAGGCGGGCCCAGCATCATGATCATCTTCTAGACTGAATCTCATGTGAATCAGCTGTTAGGTAGGCAATATTTTAGAGCAACGGACGGTGAAAAACGTTGCGTGTTATTTTCCACCGTCTATTATTTTAATTTCGTGTGGGGTCTGCCCGATAGCGGATGGGCCGACTCTGTTCTCGCAGTGGGTGTAACACCTGTTATACGGATCAGATTCCATACACGTTTTCCCAGTGTACACGCATGAGCGCGTGTAGAACTGCGCCTTGGCTAGCAAAGTCATTGCAGATATCGCTTTTCACGTTTGAAATGGTACTCCGATTGCGGAGTTTAGAACACAGCACCGCATGTGTGACGTGGCAAAATCCTGTGGGCCCCAATATGATATATGAGTTATATCAACACGGACCATTTTCTTTTTTTCATATTTCTTAAGGGTATGGAACTAAAATTCAGAAAATCCAAAATTCAAGTTGACCACACCAATGTTGAACGCTTACCATTGAAAACTTCTCGAGGGTCATAGAAGTTTTGGATCAAGCTGATATTTACGTTTTCACTTCATCCATATTTTTATGACCTTATGAAGAGATTGGATGGGAAAAAAAATCATGTTGGACCATAGAAATATTTCAACGGTGGGTGGGCATTATTATCCCAACTTTATATGGTGTGGTCCACTTGAGTTTTGTATCTCCCTCGTATTTTTCTCCATAATCTAAAATGATCTATAAAAGTGAATGGATGGTGTGGATATAAACACATACATCATGTTGGGACCACAAAACTTTGCCTTGTCAACCCACTACGGACCTCCGTGTTGCAGTGTTCTACACCACGGAATTTGAGTCCTGTACACTGTACCAAAACGCCGGGGGTCTCGTCTAAAGTGCGGTAAATGGTACAGCTAAACGGCCGTTGAGATCACGAGTTGCCCATGGACCAAAAGCAACTCAGATGGAAAATTGATAAATGGTCCACATTCAACCATGTATCCAAATAAGTGATGCTGATTGATATGATTATGGGCCGTCCATGGTGAGGCCTATCATCTCATCCGTTTTGATCACTGATCTGTGCCGTCCATTGTACCAACAGGAAACCGAAATGATATCAAATTTACCAAAAGACTTGTATGTGTGCCTATCCACTTGGGTCTTACCTGACCAACGGTTTGGATATCCAGTCAATGGGGCCCAATTTTGGCTAGTTTTAGGGAGTTATTTGATATGGCTGCAAGCACGATTGATTTTCAGGCACTCAAACTAAAGATGAAGAAAGTGTCAACTCACCAAAAACACAGCTAAAGCGTGGTGGAATTTACTGTACTAAGTCACGGTATAAAAATAAAATTGATATGAAAGGAAGTGGTTTGAATTGGTTACCGTGTATTCGAGGTAAAACTCCGCAAGGGTGAGCTTGGGCGGAAGGATTAGAATAGATTAGGTAGGATAGGATTCATCCGGTCCGTGCCAATTCCACTCCATGGTTGGGAAGAATGGAAAAGCGTGGAATTACATTAAATGAAATTGCATTGGGTCTCGTGCCAATTTCACTCAATGTTTGGGAAGTTGTGTAGGTCCCACCATGATGTGTGGGCTATATCCACACCGTTCACCCATTTATCAAGATTATTTTAGAGCATGGGCCAAAAAATTAAGTAAATCTAAAGCTCAAGTGGACCCCACCATAGAAAGCAACAAGGATGAATACTTACCGTTGAAAACTTCTGGGGCTACATAAGTTTTGGATCTACCTCATTTTAGGCCCATGCCATAAAATGATGTTACAAAACAAATGAACGGTTTAGATATAAGACATGTGTGTTATTCTAAGTAATTTCAAATGATGGTGGGTATATCCATTCAATGTACCACCATATTATCAACAAAGTATGACATTAATTTTATCCCATGGCAGTAGGGGACAATCCCAGCCATGGGTAATAATTGTGTTTTTAAATCCAATCCCACCTAATCCCTTCTAATCCCACAGCCCAAACTGACCCTAAAGGAAGTGGTTTGAGTTAGTTACCGTGTATTTGTGGTATAACTATATATGTAAAGGAAGAGTAAGTAAAGGGTGCACATGAGTCGATTCGGTCTGATTTTGGGGTTAAATTCGAGCCGAACCGTTAGTAATGATTTTAGGATAATCGAAACTAGAACTGGACCGTTAGCACCCTAAAATCGAACCGGAACCGGAACCAGACCGTTAAAATTGGTTCAGTTCCGGATCGGTTCCACGATCCCGGGAGAGAGAACCTGCAAGGGAGAGAGGACCAACAAGAGAGAAAACGGGAGAGAGAGAAGAGAGAAGAGAGAGAGAAGAGAGAGGAGAGAGGAGAGAGAGAGAGAGAGGAGGAGGAGAGAGAGAGAGAGAGAGAGAGAGAGGGGAATTGGGGGTAGCCACAGCAGGGTCGGCGTGAATAGGTGAAAGGTATTAGGGTTTTTTTTTTTAATATAGGTTCAGTTCCACGGTTTGGTTCTACAAATCGATTCATTATTCAGTTTGGTTCTACATACCTCCAAACTGAGAACCAAATCGAATTAAACAATTCTTTGATTTTTGAAACTAAAATCAAAACCGATGCGCCCTAGAACCGAACCAAACCAAACCGTATCAATTCCGATCTGGTTCCACAATTTTACCATTCGATGTGCACGTCTAAAAGGAAGTGGTTTGAGTTGGTTATTGTGTATCTATGGCAAAACTATGTAGGCTCCACCAAATGATGTGTTTCATCCATACAGGGTAGTTGTTTTGCTAGGCCATTTTAAAATATGAGTCAAAAAAATATAGTACAAGGAACTAAACACTTGAGCTATTTTAAAATAATAATAATAAATAAATAATAAAATAATTTTGGGGTTAGCTTGTTAGTACACACCCATGTCAGTACACACACTCCATGTTAGCCACCCCCACTAGGGATCGATACCAAGACCTCAAGTGTTGAAAACCTCCTAGCCTGAAGAAGTTTCCAATGGTAGGCAATCCACTCTCATTTCTTCCTACTACTATGCGTCCTACTTGATTGGACGTGTTTCTTATTGGCCTACTATGTGCACTGTTGTGAAGCCTACTGTCTATTGTTGGGCATCGACCCTACATATGTTAGTCTGGTATGTAAAAAGCATGGAGCGTGTGTTTGGATAGATCCCTCCATTTTGATAGCTTATTTTAATGTATGATCTAAAAAATAACTAAATCCAAATCTTAAGTGGACCATAGCAAAGGAAATGGTCATGATTGAATCCCCACCATTCAAAATTTTATGGGAGCCACTGGAATGTTATCGTTCATTTGACTGACAACACCATCATTACTTTGAAATCCATGCCATCCACCCTAATACTATTCAATCCCTTCCAATCCACCCAACCAAACGGTCCATTAATAAACCATGAAACGATAGTGACTAAGGGCCCGTTTGGCTAACTGCATTAGGTGGGATTAAGGTGGTTGAAATTGTAAAAGTTACAATAAATGCATGTGTAAGGTATTGTCTCTGGATTGGGTGTATACTATGTTTTTCAATACCATGTTTGTAATGTACGCAATTAAAAGTAAATCCTGCAATTTGCTTTCAAATTATACTTAAAATTCATCGTTATAAAATTTGAAAATCCCATTTCACACTTTCCAACATATTTTCCAAAGCCTATAAAATTAATTTTAATCTCATCCCACACTCCTTCCAAACATGCTATTCCCAATCCTGAGGTGGGATTAACAATAGAATTCCATTTAATACAACTTAATACCGTGGGCCAAACAACCCTACAGGATCACCGATAAAACCTTTACAAAAGGCTACACGAAGTTTTTGTTTCTTGTTTTTTTACACCGTGAGCGTTCAATTACCACTCTCCACTAGAGATTTGAATCTACTTTATTTGTAGGCATGAGCTGGAAAACGAATGGACGGTCTAGATAATAGAGCTTGGCACTACGGGGTCACTGCCAAAGCCGAGTTAAACTCTTTCATATGACGTGGCCCATTTTGACTCCTTGGATGACCATTCTTTTTACGTTGAATGGTTAAGACGTGCAGCGTAGACGGGCGTGGTGGATTAAACTGAAATTTCACCCAAGTTAATGGTTTTCCGAACGAAGCTAGGTGGCTAGCCAGGGCTAGTACCCAAGCGCGGCTCCACCGCGATTAACTGAAAACGCGACGCTTCGAGAAAAGTCGTCGGCCTGAAGATCTCTGGAGTATCGCCCAAGCGACGTAATATTGACACAGCTTGTTGGATGATTATCCTTTTGCCTGGTAATTAGCCACTACTTTTTCAATTAATCACATCTTTGCCATCTTGACAGTGACCTGGCTTTCGAATCCAATCTTTCTTTCTGAAATTACGAAAATACCCTCACTCAGAATCTTTTAAAGTTGTTGGATTTTGGGGCGAAATTCATTTTTATTTCACGAATGCCCCTCAAATCCAACCAGTGGAAATCCCCACGTGGCAGATAGGTAAACGTGTGCCAGATCAGAGCCGTTAGCTGTAGACATTACTATGATATAGATAATCTGTACAAGAAATCAGCGCGATCTAACCGTCAGGATGGTGACACGTGCACATAGAATGATGATAACTGCTCCATCTTTGAATATCATATCTTTTGCATACGTGTGGCCCACCTGATAATCAGATCAGCCTGATATAGGACACATCGCATATACACTAGGGAATTGCCTGATGAGCGGTTCTGATCTTTCACTTGTCCACCCAGCAGCCATGGCTGTGCATTTTAGGCCAAGGATGCATGTAGACCATTCATCTATCGAGACCTGTGATGGATGCGGATGGCCCATATATTTTGCCAGCCGGATGATTGTGACCATAGGTGAACGACTTATAAAGGAGTAAAGGAATATATGCACGGCAGCTCGATGTGCGCATTTTAAGGAGAAAAGCTATGATGCTCCGGGACTTTAATGGATGATACGCAGGCACTTGGAAATTGCTAGAATTGCTAAAGTGTAACTTAATTATTTAAAATTAAAATGTACATATTATAAGTCCATGTTTACACTTATTTAATCATCTAAAGACATTGAAGACGCATTTGGATCCTAAGGGTCAGTTTGGGCAGTGGGTTTAGAAGGGATTAGGTGGGATAGGATTCATCTCGTCTGTGGCAATTCCACTCCATGTATGGGAAGAATGGAAAAGCTTAGAATTACATTAAATGGAATTATATTGGTCCTATGCCAATTTCACTCAATGTTTGGGAAGTTGTGTAGGTCTTAACATGGTATGTGGGCAATATCCACACCGTCCACCCATTTATCAAGATTATTTTAGAGCATGAACCAAAAAATCAGGTAAATCTAAAGCTCAAGTGGACCCTATCATAGAAAGCAATAGGGATTGAATACTTACTATTGAAAACTTCTTTGGGGCTACATAAGTTTTGGATCTACCTCATTTTTAGGCTCATGCCATAAAATGAGGTTACAAAACAAATGAACGGTTTAGATATAACACATATATGTTGTTCTCAGTAATTTCAAATGATAGTGGGTATATCCATTCAATGTACCACCATATTATCAACAAAGCATTACATTAATTTTATCTGTTGTCGGACAATCCTTACCATGGGTAATAATTTTGTTTTTTGAATCCCATCCCACCTAATCCCTTCTAATCCCACCTCCCAAACTGACCCTTAGTTAATTTTTTGATACCTTCAAATAAGTAACTTATTTTAGATAAATAAATTTGATTTATGATTAATTATGAGTAACTTTTTATTTAAAAGTAATTAAATATTTTAATTAATTTTTTAGCTTGTATACTTTCCATAGATCAAGAAGAAAGGCACCACAAGACCTGAAAGAGGTGAGAAACTGATAAGTATATTGTTTACCCAACATGCTTATCTTCTTAAGTAGAAACTAAGATGAGTTATGGTTTCAAATCACCTCAAAAAAGGGGTTTCAAATTCACGGTGATTTCAAATTCACAATGAAAGCTTGGATTACATTTAAAATCCTTCTAAGAGTTGCATGCATAAGATGTGTGTTATTAGACGATTGATTAATTTATTGGGCACATGACCCATTGATGATATTGATGCATAAATCTAGATAGCCTTTCCTGGACTTTCATGTGTATGCACAATGAACGGACAAACGAGACCTTGTCTAGTACAAGGGACCATCCGATGCCTAAGTTAGGTAGGGAGTCAGGTAGAGAATCTAGGTCTGGTCGTAAATGATGTTTTAGGCTAGAGATTGTGCGTACCTTTCACCATAGGAGGTATTCCTATTTATAATAGAAGAGAGGCGGTAACGTGGAGGAGATCTCCGTACTGTGAAGGGATTCGGATTCCAAATGTGTGGGGAATCTCCTGAGATCTCTGGCAAGGATCTCGGGATTCTGAGCATGTCGTGGATGCCTTCCGAGATCGTTGGAAAAGATTTCGGACGGATCTTTCTTAGATAAGGCATGTTTATTCGGAGCCAGTGGAGATGCGCAGTAGGAGGCCGATCTGACCAGGATGTAGCATGTCGACCTGAATTCTCTGGCAAGCCCTGACCCTTCTTTGTCGTATACATTTTTGACCTGGAGTCGTACTTACCTGACTCCTTCGGTGGGTCGCCGAGCTTCTTTGGCGTTGGACGGACTAGTAGGTTTTCCGACCTATTCTTAAATGATTGAGTTCATCCTCATTTCACGCTCGGTTACAGTCAAGGTGGGTCGAGCTCCTCGCATAGTGCATGTATGTCTGAGTTGCATTTTCCTTAGTGGCTAATCCATTTTTACTTAGAACAATAAGTCCCACTTGCTTTTGGGCTCGCGTAACGAGGTTGAGAAGTAAATTCTTTGGTGAGGTCATATGTTTTTTTTAGCATTTTGCTTATTGTTATCGTGGAGTACGGCGATGCGCACGGGAATCAAGGCTTTTCCACAATCATGGCTCGTCACGCTTGAGGCATCGTGTCGTGGCTCGAGGTCACGTGCACTGTTAGGGCACCTGTTCGATCTTCGACATACGAGGTGTTGCCGCGTGGCACGACCCTGAGAGTCAAGTCAGCAGCGAGTGGTAATGCTCCACATGTTCAAGCACGGGCATCGAGGAGCCATTTTAGCTACACACTGAGTGCGGACATTTAATGCCCGTACTGTATGAGTGCTATAAAAGGGGATGCCCTGGCGTCGCCCAAGACTATTTGCCCCTTTGTCCTTTTTGTTGCGTTCTTTGGTCTTCTCTGGCAATAGGTAATTTCCGGCGAGGCTTCAGGTGTCCTTCCCGGTGAGCCTCGCTCTCTCTCCTCTACCCCTCCCCTCCTTTCTCTTTTTTTCTTTTCTTTCGAATCCTGGTCCTTGATCGTTACCCATTAAGGGGAGATGTCTATATCACAGGCCCGCGAGGGTGGGCATCCCAGCATGATGGTTGGCCAGATGATCTGCGCCCCATGTCGAACCCACCATCACCATTAATGATGATGAGCGATGGGGACTTTTGGAGGTCCCAGGAGTCGAGGGTGGCCGCCTATCCCTTGGCTGAAAGCCCAGAGGACACTATGGGAATTGTCTCAGCGGGGAAGGAAACTAGTGGGTCCCGTCGGAGGCGAAAGAGAGAGGGTCGGTAAGGTCCGTTCTAACGAAGGGCAACCTGGTGTGGATCAGGTTGGGGTATCACGTTCCAGACTCTGTGATACTCCAAGCTCCCACACCAAGCGAGCTTCCAAATGAGCCCCAGGACGGTGAAGTGGCCATTTACTAGGTCGCTCTCCAATGCGGGCTGTGGCTTCCTCTACAGGGTATAGTGAGGAGAGTTCTCGCATAATTGGGGTTAGTTCCTGGGCAGCTGATCCCTAACGCTTGGAGGGCCCTGTTGGAGTTATTCATTCTATGGTCGGAGCTCGACTATCCCGAGCTAACTATGAGTAAGTTTCTCCACTTATATCAAGTGAAATCCAACCCTTTTCACGAGGGTTGGTACTACTTTGCTGCCTGGTCGAGGACTGGCAAGGCCATGATTACGGATATCCCAACCTCAAATAAGAACTGGAAGACCAAGTGGTCCTGGGCGTCGGGGGATTAAGAGGCTCCGGGAACTTCTGGTCTGTGCTCTTAGTGTCACGCTCCAAACTCGGGAACTAGGCTCACGAAATTTTCGACCGTTGAATCTGGTGCCGACAGTCTCCGTATTACCCCATTCTCAGCCCCCAGCTCCCATGCGCCAGGTTCTGATCCTGGGATCCTGAAAGAAAGATTTTCATGGTAATTTTTTTTTTTTTGTAAAGGAGCATAATCACAAGTGTACCCAAGTCACAAAACATCACCACCACATATCCACTAATATAATCTTTGAATATAGTGTTGAAAGAAAAATACATCATATAACATAACTCTAAAAGATCGAGCACATGCTCCTTCTTCAATGTTGCTGTAGTCTATCATAACCTGCACGTAACGAACGTACATAAGCTTACTACAAAGCTTAAAGAGTGCATACATGCATGTGTGCGCAATGCATGTGCCAAGCATACAAATGTCAGAGTAAGTGGAAATGATGAAAGGCAAAACTGGAAAGTCCATAAATGATGTTATCCATACCAAAGATATGTAATGCAAGGCCTTCATGGATGAATGTCATATACTAGAGATGCAACGCAAGCATGTCAATCCTCAACTAGTGCACATATTAGTACGGTTTGTCATTGGAAACATCACCAGGGCCTACTACAACACTGGTTGCCGCCCCATCGTACACATGACTAAGTGAGTGGAAGAGACCTCACTATCCGCCTTGCCAATGGTATGCCAATGCCCACCCAGCTCGTCAATAGCGAACCCATTTAGAAGCTAATCAAATTCAACCTAGCTTACAGCCCCCTACTCTCGGGCAGATAAGGTCACACCCCTTTTCAACTGACCACGCATAGTGAGAGACATGGTCTACTAGTATTCGGCACTTGGGCGCTCATGTTATCCACTCGGTCTCGACGTTAAAGCATCATACTGGTACCACAAGGGTTTAGGGACTTTCACTTAAGGACATCCATAATGCCCAAATGTTAGAACAGATATTTTTGGTATCCAATCTGGTCATCCACAATATGCCTGTGAAGGCCATAACCTTGATGTCGTTAGGGCGTAAAGTGATTGTGACATAAAAGATGCAAAATGCATGAGCCATACCATCCAAGTCATGCATCAAACATGCGCATACCGTGCAATCATGTGGGGCAACCCTATCTCATATGGGGTCCTCTAAGTATCTCAGCCTAAAGGCATATGCTATGATCAATCACTACCTACAACATGCATACAAATGATGGGTATGGGCATATGTCTGGGCATGACGTCATTATACTAAACATGTTCTAAGTGTGTCCTACCAAGCCAAGTACACTAGCATGTTATCAGACATATCAGACAATAATCGGCCTGAATCGGCACATCATATACAGAGAGTGAGAACTGAATGACATGCCCCACTAGAAATATGGAAGTTTATGTGGTGTGGCCCACGTTAGACTAACAACAACTCCTCATGTAGCCTGCAAGGAATGAATAAAATATATATAACAAGGCAGGGTCCACTGAGAATGACCCGAATGGACACCCACATGTACAACACGTATGTCATTAGGTTACCAATCCATTTAGGCACATGGCCTACTAATGATGTCCCAAAATAATCAGATTATCAATGACATCACTATAGTTACTTTAGTAGAATGATTTGCACCGTTTGATCATTGCTAACGTAAATCGACGGTTACAGATCATTGGTTAGTCACTAGGATGTGATCCTATGCTCATGGCCTGTATGAGTCTTGGGATTTCATCAGTTTAGGCCATGCTTAAATGGATTTGATATAACCATAGTTTCAACATTCACACACCTACCAATTTAAGGATTTGAATCCAAGATGTCGAACGTAACCAAAGACCTAAGGGATCTTGATTCCAGGGATTCCTAAGTCTAAGGGATCCCAAAACCAAGAAATCTCAAGTCCAAGAGATTTCTACCTCCACATTTCCCAATGGTGCGGCTCACATGAGATCTGGATTAGCCTGAGTTTTGGGCCCATAGCCTAACATGATCTGAAAAGACGCATGAACGGAATGGATAGGATACATACATCATATAGGGTCCCATGTGTAACCCCACTTCCATGCCCAGCATGGGTGTCCACCCGCCCACTGGTATTTTATTTTACTTTTATTTTACTTTTATATATATATATATATATATATATATATATATATATATATAATATATATATATATATATATATATATATATATATATATATATATATATATACATTATTAGTGTGGGTCCAACGTGGATCTTTTACTTCGTTCACCTCATAGTCCATCTTGAACCGGTCTAATGGGCTCTGATTTGGGTTGATTTGGACGACAGAGACTCCATAGTGGACCTTGGAAGATTTCAACGGTAATTATTTGCTTCCCTCATCGCGGGCCACTGGAGACCCGAATCTATCTCGTCTTTCGGCCCGTGACATAAAATGATCTTGAGAAGTCGGTGGACGATGTGGATTCAATATAAACATCATATAGGGTCCCACTTATGAGACCCAAAATTTGTCAAGAATGGGTTATCGCCCACGTGCATGGCATTTATAAACTATTATTATTATTATTATATTTGTTGTAGGTTTTACATACACCATTAAGGTGGCCCCAAGTGGATGATTTAATCCGTTCACCATCTTAGCCACCTTGAATGAGGTCAAATAGACTCTAACTAGGACTAGTTTGAATGATCAGGGACTCCACAACTGGCCCTTAGAGGTTTCATTAGATGGGCATTGTTCTCCTTAGTACAGCCCATGAGAGACTCGGATCTGCCTCAAATTTTGGCCCATGGTCTAAAATTATCTGAAGTAGATGGTGGACGGTGTGGATTAAACACATATATCATGGTAGGGTCCACGTGTGGGGGCAGCCCAAGGAGGCTTCCGCCCTCACGTCACTTGGCAATAACGCCCAGTGACACTTTTTTTCTTTTTCTTTCTTCCTTTATTTATTTTTGTTTTCTGCTACATGGGGTCCACTAGTGCATAATCCATTCCGTCCATTATATCAACCAGCACTCTATAGACCGAAGGAGTCCAATGTTGGGTAGGTCCATTACCTACACACACAACAGTGGCATTAGAAAGTTCCAATAGTGAAACTTTGTTAGCCTTATCGTGGTCCACTCGGGGCACGGATTTGCCCCAGTTTTTAGCCCATAGCCTAAAATGATATGGAGAAGGTGGTGGACGGCATGGATTAAACAAATACATCAAGGTGGGGTCCACAGTTGGGATGCCCCTGGGTTCGCATGGCTGACGTGAGGGGGTGCTCCCACCCCACCGTGGGTTGTGGTGTGGTCAACCCAATGGTTGGATCGGCTTGATTCCTGGGTTCCATTGATAAAATGAGCCAGGATTTAGATGAATGGTGTGGATCTAAGAAATACATCAATCTGGGTCCCATGAGTGAAAACTTACTCCAAACCTCCCATGCAAAGCAAGTAATGACGATGGGTAACCAAGCCCCTTAGTATTTGCAGTATGGCCCACCTGGGATTCGGATTAGCTTCAGTTTTTAGATCAACGCCTAAAATGAGAAGGAAAATCGGATGGGCGGTGTGGATGATATATATACATCATGATGGGGCCCACGAGGGAAGCCCATATGGTGGCTTTGAGAGGTAGAGGGTGTCAGCACTGTCTCTGGACGTTGTTGCGCCCAGCGACAGTGCCACTTCCCATCTTCCTCTCTTGTATTTTAAGGGTGAGGTAGGGCCCACCTAGGAAATCTATTCCATCCATTTGAATGGCCAACTCATGGTGCGGCCAAGAAGCTTTGGATCACATCAATTTTGGTGTATTTTCACCGTCCAAGTGTGCTTACACAATCAATTGGTTTAAAAAGAAAATAAACATTATGGTGGGCCACACAAGGTGGTCCACGTTATGATAGCGTACGGAATACACTCTCCAATAACGTGGCCCACTTGTGGGTCCCATAATACCATGAGAATAAGAAAAGAGAGGGAAAGAAAAAGAAATAGATGTAGCCACCACTATGGGGTCCACCACATACTCAATACACGATCAAGGTGGGTCCCACCCTTATAGGCCCATCAAAATAGAGAAATCACAAAGAAGGGAAGGGTTTTGACCCTCCCATCCACTCACTTAGAAGGATGGACTGTTGGATTGTCTTGGATCGGCAATTGGATGAACCACCAAACTCCTCTTCACCCCTAAGCTTCTTTAATATCACTTTTCTCTTTCACTTACTCTCTTGATCCCTCATAACCCTCCCTCAAGCTATCTTTCTTATCTCTCCTAAAAACTCTCTATTCTCTTAATCTTTCTCTACTCTTTCTTTTCTCTCTTTCTTCTTAATCTCTCCCTAATTTTCTAATATTTTTCTCTTTCTTAATCCCTCTCTAATCTTGTTAGAAAATGGTAGAAATGAGAGGGAGTTATGGAGTTTTTGTGGTAGAGATTTTAGGATAGGGAGGGAATAAGGGGAAGATGAAGGGGTAAAATGGGGAGAAAAAGAAGAAAAGATTGATGGCTAGTATAAGTAGGGGTATGGGTTACATGAGAAAGGCATGTGCTTATTTGACTAATGGGGAGAGAGCGACATGAGTGATGGATGGATTGATGGATTTGACAACATGGAGATTTGTGCAAGTGGGGCCCGCGTGCATTGCGCGCCCTACCTCAGATTATGCTAAAATTGTAACTTCTAATCTAAGGGTCGAAATGGGGTGTGCTGCGCGGCGTTGGAATCGTAATGCCCACGTGGTCGATAGGGTACAAGTCTCGGAGTATCGCGGTACAAAAGTAGGCTAACAATCAAAACTTGTCGATCTAATCCACCGAGAACATGTCGTTATTTAAGTAGAAGTGCACAGTAGGTCTCTCGAGATTCATTCTCCAAGCTAGGTCGGTATATTCGAATTGTGTTTCCTTAATTTATTCCATTCTTTTTCTAACTGTGTTCGTCTTTAGCAATTCTGCCCAAGTATCTCATAGAAGTGAGCGGAGGAGCTGCTTGTTAGGGTTGTCGAGGCGAGATCGGTAGACACTGGGCTGAGGTCTTGGAGGCGGCTAATCACACCCGAGCTGCTTCTCAAGTCAGGTCTTGTTCTTTCTATAGCAGGTATGTTACTGGAGAGGTCGAGGAACCTAGTCTCCCTTTTTTTGTACGTTGGTTGATTGTCTCTTTTTGCCGTGCAGGGATGCCTGAGCAGAGGGGCTCTAAGCATAAGGCGTCTTCTTTGGCCGAGGTGGCTCGAAAGAGATAGAGGCTGACCTCGAAGAAGAAGGGGGTGGTCGGCTCTTCGTCCTTTACAGGTCGGGAAGGTGTGAATGTCGTACCGACCAGGCGACCATGGTTCCCCCCACTGTTGTTCCCGAAGTGGTCGGGACCATCATGGGGGCGACCTCTGTCACTAAGATTTGACCTGATAAGACTCAGGGGGCATTGAGGATCTAGGCTGAATCCCCTTCACCTTGAATGGAAGACCCGACTAGTGGCCGAGGTGAGGGTCAGGGGTCTTCTAGGTTGGCCTGAGCCTCGGTGGAGGGCCTCCTACCCTGGATAGACTGGCACATCCCAAACTCCGAGTTTACCAGGATGATGGACATGCCTCCCGATGTCGTCGTGATGCAGCTGGTGAAGCTTTTCTTCAGGGTAAATTGTTATTGTTTTTTAGAGTCGTCTCTTGACACTTAATGATTTTTCATGCCTTCTAATGTGGATTTATTTTCAGTTCGCCCTTCCCTTCTTATTGTCCGTCGCGAGATCCCGCGCGGCAAGACAGTGTAAGGAGGCAGAAGCGGCGCTGTTGCAGAAGAGTGTTGAGATCTAGCAGCTTCGCTCTAAGAACATTGCTCTGAGAGCCCATGCGGAAGACGTGATGCCGCTCTGAGGGCCCAGGTAGAGAGAGCAGCGACCGAGCTGGAGTCGTTCAAAAAGCTCCTCGCTGAAGCTTTGGAGAGGGGTGCCCAGTGAAAGTCTGATTTGGGCACATTGAGGCGCGAGTACAATGCGAAGATAAGGGAGGCCCAGGCGGCTATTCTCATGGCTCGAGCGGCTGCTGTGGAGGAGTACAAGGCTTCCAAGGAATTCGCAAAGGATAAGGACGCTCTTTATGGCCTCAGGTATGAGAAGTGCCTAGAAGACATCAAAGAATCGCATCCCGAGCTCGACCTCTTTGCCTTTGAGGTCGACCCTTTTGAAGACCCCTCTCAGCTAAATGACTCGCCTTCCGAGTAGGCCCCTCTAGCAGAACCTCAAACTTATGTAATTTTTTATGTACTCTTCTTGTCACATTAATGAAAGAAAGTTTTTGTTGCAATGACTGTCGTAGTTGGATTTTCTGAGTAGATTAATCAGATCAGTCTATCGTTAGTTAGCAGGTCGACCATTTTGAACCGTGCTAGAGCTCGCACTTAGGCCCTTCATTTTTGGGAAGTATATTGGACTAACTGTACTAACTCCTTAGCAGAGGTTTAAATGGTTTACTTTTAGGAGCACCGTTTCCCTTTATCAGAGGTCGTGTCGTTGGGGTAATAGTGCTAGTTAGTGGTCTGACCTCTTCTTTAAGGGTCGAATGGGGCTGTTTCTCCCTTGTACTAAGGGAAGTCCCCGGTGGGCCATGTAAGAAATCTGACCAATGGTCCGACCTCTTTCTCCAAGGGTCGAACTAGTATTAAGTAGACTTACGCAAGTCGGACGTTCGTAGACATAAAAGTAGAGTAAATTTTCCCGACTTGACTTCGAGACTTTTATTGTAGGTTCTGAAAAAGGTGTAGATCCTGACATGATTGGTAGCTAATTGTAGATTTAAAACGGCAAAAAAGTAGATTTTGCTCCTGAGCTTGGTCGACTTCTATGCGTAGTAGATCTTCAAGTGCTCGGCGTTCCATGGATGTGGCAGGGGTCGCCCCCACATGTCTTCAAGCCGATATGCTCCTGGTCAGCTCGTGTTTATTACTTTGTAGGCCCTTCCCAGTTCGGCCCCAGTGTCCTTGAGTCGAGCTCCTTTGTAATCTGGAAGGTCCTGTGAAGGACCAGATCTCTGGTCTGGAATCTTCTCGTATTTACCCTAAAATTGTAGAATTGGGTGACCTGTTGTTGTCGAGTTGTGACTTTGAGCTAAGCTTGCTCACTCATTTCTTCAATTAGGTCGAGGTCCAACGTCATCTGCTCAACGTTTTGACATTCATTGTAAGAGCGGGTCCAAGCAGTCGAGAGTCCGATCTCGATCGAAACTACGGCCTCAGTGCCGAAGGTCAGGAAAAAAGGAGTTTCTCCTGTGGCCGTTCGTGCAGTTGTCCAGTATGACTAGAGGACATGGGTGAGCTCTTCTGCCCTCCTTTAGTGAAAAGGAGAGCTAATGATGTCCTAGAGGGAGGGGGGTGAATAGGTCAATGTTAAATAATTGAAATAAAAATGGAGTAAATAAATAATACAAAATCTCGATCGCCTAAGTATTGAAACCTTTATTCCAAATAATCCATAGGACAACCTTCACGTAAAATATTATGCAAGATAACCTTATTTCACGAATGTCTTTAAAATTAATCTTTCAAACTAGCAAGAGAATATAAAATAATTATAACATTCACCACAAGAATGAAAATAAATAACATCCACCACCAAAAGAATAAAGCATTCACTACAGATGCACAAGAAGTTATAGTGGTTCAGTGCTTAAAACAACCACACCTACTCCACTCCCAAAATTATTACCCTCGTAATTTTGGCTTTCACTATAATAAGGTTTTCACATGCTCACCTTAACAACCTAATACATTTTCTTGTGATTTTCATAGGCTCACCACAATAAAACCCTTTTTGTGATTTTGACAGACTATTACAAATAAAAATCTACTTTGTGATTTTCACAGGCTATCACAAATCAACTCACTGAGATTTTCACAGGCTATTTTAGAAAAACCTAAAAATGAAATACAATAAAATATTTATCTTCAAACGTAGATTTGAAGACGTAGTAGAAGCTTGTAGTAGAGGAACTTCTTTCTTGAACGTAGATGTCGCAGTATTCACTCAAATAGAAAGAGTATAAGGTTCTATAGATTTTAGAAATGAAAAGCCTAAATGCTATTTGATTCAATTCTCTTATATTTCAAAGAAGAGTATAAATTACTCTTTATAATAAGATTAAAATGATCTTTAAGAAAGGGAATTAAATAAGCTAAAAATAAATTATAAATACCACACAAGTAACTTGCCGAGGACTTGAGCTTCTCTCTTACTTGTAGAAGGTTTGAAGTGATTTTTCACTGTAGTTTAGAATGAGAGAAGGCCTCTATTTATAGTCAAAGATATTGAAAATTCGGATCGAATTTTCTCGATGGAATCGATGGACTGTTCGATCCTATCGAATGACCTTCGATTCCATCGAAGAGCCTTTTGATCAGATTAACTGTACCATTAACTAGCCATTACAAATTGGTTTCTTATAAAAAGGAATTTGATTCTTAAGCATTTTGATATGTTTTCCGTGTAATAGAAGCTTGGGAGATTCTCCACTCATATCCCTCATCCCTAACATCTAAATTTATGATATATCAGTTATCTTTCTTGTGATTATTCACTTGAAAGAGGATTTTAACCTAAATGAAGAAGATGAACTTGATCTACACCTTGTTATAGAGATTATACTTGAACTTATAATAAATTCCTTATCTAAAATCTCTAGAACACCCATCCAGGTGAATCCCCTAAGAATTATAACATTCCCATGAGTTGTAGGAGATTCACCCAACCTCCCATTACCTTGTTCAACTCAATGAAGCATCACATGCAATGTGTTTGATCTTGAAGTTAAAGCATTGACAAAGCATCGACATCAATGATCAGGGGAGCAATTAAGGAGTAGATTCAAGCACAAGAGATCTTTGAAGAAGTGACTCAAGCATGACACGTCAAACGAGCTCAATTCGACAAGTGTCAATTAGTGAGTTAATACTCTCTTTTCTAGTGTAAGATTGAGGGTAAGAGTTTATAACCTAAACTCGATAGGTTCTTATGTAGGACCTAAACTCTTGTGTGGTGCCGAATTCACCAGACACGAGTGTGTACGTGTTAATTTTTATAGGAGGCTTCAGTGGGAGAAAACATATGTCATTGGACTAGGAACGAGGTTGTTGGTTAGTAAATATAAAACTAACTAAAGTCTCTTACGAGAGCCTCTGGTGAGAGTGTACGCCAGGTAGGTCCTTGTGTAGGCCATCGACAAGGGTGAGTACGTGGTAAGTCTTTGCGTAGGCCACCGACACGGGTGAGTATATGGTAAGTCCTTATGTAAGGCTGTAAAGGTTAAATGTGAACCTAATTTAAAACCTTCGATAGTGAAATCTGGTACACTTATAAAGAGTGCAGTCATTGAGAGTGGAGTAGGGAAATTGAACCACTATACATGCTTGTATTTAGGATTGTCATTTGAACACTTTTCTAACTATGCTTAATGTGATTATTTTGTTGAATTATATGTATGCATGATTAGATGAATACTAGGATTATAATAGTTAGCACATCCCACGCATATGCACACTAATAATTATAGACTAGTTGCTTAATTGACATATCTATTTATAATGCCCTGAATCTTCAGGACCCGAGTACACGACTCGTTTCCCAAAAACCCGAGTGTTAACCTTAAAGGATGGTCAAAGTTGAGTATATATTTTTCTTTTATCTTTCATCAGAGTAAGCAGATGAGCATAAAATGGACAAGTAAGCATAAAAGAACATTTCAAATTTCATTTAGAATATACAAGTGGTTGCCCATAATGACTTATACAAACCAATGTCTCCAAAAATAACAAATACAATACATGAGAAATAGTAGAATGCATGTAAATTTGAGCTACAAGACCCCTCAACTTCTCAAGGTAGATACAGTCATGCAACTCTGGCACTTGAACCCGGCTACTTATAAGCCCGAACCTGAAAATCACTTAAGCCACCTGTGCTACCTGTACGGTTATATTTATTTGATGGATGAGTGGCCAACTCAATGTGAACTCCCCTTAAGATTACACACCGCCGCATTAGGTAAGAAATGGTATAAAACATTCAGACAACTAAAATAGAGTAAATGCAGTCTTATTAGGTGCATGGATACATGAAGTATACAATCATCGAACCTGGGAAACATCATCCAGTCGGGTCACCCATGCAATCATCGAACTTGGGAAACATCATCCAGTCGAGTCACCCATGCAATCATCGAACTAGGAAACATTATCCAGTCGGGTCACCCATGCAATCATCGAACCTGGGAAATATCATCCAGTCAGGTCACGTAGGAATAAGACTGGTCATCGGCGCAACATTCAACGTAATCGCATGGGCAACATTCAGCGTAATCGCATGGGCATGATGATCCGAGTCATTATCACAATCGAATGACTGGTCATTAGTGCAACACTTGGCGTAATCACATGGGCATAATGATCCAAGCCATCGTAATATGTCATGTATACATGATTTGTCAACCCATTATTAGTTCAATTGCAATCAGCCAATTTAAATAAACTCACTGTCATTACGGGGAGCACATGGCCCAGTGTAGGTCGACAACTCAAGCATAGTGTCCCATGACTACCATCCCCGGCCCATGAGACTATCACCTTAGGATGTTTAATAGAAACTCGTCGACTAGTGGCCAATTATATTACAGTATACGGGGCTTATCATCTCATGGTTGCACTATATAAAACATCGAACCCATTTAGGGCAGGTACTAAACCAAAACCACGTAGGGCGAGTATCAAAATATGCCACATAGGATCGATATCAAAACCATACGATAAAGACCATCCTTAAAAATCATTAGGCACAACAACCCTGGATGGTCGGCCCACATCAATGAACCATCTACACCACCACTCAATAACCACCAAGTCGAAGGTCCATTACGATCACAACTAGTCGAGTTATATCCCAAGTATGGGTGTACATTCATATGTGAAAATTTCTCACTAATGTACCAGTTTAAGTTACATAAGCAATCCACAAAAAGAAATCCACAAGCATGATCAATTATACAGGATAATCATAAAGGATGTAATGCAGCAATTCAATTTTCACCAACTAACACATGTGATTATAAAGGGAGATATCAATTATGAATTTAAATAAAAACTATAACTTAAGCTAATGAGAAGATGAAAAGCTTAAGGGGAAGAATCATCACTTATAGTTGGATCGCCTACCAGCATGGCTGGGAGACATGTAGTCCATTATAATCAAGTATTATCATGAATTAGGAAATTACATGGTTAGCTCAAGTTCTACACACTGTTTAGGGTTAAGGTCTTAACCTAGGACTTGGATTCCCTAGGTTTTAGGATTTTATCCATTAATCAAATCTTAGACTTTGGTTTAGGATTTGAAACCTAACTCATATAATTCAATTTATAATAATATTAGAATGAGGTAAAGATAATTAATAATTGTCTATTAACAACACTATTATAATCAATATCCTACTGATGACAAAATTAGAGTAACATTAATAATGATAATTGTTAATATCAAGTATCTATAATAACTAATACTAGTAAAATTAACTTCCTAATGGTCAACCATATTTAATAATTTCAATAATTATAGCAACGCTAATGATGATGATAATTAATAATAGAATTATAATTGATGATAATAATTACCATAACACTAATTAATACATCGTAATATTAATGGTAAATTCTAGTCAATAACATTAATCATTACAACAGCTAGAAAATAATAACAAAGTAACTAATAACAAATTTGATTCGTGAAAAGAAATGAAGATTCTCACCTTGTCGACTCGGTTCGAGTCGAGTTGGCTCGGCCCAAGCACATGCTCTCCTTTTCTCTCCCTTTCTTCTTCCCTCTTTCTTCTCTCTCAGCAATTATGACCCTCTAACAGTGTTGTCCAGCAAGCCTCTAACTCAGATGGATCGACTCGGCAGCGAGTCAGCTCGCATTCTAACTCAAACTCTTCCCCTCTCTCTCTCTCCATCCTATCTTCTCCTTTCATTCTCTCTCTCTCTCTCTCTCTCTCTCTCTCTCTCTCTCTCTCCCTCTCTCTTCATTTCCTCTCACCTAAAAAGGTCTAGCAATAGCTGAGCTCGACCCAGCCAATGGGTCAACAACGTTTGACTCGGTGAGTTGACTCGGTTTGAGACTGAGTTAACTCGATCTTCCCCCTTTCTCTCATCTTCCTTCCTCTCTTCCTTTTCTTTTCTTTCTTTCTTTCTTACATTCCTTACTAGAATAACAACTCAGCCAGAGCATTGAGCCCAACTCAGACCGGGACTCGGCCCACTTTGAGTTCATGATTCGCCAGCAAGTAAGAATCACATATGGACTCGGTAAGCGTGGATCGACAACAACTCTCCCTTTGATCCCCTTCTTTCTTCTTCTTCTCTGATTCATGGCAGTCCAGACGCAGCTAGACTCGACCTAGACACACCTCAAACTCACCAGACCTGGTCCAACTGGGCGCACGACTTGGTGCAGTTTGAGTTCGTGTCCTACACCCAACTCCCAACAACAACTCCCTCCCTCTCTATCTACTCTCCTCTTTCTCTATATTTCCATTCTTTTCTTCCTTCCCTCTCTGCTGGAAACACCCAGCAATGGACGCCCAACTCGCCCTGTCTTGGGATAGACTTGGCAGCTTGGTGCGGCATGACCCGCACTCGAACTCACGCTCCCCCCTTCTTCTCTTATTTCTCTCTCTTTTTTTTTTTTTCTATATATTTCTTCTCTCTTTTCTTCCATGCTTCTCCTTTCTCTCTCTATCTGGACTAAGACAGCTCGAACAGTCGCACCAAAACGTGCTAGCCGCGGTGGGGAAGACGACCACTGTTAATGGCGGATTGTAAACGACGGCTTTTTCCCCCAATCCGGTCCTTTCAGAAGATTTGTATGGGTCTTAAGAAGCTTGTGAATGGGTTCTATTGAAGCTCTAAGAGGGTTTGGTTGGTGGGTTTGCTGGCGGAAGGAAATGATGGATATTTCATGGCATCCGCAACCAGAGGAGAAAACCTAGCTATTCTTTCCCCCCCCCCCTTATAGCAGCCCTAATGATCTAAGGTCCCTTAGATGCGAATGAAAGGCTGAGATTTGATCCCAACATCCGGTTTTCTTAAAACGACTACAAATAAGGTGGTTTTGGTGTTGGTTTTCCCACGGAAAGCCCTAACAGGTGAGCACGAATGGACAGTCGGGATGGCATTGGGGTGAACGACTAAGACGTGTGGCTTCAACATCACGCGGATCGCCAGAGTGGCATAGGGAGATAGTTTCCACTTTTGAAAATGTGGTCTTCAACAGTCCATCTTAGTTTCCACTTTCGAAAATGTGGTCTTCAACAGTCCATCTGAGACTAAATTTGTGGCCACACACGTGTACCTCTTCGCATGAAATAGTTGGGGTTTTGGTCAGCCCCACACTCTAGAGATGATGGATGGTTCGGATTGTCCGATTGGATGATCATGGTGGCCCGTGGATCAATCAAACGGGTGCTGCTCGTTATGCTAACAAAGAACGAAAAGAAGGAGAGGAGATTTCCTCTTACGGCTTCGTCGGGTCAACAACGTTTGACCGAGCCCTTTGGCTCGGTGCACGGCTGGTGCACAGCCTCTTGCATGCACACCACACCAGTGTGGGGTCCACCGAGATGTTCCTGATAAATCCACACCGTCCATTTTACTAGATGGGCCCTTATATATACTTTAACCAAAAATTAGGTGGGTACACAGCTCAGGTGGGCCATACACTTAACTTCCTACTCTTAATGGTGGATTTCCGTTAATGATGATTCCGAACCTAAATGTCAGCGGTTAAAAGGTCCTAAAAGGGTCATTTGTAAGGTTTTTATCATTTATTATTAGTCAAAACTTATGTTAATATAGATTTCCTTGCTTTTGCATATAACTGGTAATTACACTGATTAAAATCTCATACATATATATAGATAAAATTTTAGTATTAACATACTACTATTTACATGTTGTTGATCACGCATTCATTAATATACGTATAACTGAATAGAAGATTATACAATATCATATTTAATTAAAATTATATTTGTATTTGATAATATTGTTAAATAACAAACAATTCCATTAAAGTATCTATTGATCTTTGTATATATATTATTAAAAGATATTCAATGTTACATTATTATTTATAATTTGATTTTATGTTGTGAATTTATTATTCGTTATGTTTATTTAATATAACATTATTTTCATAATGTCTTATATACATTAAATACATATGTATCATTTTAGCATGAAATTTTAAATCTTTACAAAGTATGTACATCTCATAGTGTATATATTTAGGTTGCACTATTTATATATATTTATTTGTATTTATATTGAATTTATCTACATGGTAACACTTGAGTATTGGAAAGTACGGGGTGTTACACTATTGTATTCTATGTGATTGAACCCTCTATTAGCTTGGAAGCCTTAAAATTAATTGTTTTACTTAGTTTAAATTGGTATATTAGTTTAAATAAGCAATTATATATAAATTGATAAAATTTTATTTAGCTATAATCACCCCCTCTAGGACACAGTCTTCATTCCTTAACTTTGTTAAGCTTCCGCATATAGCTGTGGTATCATATTCTATGCAATTTCACATAATATTTGGATTTCAAATGCATTTCATTTACTCTCATCCAAACAAAGCCCAGTAAGTCATTTACTATCAATTCATTTACCTCCAATTCCATTTCCCATTTACCTCCATTTACAAGCTATTAAAGCTCTCAAATTGGCCTTAAATCAAACCTCCTGAATTATGTTTTAAGTTTTGTTGTATCATGACGCTTAAATGATAATCCATCTAGGCAGGGCTCAGTAAGGCCCACCATGATATATAGTTTTATCCACTCCGTCCATCCCTTTTTTCATATCATTTTAAGGTATTACCCCAAAAATGAGGCAGATCCAAGACTCAAGTGGACCACATGGTGAGGATTGAATGCCCACCATTAAAAAGTTCTTGAGAGCCATAAAAGTTATATATCAAGTTGATATTTGTGTTTTCCCTTCATCCAGATGTATATAATGTAAGACCCGTATCCTAGACCGTACCGTTCCGTAGACTCCCGCGGTCTTCCCGGTCGAATTTTGGCAGCCTTCGACCCTTACCGATATCTGCGCACGACCCTGATTCATACGCCGTTAACCCGAGTCGACTCAACCTAAGACTTGTATTCTTGCGATCGCACCATCGCCGTGGTTTCGATGCCGCGACTCACGCGCAGATCCGACTCTCTGATCAAGAGACGTGGGCCAGCGTTCGGTGCGAGGAAAACACTGCGCATTGCAAAACCAAGAGAATCTCTACGATGTGTCACATTAATCCATCAATCCATCAACCCATCAATCTATCAAGGGTCAAGTACACATCCCTTTCACCTTTTCCCAAATAAGCCTCAAAAGTCAAAAAGGTTCTTACAACACACATGCCTTCTTACACCTTTTGCCAAAAAAGTCAAAAAAGGTGTCTTACACCCCATCACCACCACATCAACCATCCATCACTCTTTTCCCTTTACAACAACCCTCTCTCTCTCTTCAATTGCAAAACCATTCCCAAGCAAAAGAAAACCATACGTATGAGCCTCTCCCCCTTTCCTTCTAAGCCACAGTGTGACCCACCTCTCCACCCTCTCATCTCTCATCCTAGCCTTCCATTTCTCATCTTCACCATTAAAGAGGAGCACAAGGAGACCGCCAAGCCGAGGAACAAGAAGATCAAGCGGTGGGTGTTTAGCTCCCTATTTCCTTCATTTTTTGTCGATTTAGGGTCCATAATGTGGGACCACCTTGATGTACTTTTGAATGAGGGACCCATAGTGGCGGGGTCCCTCCATACTCACCGATTTCTCTATGTCTCACTCTCTCTCTCTGTATTTCATTTTTCTTTTCTTTTTTCCTTTAGATCATGTGATGGTTGTGTGGTCCACTTGAAATGAGCCCCACCATGACATATGTACTTTATCCAAGCCATTCACTGGTGGGGCCACCTTAAATGTGTTGTACCCACACCATCCATTCATTTGGTGGCCCACCCAAGTGGGGCCCACCTCAATGCATGTGTGCGCCAACCCGTCCAGACGCTGGACGTGGCTGGAGAATGACACAAATATCAGCTTGTTTCTAAGCTTTTGGGTGGCTCTCGTGTATGGCCCCACCTTGTTGTATGTGTTCAATCCACGCCGTTCATCCCCTCCACAAGAACGTTTCAGGCGTTGAGCCGAAAGATGAGGTCGATCCAATACTCAGGCGGGCCGTACCATAGGAAAATGTCTCTTTTACCATTCAAAACTTCTAGGACCCACCTTGCCTTAACCACACATCGAAAAATTTCGATCTTTGGACTCATTTGATGTATTCCGGGCCCGAGAATGCAATGGGCGGAGCAGATCCTCCGGTAGTGAGCCCCACATGTCTTTTTTTGCAAGAAAACAAAAAAAAAAATGTTGAAGGCAGCAGCGCTTGCTGCTGCCCTGACAGCGCCAGAGAGGGCGCAGGCGCTGCCTGCGCTAGTTTAGGCGGACGGACAGGGCTACCCACGGCTCCTGCCGTGGCCCCACCATGATGTATATGTGTCATCCATTCCGTCCATTAGGTGGACCCCTCCCTGGAGTAGGCCCCCTCCAAAGATCAGGCCCATCCACTGTTTTGGCGGCCCACACCAAAGGAAACAGTGAAAATTGAGGGTCTACCATTGAAACCTTTTTGGGGCCCACAGAAGTTTTGGATCAAGATGAAATTTGTGTTTTCCCTTCTCTGGGTCTGCATGATCTTATGAACGGGGGATGGCATGTAAACATTATAGTGGGCCCCACGTGGAGCCCACATGGATGAGTGTTTTATCCCACCGTCCGCTGGACGGTGGAGCCTGCTGGACGGTGCACGTGCTGGACGTGCACGTGTGTGTATGTGCATGTGTGGGTGGGCACGTGTGCATGGTGTGTGTGTGTGTGATATTTTATATATATATATATATTATATTATATTATATTATTATATATATATATATATATTATATTATATTATATATATTATTATATTATATTATATTATATTGTATACATATTATATATATATATATATATATATATATATATATATGTATGTATATATTTATTATATTATGTAATATAATACACTTTATGGTGGGCCCTCAATTGGACCCCCACCGTGATGCTTATGTTGCATCCAATCCATCTATCCGTTATGAAGGATCATTTTATGGCATGAGCTAAAGAATGAAACAGATCTAAAGTCCAAGTGGACCCCACCTTGGCATGTTTTGAGGTCCATCTTAATGTATTTGTGGTAGATCATTGGGGCCCACTTTGATGTGAATGTAGGGCCCATATTATGAGGCCCATTCGATGTATTTGTAGCCATCGTTGAGGCCCACTTTGATATGCATAAGGCCCATGTTGCGAGGCCCATTTTGATGCATTCTAAGGCCCATGGGTTATGACCCATTGCAATGAACATAAGGCCCATTGGTGAGGCCCATTATTGCAGCCCATTTGATGTGAATGTAAGGCCCATGTGACACGGCCCATTTGATGTATTTAAGGCCCAATGGGATGTACCTAAGGTTCATTACAATGTGTGATCCCAACATGGTTTATGTAATGACGTTTACGACGGGCAATGCCTTGGGAGCAATGTTGGTTTGACGTCCACATTGCAAGGTTAATGTTGGTTAAATGTCCGCATTACGACTCTCCCTAGAGCCCATTAATAGGCCCATACTCATTGCATGTAGGCCATATAGACCCATCTGCGTTGTGAGGATAGTTCATTACTTTATTACATGTTTTGTATAGTTCCATGACTCATGATCATGCGCATCATATATATACTTGATATGAGAGGTGACTGATCATAGCATATGCCTTAGGGCAGGTTGTTTATGGGCTCCCAGTTAGGCAGTGTTGCCCTACATGAGCGCACGATACGCGCAGGATTGCTGCATGATTGGATAGTGTGATTCATGCATTCGCATGGTGTGATATGGTACTGTATGCCCTAGCGACATCAGGGTCGTAGCCTCCACAGGCATATCGTGGTTGACAGGATTGGATACCGAAAATCTTGCTCTACATGGGGTGCTATAAATATCCCTGGGTGAAAGTCCCTAAACCCTTATGGTACCAAGAGGTTGCTCCAATATCTAGACCGAGTGGGTGCATGAGCGCCGAGTACCGATTACCAGACGGTCGCGCTCTCCACTGTGTCGTGGTCGGTTGGAAGGGGCTGAGGCCTTACCCGCCCGAGAGCAGGGGGCAACGCTAGGCTGAGTTTGACCAGCTCGAGGAATGGGTCCGCTATCGACGAGCCGCGCCCGATATTGGCAGGCGGATAGTGAGGTCTTTTCCACTTACCTTATTGCGCGCGATGGGGCGGCAATCTGGTTTAGAGTGTACTAGACCCCGGTGATATTCCATATTTGAACTGTACTGATATGTGGACTCAGATGATGATTTGTATGCTTGAGTTGCATTTCGTATTGCATGGTCTTGGTATGGCCGACATCATTCATGCCTTGTATCGCATAGCCTTGTTTCAGCTAACGACATTCATGGACCCATCAGCATGTTCCGCATTACTCTGATACTGCATATCTGCATTACTACCTTGTGCACACACTTTCACCACCCTCTAAGCTTTCCATAAGCTTATGCACGACCGTTGCGTGCAGGTGACACGAGGACGCAGCAGCGCTGAGGCGAGAGCGCGGAGCTGATCTTTTGGAGCTTCTTGTCTATTCTCATTGTATTTCCCTTTATGCTCATTGTACTTGTAAAGTTTTTGATCATAGTGGAAATGTGATGGAGTTTTTGGTTGTTGTTTGTGGGTTATGCCTTTGGTTATGCTGATTACGATTCAAACTGATATATAAATCCTCCTCGTAGCATCCCAGGATCGGAACCTGGTGAATGGGCGCCGGGAGCCGAGAATGGGGTTCTACGGAGGCTGTCGGCGCCGGATTCGGCGATCGGGAATTTTGTGAGCCCGGTCCCCGAGTTTGGGGCGTGACATATAATGTTATGAACGGATTAGATAACAAATAAACATGTAATGGCGCCTAGGAAGGTTTCAACGGTGGGAATGATTATCACTGCTGCTTCGTGTGGTGTGGTCCACTCGAGCTTTCGAATTTTTGCTCATACGATAAAATGACCTACAAAAATGGATCAACAACGTGGGTAAAACTCTTATATCACGGTGGTCCTGGTTGGCCCCACGGAGCTTATGCTTGAACGGATTATGGCCCACGGATGCAGGACGGAATCTGCTTCTTCCGCAATTGTGATTGTTGATTGATTAGTGGACATTTAGTCCAATTTCAACCAGACAAGTCACGTGTGAAGGGTCACACCTCTGACTAGTGGCCCAAGCATATTTTTGTACAACTAATTATTTGATACTCTGGCTGCGTATGCTGCTTGATACACATGCAGTTATAAATTATACAAGTGGCATATATTAATCCAAAATTAAACCTCCTAAATTGTGAAACACACTGTTTTTAAGCTACACTTAAAAAAATGAGGTTGGTTAAAAAATCTCAACTTTTGATTCACAGACACTTGTTTTTTAAAATAAGATAATTGCATATTTTTAATTTGTAATTGTTGTAACTTATTTTTTTATTGTCATTGGAAACATTATTAGAAAGGGCACGTCTTATAACAAGAAAAAGATATAGTATGCTAAAGATATTCAAGAATAAGATAGAGAGTAGCAGTAAGTAGTCAAAAGAAAATCAAGTAGTTGAGAGGCATTCGGGAGGTGGCTAAGGGGTGTCTAAAAGAAGATCGAGTGGCCAAGATGTGTCTAAATGCAAAGCGAGTGGGCGAGAGGCATCCCGAAATGACATGAGTGGCCGAAAGGTATAAAAAAGTGGAACAAGCAACCGAGAAACACATAACCTGATCGACAAAAGAAAACCATCGCAAAAGAGAAACATAATAAAAAAAAAATTTAGAGAAAGGTTTTTTGACTGTTGTAATCATTGCAGTAATGGAAGAATGATTTATAAGAATAAGTTGCAGCAAAACTCTGTAAATAGTAGAAGAGTTCAATAGAGAAAGACACAATTCCAATAATAATAAAAAACCAATCAAATTTATCAATTTACTTTATCTTAGGAGTAGCAGTAATTAAGTAGTTAATCTTAGGAGTAGCAGTAATCAAGTAGCTATAGTCCTTAGTTGTAATCCAAATCTACGCTCATACACTGTATTTGTTTTCTATCCAATATCACGCATTCTTTTAAGAGATGCATTTTTACAATCACTTCTAGGGACTGATTATGAGTTTTTTTTCCTTTTGTTTGATTGCACCGATATTTTGAAGGTCCTTTCTTGTGGAAGGCATAAAGTAACCCATCTTTGGAGGAAGAACCCACCCACGGATGACTGCCTGATCATTATAAATTTTTGCAAGTAGCTAAGTAAGTGACCAATCTTCTCAGAATTTGATCATATACGTTCGTATCATGCGTATTTGCTTATTTTGGTGCTTGGGGTCGAAGTTGATCAGTTTAGATCGAGCCACTTTATTGATTTTGGCATGTCCGCGCACATTACACGTGACATAAACCAAACCGAAGAGCCAACTATTTTGGCATACATTGTAGGACTAAAACAAAATACTTGGTTATCATCAATATTCATTTTACACCAGCTGTACAAAAAAGAACATCTTTTCCATGCCCGGTGGGACTTTGGTTTCAAGCATACTTATTGGTGCATTAAATCATGAGCCAAAAACAGGTTCATTAAGCACCTGAGCAGTTGGGTTTGCTACCAAATTCGGTACCATTTCCATTAAACCCAGATGGGCATAAAGGTGTCCATGAGTCGAACCGAGTCGAGCTTGGCACAGCTCGACTCAGCTCGACCACTAGCTAACCCCAGCTCGAACTCAGCTCGGCTCGGTCCTCGAGCCTGACTGGCCAGCTTGACTTGGCTCAGTCAGCAGCTTGGGTGAGTTCAAGCCAAGATCGAGCTTGTGTGGCATTTTCACAAACACATGGAGTGCACTTTCAATTTCTTACTATATGTAGCTGTTTACAGGTATTTCATCAAACATCTTGTAGGCAACATCAAAATCAAGAAAAAAAAAGGTATTTGTTTCATATACATACATTCCTTGCCACCAACCGACACTTCATTATGTCATTTCATCAAACACTTGGTGAGCAACACCAATATCAAAGTAATCGAGTCACCGAACTGGTTCGATTCAAGATGGGGTTTGATCTGTGTCGAGTCGACCTCGAGCAAGCTCGAACTTAGTTTGAAATTTTTTCGAGCAAGCTCGAACTTAGTTTGAAATTTTTTCGAGCTCAAAAAATTAGCTTGACTCGGCTCGAACTCAGTTTCAAACCGAGTCGAATCGAGCTTTTTCGAGTCGAGTCGAGCGAGCTAATTGAGCTAACTCGGTTCGTGTACAGCCCTAGATGGGCATCCTCATCTCAAGTTGAGCCTCTTGAGATTTCGTCTGCCACAATGCTCGATATGCAAAGAAGAATTCAACATATTGCTTAACAGTCATGAGTTCAGACTGAAATTTTTGGCAGATGGATGGCCAATAGTGCTGAAAACATAAATCAGATGATGACTCTCTTTACCAAAAGAACACGTGTGACGCCTCAGCAACGGGGACGATACTAATTATGTCGAAATTCAACATATTGCTTAACAGTCACGAGTTCAGACTGAAATTTTTGGCAGATGGCCAATAGTGCTGAAAACATAAATCAGATGATGACTCTCTTTACCAAAAGAACACGTGTGACGCCTCAGCAACGGGGACGATACTAATTATGTCGAAATCCAGCACCGGCACCACTGGTACAACTTGTGGTGCCAACACCACAGCTAATATTGCGAATACCTCTTCTGCAACGGAATACGCCTCTTTCAGTACATGAAGTGCGGAATCTTCCGCCGCATGTTGAATTAAGTCAACCAGAATGAGAGGTCAAGAGTGTTGTTCCTGAAAAAGGAAACCAATGTATACTTGAGGGCCAACCCTTCATTGAAAATCCACCATATCAATATAAAAGGCAAAACTAGGTCGACCCTAAACCACCTCAAATGGTTGAATCTCGCCATTTATCATGACCAAATTATTCAAATGGTCAAGAAAGTAGCAGCTCAAGTTCTCGATCGTATTACTACATTGGTCAACCATAACTTATGGTCCATAAGCCCTATGCATAATGGATTGACTGACAATCTCCATTGTCATAGTCGCCTTTGCCATTTTTCGATCAGGACGACTGAATTTGTTGTCTCTCGATCAAGATAGCTGAGTTCGACTAGGATGGTCAAATTTGTCGTTTCTTGATCAAGATGGCCGAGTTCAACTAAGATAAATTGAATTCGATGTTTTTCAAACAAGATGACCCAGTTCAACCAATACGACCGATTTTCCATTTTTCGATCAAGGTGGCCGAGTTCGACCAAGATGTCTGAATTTGCTGTTTTTTGACCAAGATGGCCAAGTTCGGCCAATTCGGTTGACTTTGATGTTTCCGATCAATATAGTTGAGTTCAAACAAGATGACCGAAATTAATGTTTTTACACAACCGAGCAATCACATTTATTTCATCAAACAACAAATCAACATCACATTCACATTTTATCAAAAGAGAAGCAACGTGGGGGGACAATGTTGTACCCTATTTCTAACCGTTCTCGAAAAATCTAATTGAAAAGGACATGTGTTAACAATGGAAAGATGTAACGTACTAAAAATCTTCAAGGTAATAAAAGAATGATTTGAAGGAATAAGCTGCAAAAGAACTTTATAAATATCATAAGAGTTCACCAAAGAAAGACACAATCCTAATGATAGAAAACAACCAATCGAATCTATCAACTTTCTTTATCTTAGCATATCCAATGTAGTGATAATTCTTAGCTGCAGTCCTTAGTTGTAAAATCTATACTCATACACTGGATTTATTCTCTATCTAATATCACGCAATTCTTCAAAGACACACATTCTTGGAGTTGCTTCTAATGATCGATTGTGAGTTTTTCCTTTTGTTTGATTGTACAGTTATTATGAATTATTATTATTATTATTATTATTATTATTATTTTTTGTAAAATGCATAAAGTAACCCATCTTTGAAAGAAGATTCCCACCCACCGTTTATCGCCTTATCATTATAATTTTCTGTAAGTGTTTGACTAAGTGATTAATCTTTTTAAAATCTAGTCATATAACATGTCTACTTATTTTAGCACTTGGGTTCAAAGTTAATAAGTTTGGATGGAGCCGCTATATCATTTCTGGTACACCTTTATGCATTACACGTGACTGAAAATAAATGGAAGTGCCAACAATAAATGTCAAGGTAAATTTTTATTCTTGATACATTTAAACTGGTGTCATAATTTGGATGGTTTAGTTTAAATTATTTCTTCCATGTATGAGACATTTTTGAGTAAATTTTAACCGCCAGCGTATCATCACACTGCCAGAGCATCAAAGTATTTCCCTTTTGAGAAATTGACCACTGTAGACGCAACTTTTTACCCCGTTTCTTTTTCTAGAGAGTCCAAAACTTACCTTATGGACGAGCATTTGAGGACCAAAATACCCCTGCCTTCCATTCAGAAGCGGATTGGTTGGGGTACGAGGACGAGTGTTGACGGTCGTGGGGCCACCATGATGTATGTTTTGTATCACACCTTTCATCCTTTTGGAGAGATCATTTTAGGGCAATATCCAAAGAACGAGTTAAATCCAAATCTCCAGTGGACCCATCACAGAAAACAGTGGACCCCAGCACAGAAAACAATCTGACAGTGATGCTCACCATTAAAAACTTCTAAAGGCCACAAAGTTTTAGATCAAGCTGATATTTATGTTTTCACTTATTTCAGATCTTTTCTAACTTCTGAACAGGTTGGATTTCAAATAAACATTATGATGGGCCTTAGGATAGTTTCATCGGTGGGAATCACTCTCCCCACTGTTTTCTTTGGTGGGGCCCACTAAAGATTTTTATTTGCCTCATTCTTTGGTTCATACCCTAAAATGATATCTTAAAATGGATGGACGGTGTGGATATAACACATACATCATAGTGGGGCCATAGAACTTGGTGACGTCACTTCAATAGCCAACTCGCTACTCAACCTGTCAGTATCTAATCCACATCGTAAACGGATTGGCTACTCCCCTTGCCACCTCTACGTGGCTGGTGGTCGGTGCTGTGTGGGCTCCACCATGATGTATGTGTTTCATCCATTTTTACAGATCATGTAATGACTTAGTCCCAAAAATGAGAGGGATATAAATCTCAGGTGGACCACACCACATGAAAACAGTAGTGATTGGATATCCACCATTAAAATCCTTTTAAGGCCCACTATACTATTTATTTGACATCCAATCTGTTCGTTAGGTCATACAGGCCCAGATGAAGAGAAGAAACAAAGATCAGCTTGATCCAAAGCTTTTATAGCCCAAAATGTTTTTAATGGTAGACCCTCATTCAACATTGTTTCCTGTAATGTGGTCCATTTGAGATTTGGATTACCTCATTTTTTGACTCATGCAGTAAAACGATCTATAAAAATAGAAGGACGGCATGGATGAAACACATACATCGTTAGGGGCCCACATAGCACCGACTACCAGCCATTGGCTGGTGTCAGGGGAGTAGCCAATCTGTTTCCTCCGCATCCGAGCGTAGGGCTGTTCACGAGTCAAGCTAGCTCAAAAAGCTCGCTCGACTCGGCTTGAGTCAGCTTAGATTGACTCGGCTTGAATGGTCGATTCGAGCCGAGCCAAGCTAATTATTTGAAGCTCGAGTTGAGTTCAAGCCAAGTTCGACTGGGGGCATTTCAACTCGACTCGCCTCGAACTTGACTCGACTCAAAGCTCAAACTCAAGCTCGACTCCACTCAATTAATAAATATATTAAATATTATATATATATATATATATATATATATATATATATATAACTTTTAAGTTTAAACTTAAAAATAAAAAAATAAAAACAAATCCTAGAGTCTCTATCCGACCGCACGTACCCCCTTCCCTTTCCCTTTCTTCTCTTTCTCTGCCCACTGCCAGCCGCACGCCCGCCCCAACCACCACCACCAGTTTTCATTTCAGCTCCACAATAGTATGCTTTCAATCCCTTGAGATCTACTTCTTAGGCGACAAACCCAAGATATTCGAGATGGGTTATTCTCAGATTTGTTAGAGCTTCAAGGAAATCCAATGATCTGATTGGCTAGAGGTCTTTACTTGGATTTCTAATCTGTGTTATGCTCTGTTTCTTTTCTAGTACTTGGATTTCTTCTGGTGGAAGAAGATCAAGAACAGATCGGTTCTTACAGGTTTCCTCATCCGATTCGAAGCTTTGTTTGGTTTTTTCATCAGGTTTTGCTTTGATTCTCTTAAGATTTTTAAATTTTTCATCAATGGAGGAGGATCAAGAACAAAATCCATTACTCTCTCACCCAACATGCTCAAGCTCGACTCGAGGTAAACTCGACTCGACTCGAACCACTAGCTCGACTCGAACTCGACTTGACAACTTTGGCAAACAAGCCAAGCTTCATTGTTGAGCTCGAGGCCAAGCTCGAACTCGAGCTCGAACTCGAGTACATCATGGACAAGCCAAGCCAAGCTTGGCCCACCTCGACTCGACTCGGCTCGATGCCCACCTCTAACCGAGCGTCAGCATTCGTCTTCGCACATCAGCCAATCCGCTTCTGAAAAGAAGGCAGGGGTATTTTGGTCCTCAAATGCTTGCCCATACCTCCAACGTCTAAGTTGGGACGGTAAGTTTTGGACTCTTCAGGAAAGAAGTTGGGTAAAAAGTTGCATCTATAGTGGTCAATTTCTCTTCCCTTTTAGAATTAGCCCTGGCTATTTTTAGAACTAGAATGTCGGACCGCAAGTTACGGTCCATCCAACCCTTCCAATAGGTTTGCTTGATCACAAAGATCACCTGTCACAAAAATCAACCTATCCTTCTCATCAGGTGGGCCACACCATAAAAATAAAGTCTAGCCGTAAATAAATACAAAATACGAGTGTGGTCTAATTGGTAAGTCGATAAGGCTGAGTTTTGTGAGAAGGTGGTCCACATCATGGTGGTCCACTTGATAAGTGATTGTATCTGATTTTTACACTAGGAGATACTCATGGTGGGACAAACCTATTGTACGCGTTGGATGTCGTGCACACATGAAAAGTTGGAGTCGGCTGGGTGGACCCTCACTTATATTCCAACCGGTTGGACTACTGTGAATAGATTTAACGCAGTTCTTGCAGCTCTAAGATCATTGGCTTTGTCCATCTGTTTAGGCCTATCATTTTGGGATTTTTTGAACAGGAGCCGAAAAAGAGGCAGAACCGAAGCTTAAGTGGACCACACTACAAACTGGCTATAAAGATGGGTGGGTGGGACACCTGACCTGGGGCCCACTGTGATGTATGTGCCTTACATCCACACTGTTCAACCATTTGGACAGCTCATTTTAAGGCATGATCCCAAAAATGAAGCAGACGCAAATCTTAGGTGGACCACACTATAGGAAACATAATTGTGATTGAATCCCATAAATAAAAACTTCATGGGTTCCACCGGAATGTTTATTTTCCTTCCAACTTGTTAATAAGGTCACAAAAACTTGTAAAAAGAGACCACACAAATATTATCTTGATGTAAATATTTTTTTTAGCCCACAAGAAGTTTTTAACGGTCAATTACTTACTATTTGTTGTACATCCATTTGAAATTTTGGATTTACTTCATTTTTTTTGGATCATGCACTGTAACGCCCCGAATTTCGTGGGTCGAGCAAGGCTCGACTCCCCCCGAGATTTCGAGCATCACTTACACTTTGTGGAAGCCGATTCCTCGATTTCTTCTACATCAGGCATTTAAGCATGTATAGAATTACACTAGACGGTATAATATATTTCGGAATAAACATGATTAAAGTAGATAAGTAAATCAAAACATGTATAGTATGATTATCCAGAGTATGGGTCCATAGCTAGGTTCAATGTACAATTCCAAAAAATACAAAAATATAACAATGTGACGCCCAACTAAGCCCATGCGCTCTACGCTCCCTGTCAAGAAGCGTGCGGCCTACATCGGTCCGTCCGAGAGCTGCAAGTAGGAGAACTCCTCCTCCTCATCCATGCACGCTTGGTCCAATGCATCAGCCTCGACGGTCCTTGCATCTATATCAACATTTAGTTGGTGTTTTAAAACATTGTCCCAGAGTGGGAGTGAGTGATCAACTCAGTGGTTTCATAAAGGATGAGTTACATGTATTATCAAGTCTAACAGTACAAAATGATAAAGCAATGTAAACAACCACTTCCTAATTTCTCTTATTAATGTGCATTATAGGGTTTTTGAAATGATGCATGTACTTACCATCCAACACTCCCTCAATACGCGACTCCGACTACCTGGTTTGCAAGTGACAACACTCCCTTAACGCGTGACTTCAACGGCTGATTCACCACATTGTATTCTAATGCGATGCGGTAAATGATTATGTTAGTCGAGTGATAAATTATGTCAATTCATCTAACAATTTGGAGAAGATAGGATACCTTCCTTTTAATCATCGATCTCATCTGAATCACTAGGCGCGGGATGGCCACAGTGGTCCTACGCCTGTATTCTTGATCCGTCTGAGTTCGTCACTCCCAGTTGAGAGCATATGAAGGCAAGTTGTAAAAGAAATGCTCACGGTCATTACAGAGAGGCTCGTCACCCCAACGTAGGCCGACAACACGGATACGGTATCCCATACCACCATACCCGGCTCAAGAGTCTTAAGGATCACGATGCAAATGGTTAATAGTGGGCCTTCATAATGGTAAGGGGGTGCCCCAGATTTAAGTAGTTGTGATCATACATGGTGAACATGTAGAAGGTCAGCCGGTTCTTTGGGCAATCTCGGTTGGTACGGGTGAACATCGGTGTGATCGGTAGGGGGGCGTTGTACCCCACGTGGCCTAACTATTGTCGGTAGTCATTGTTCGACCCGAATCAATTGAACTTGCTTGGGGTGGCCAACCTACTTTGGTCAACCCATATTTGGAAATTTGCTGACTAACCAGACTACTCTTATAGTCCTATTTTTCATTCTAATCGACTAAACGAGCATTTAAGACTAAAAGTATTCACATTTGATAATTAAATTCAACAATGTACTCATTTAGGCATTTCATCAAATACATAGGTAATGTACTCATTTCGCTATACAATAATTTGCATTTCATTGAACAAAAGTTGAAATACACCTAAGTTAACATGTAAATTCCACATTAGTAATCATAAATCATTAACTGGAATAATAGCATTGATAAACTATAACCTAAGCACTTATGGTCCGCACGTATTAGTAGCACGCCTGACTCAGACTCATTCCTAGGGTTACGTTTCCAAGAAAGGATCATCGGCCACCTATACGAGTACACGAGTCTGTTAGGTTGGAGAAAAACTCATTTGAAGATCTACATTTACAAGGAAGGTTCGTAGTTTTACCATAGATCGTCGTTGGAGAAGTTTTGACAGTGGGAATGGTCGTGGTTAGGCTCGAGAGTTAAACGGAAGAGGGGTCACCCTTCGTAGTAAGCACTCATTTGATCTCTCTCCTCCCCCTTTCTCTCTTCTTTCTTTTCTCTCTCTCCCACTCTAGGGTTTCTAAACTCGGATGGGGAGGAAGGGGCGTAAGTTGGGAGCCATTTATAACTCCAGATGGTTCACAAATTGCCCTAGGGCCACTTTATTTGACATATATACCCTATGGGTGGTCATTTCTAAATAATGGGGCCCCCAAGAGGGCCCGCGGGCTCATCTAAACTATGGGGTAGGTCCCCTATCCATGTATCTATACTAGGACACAGCCTCAACATGATCGGACATGCAAATCGGCCGTGGGGAGCCTGTGTCAGATCAATGATTATCGATGCTCAATCAGGATCACTTGTTATACAAATGTGTGGGGGGAAATACTTGTACCCTACATGCGAAGTTTAACCGTAAACCGATGGTCCAAAATTATCAACTTTGCGAAAGAGTGCGCAACTTAATTCACTTTAAGTTCCAGAGTCTTCTTCTAGGGTATTTGCACTTCTCATGCACCCATCTTTTGGTTCGTGTTGAGCGGTTTTAAGCATTATCCAAATTCAGTTCTCGCCACGGACGTCGAGCCCGGTAAGATGAAGATTGTTCTATAGTTTTGAGCCTAGTGGACCCTCGATGCGCAGTCTAGGTCCCTTACAGAGTTTCAGGCACTCCCGAGATGGGTGGGCCCTCGAATTTTCCTCAGGTCTCGGTTGGCGTTAGGGCTAGTCGCACTTGCAATCCTAGCATCTCGCTATTTGTAAAAAAGGTGGCCCGACCTTAACCCCAATGTTAAGTATCAACATACACTTATCGTTACTAGCTAGTCGAGTATGATCCTCAAGCGGCTCCACGCGTGGTTGAACTCAGGTCTTAATACGAATTTTTCCAGGACATTACATGCACTAAAAAGAGTTTTATATAGATGAACTGCATGGATACAAGGCACATACATCACAGTGGGCCCCACAGTTACGGTCCGACCCACCTCCGTGTAAACCGCACTATAAAGATGCCACATTTAATACTTTTGTAGCACAAGCCATGATGTTTTCGGGGATTGAATGCTTACTGTTGAAAAGTTTTGATCAAGCTTATATTTGTATTTTCCCTTCATCCAGTTATTGTATTACTTTACCGGCAAGTTGGATGCCAAGTAAATCAGTGGCCCATAAAGTTTTTAATGATTCAACACTATTTTCCTATGTTGTGGTTCACCTGAGATTTGCATCTGCCTAATTTTTTAGATCGAGCCCTATAATGAGCTGAAAAAGTGGATGGACGGCCTGGATTAAACAAATACATCATGATGAGCCCACATAGCTTTGACTCCAGCTAGCTGGCTGGTGCTGGGGTCACTAGCCAAACGACGTCTCCTGATTCCCCCTCAGCAGCCATTAATAATTATTATTTTTAGAAAAGTTTAGTGGATGTAAGGGCATTTCAGTCACATGAAAAAGTAACGGAGACCGAAAGCAAAGGGCATCCTTTGTAATTTCAAGAAAAGAAGGGCTGCTTTAACGAACGGCCGCCTCTTGAATCTCGTGATCTGGCAGAGATGGCATGATAAAGGCTACCGGCACGCGTCATTTTCATAATGGCGGGACGGAGAGGTCTCAAAGACACGTGTCATTTGACCGTACGACCGGCCCTCCGCGGTCGGTTCACTTAGGACCGCCTTCGCCCGGCCATGACCGGTTCAGCTTGCGTGCGGACCGTGGTGTTATCATGTGTACCTTGCCGCAGCGGGCGCTTGAGATACTAAATACAAGCTCATCATACGTGACAGATTCAAATATCTGAAATTAATCTGGTACGTTAGAAAAGTGATCCCCATGGTGGATAATTCTAATTGATAAATATTAGGCAGGTAAGATTATCTGGATCGTCAAATTTCTATAACAAAACGTACGGTTAGAAAAAGAACATTATCTGACATAGCATAAATGACAAATGATATGAAATGATTTCTACGCTATATTTCACTAGTTTTCCCCTCTGATGGGCGTCCTGGATTCCTTACACGTATGCCATGTCAGAGCGTGTGAGTCACTGGTATTTCGTAGTTTAACATGCGCGGTGAAACTATCATTCTTCTTTGTCGACGTCTCCAACATGTCTCCGGATTGGGACGGGGTTTTATACAATGCTCAGGACGAGCGACTGGACAGTGCAGATTAGTACGGATTTCATTTTATAAAGGTGAGACCCATTATTCAGTAATCCAATCCGTTGATACTACGCCTCCACTCTGTTAATATACAAAAAACCTCCCATATGGATTATTAAAAATAAATACAGCAACGGTTCTGTTTCAGATGACATAATACCAATATTTTGCAGTAGATTTTTCCAATATAAAAGTAACTTTCAATTCATGACCCATCCACAACTGGCACTGCCGTATAAACGGGTTGGATCATTGAAAAATGGTCGACTTATAGAAAAACCGAAACGCAGTGTACAAAATATCCTGGCCATTGTACAATACTTCTAGAAGACAGCCTCCAATGAAAGGGTAAAAAGTAGGACGCGGATTAGCAACTTACAGGTTGAGTAGGGGACGCGGATTGCGTCCTACCCCCACCGGACAGTAATCCATCCGGGCAGGTATCTATGGGGCCCACTGTGATGTAAGCTTTTTATCCACGCCGTTCATCGCTTTTCTCATATTAATTTAAGACATGAGGCAAAAAATGAAGCAGTTCAACAGCTCCAGTGAACCACACAAAAGAAAGCTTCAATGATACTAACACTCAAGCTCCTAAGAAGTTTTTAATGGTGAAAGTTCAACCCCCATCTTGTGGTCTACTTAATCCTGGACCTGCTTCATGTTTTGTCTCATTCCTTATAATTATCTGATAAAAACTATGAACGGAGTGGATTAATCACTTACATCACGGTAGGCTCCACAGATCCCTGCCCGGATGGATAACCATCCCGGCGGGGGTAGGACGCAATCCGCGTCCGTTGAGTAGCGAGGCTCGTTCCGTGTCCGCGTTACGATGTATGTTTTGTATTTAACGAATAAGTCAGATCAAATAATCAAGTGTATCCCATCAAAAAAACAACCAGTGAGAGATTGGCGCCCACCATTAAAAATTTCCACAAAGGTATTCAACGAAGCTGGTAGTTGTGTTTTTCATTCTTACATGTATTTGTTAACTTATAAAACCGGTGATCTCAAATAAACATCCCATTGGACCTTAAGAAGGTTTCAACTGTTGGTGTCACTGTACTTAGTTTTTCGTGGAGTCCACTGTTCTAGATCCATCTCATTTTTGTCTCTGCTCTAAAATAGTTTTTCCAAGATGGGTCACCGTGAATACAACACATTTCATGATAGGACTACAAAACTAGGTGACGTTACTTTCATAGCCTATCACCACACACGTGTCATTAGCCAATCGGCCTGCTAAAAGCCAAGACACATAACGGTCCATGGCAAATTTGTCTACTGAAGTGACATCACTAGGGTTGTACATCGGGTCGGACTAGCTGACCTCAGCTTGAACTCGTCTCAGGCCTCAAGTCTGATTGGCCAGCCTAGCCTGGTTGGTTAGTAGCTCAGGCCAATTCAAACTGAGTTCGTCATTGCAGCATTTTCACAAACACCTATACTGCACCTTCAAAATTTTATTATATTTGAGACAAAACAATGATTTTACAAGTATTTTTATCAAACACCTAGGGAACATAAAAATCAAGAAAAAAAGGGTGTTGGTTTCGTATGCATACCTTCCTTGCCACCAGCCACACTTCTTTGAGTGATTTCATCTAACACTAGGTGAGCAACATCAGTATCAAAGTAACCAAGTCACCGAAGTATTTCGATCCGATTTCAATTCGAGCTGGGTTCGATCTGAGTTGAGTTGTGTACACCCCTAGACATCACCAAGTTCTATAAGCCTTGACATGATACACACCCTCAGTATGCAGTGTATCCATGCCATCCATCCATTTGGCAAGATCGTTTTAGACCATGAGATGAAGAATGAAACAGATCCAAACCACGAATATCAGCTTGATTGAAAAATTCTGCAACACCTAAGAAATTTTTAATGGTATTCGTTCCATTCCAATTGTTTTTTATGAGCCCGCTTAAGCTTTTGATCTACCTAATTCTTCCATTCATGCCTTAAAATGATCTCTTCAAGAGGATAGACAATGTAGATAAAACACATACTTCATTAGTATTGACAATGTCAGTAGCAAAGGGGGTCCAAAAAGCAACTTGAAGGTCTTTGATGGGAACGGATTGGATACTAAATACTTCAGTAGCCAAAACGCTACTGAAGTGACTCGGCGAAAAACAATTGGTTGAACACTAATAGCATGTTCCCTTATAATTAAAGCTATTTTCCTTAGAGTTCCGTTAGACGTGTCTCTCCATTTGCCGGTGCACGCACTCAACCACATAATGGTAAACTTTGTTTTCAAGTCATTTTTTGCTTTGCTCCCCTGTTGAAGTGGAGTCACCACTTTCTATGGGCACCACCCTAATGTATCTATTATATCCACACTGTCCATCTATTTCGTGATATCATTTTAGGGCGTAATCCAAAGAGTGAGAAAAATCTAAATTTCAAGTGCACCCCACTGTAGAAAACAGTGGAGATTGAAAGCCTACCAATAAAACCACTCTGGCCACAGAAACTTTTGATCAAGTTAATATTTATGCTTTACCTTATTCCATATCTTTTTCAACTTATAAAAAAGTTGGATCTCAAATAAACATCATGGTCGGCTCCAGGAAGGTTTCAAACGGGCCTGCACCGTCACCTCTCACTGTTTTCTGTGGTGTGGTCCACTTAAACTTTGGATCTGACTAATTCTTTTGCTTACTTCATAAAATGATCTCTCCAAATGGATGGATGGTGTGGATACAACACATACATCATAATGGGCCCAAGAAACTTGGTGACGTAACATCCTGTCTGGTTAAGAAGCCAACCCGCTTCCGTTTCCAATTGCGGCCAAAGCTGTCTGCATGAACTGCCTTCCACGGCAAGCTAGGTGGGGCACACAATGATATTTGTGAGAAACCCACTCTGTCCATCATTTTTTCCATATAATCTGATAATGTAGGCTTAAAAACGAGGTAGATCTAAAACTCATGTGGGCCGTACGGGTTGGAAACAATAAGTAAGGGAATTCCTATGGTTGAAAATTTCCTGAGTCCACCATGATGTATATATGTCATCCACATGGTTCACGAGGTCATTCTTACTGGGATGAACTGAAATTATAAAAACATTAACATAATCCAAAGCTTTTGTGGCCACTTGAATATTTCAATGGCGGAAGCTTAATCCTCACCTTTTCTTATTGTGTGGCCCACTAGAAGTTTGGATCAATATATTGCTAGGTCTATGCTGTAACATAATCTAGAAAAACTGATAGCCGTGATAGATTTATAAAAAAACATTACGGTGGGTGCCACCTAGACATGTTACTACTTTTAATACTCATGTGACCGCATTTTTGTAATTTGCAGAGCAAGGAACTTTTAATTCTTTAAATTAAGAAGAGTTGGGACGCCGGTTGGCTACTGAACCAGCGGGTAACTATTCTAGCTACTGATGTCACGTCACCGCGTTATTGGGCCCACCATGATGCATGTGTTGTATCCACACCATTCATCCATTTGGAGAGATCATTTTAGGGAGTGAGCAAAAGAATTAGGCAGATCAAAAGTTCAAGTGGACCCCACCACAGATAACAGGATATGACGGCTACCGTTGAAACCTTCCTAGGGCCAACCATGATGTTTATTTGAGATCCAACCTTTTTATAAGTTAAAAAAGACATGGAATAAGGTAAAGCATAAATATTAGCTTGATCAAAAGCTTCTATGGCCCAAAGAGGTTTTAATGGTAGGCATTTAATTTTTATTGTTTTTTACGGTGGGGTGCACTTGAAATTTGGATCTTTCTCACTCTTTGCATTATGCCCTAAAATGATATCACTAAATGCATGGACGGTGTGAATACAATACATACATCATGGTGGCGCCCATGGAAAGTGATGGTGTCATTTCATAATGGGAGCGAAGAAAAGAAATGGGTTGAAAATAACGTTTACCCTTTATTTGGTCGAGTGCGTGCACCGGCAAACGGAGAGACCCGTGTAACGGAACTCCAAAGAAAAGAGCATTAACTGTGAGGTAACACGCCGTGACATTCAGCCAATTGAATTTCACCACGTCACTTCAGTAGCGTTTTGGCTATTGAAGCGTTCAGTATCCAATCCGCTCCCGTCTTTGATAATGCCACATGCGCGCCCTCTTGCACGAGTACACATGCCACCTTAGCAAGTGAGCAGGAATTCTAACCGGCGTGTCAGTAGCTCCTGCCAATATGGAAACATCGGATGTTTGACTCGTACAGTGGGCCATCCCCATAGGCCTGTTTGGGAAAAGGTTTACAGCCGTTCAATATTTGAGGCTGTTTGGTCAATGAAAATCTCCATTGTGCTCATTTTCCACCTGACAACTAAACACAGCCATCCCTTAGCATGCAGCTCTTTTTTATCCATGAGAGTATGATATGCCCCACCATGACCTATCAGTGCTGGCCATGTTCGACAAACGGTTCTTTATGAGAGGACAAAAGAACTCGTGTGATCTGTGAAAGTACGGTGAGAAATGGAATCCAAGGATCCTATTTTTAAGTGATATTTTATTTGTAAGTGTTTTTTAAAAAAAAAAAAAAATTTAAAATTTTTTTTTTTTATGCGTCTAATAACAGTAGAAACGAAAAAATTTTAATAATTATATTAAAATCTATCATCCCATTTACAAATCAAGCTAAAGAAAATAATAATTTTATACTTATACTTTGGATTTGTTCTTATCAAACATGTTTAAAAGTTGGTGATAAAAGGAGAAAAGAAAATTATATATATATATATATATATATATATATATCTATATATATATATATCTATATATATATATATATATAAAATAAGAAAATAATTGATTCAAAAAAAATACAATCTATAATACTATACATGCGGTCTCTACTTTACGAGCTTTATGAATTTTGAGAATTTTAAACTCTATAAGGATTTTTATTGCTTAATTGGTTGTAGACAAGATTTAAAGTTGACTATTATACTGTATACTCAACTTTAACTATTAATTTCAAAGGAAGCGGTGATGGGTCGACTAGAGGGGCAATTTGAGGAGGTGATGATTATTGTGAAAAGGAAAGAAAATGCTAATAAAGCTTAACTCGGTTATGATTGTGGAAATGGTGTGTTCATATCAACCATAACTAAGTAGCTAATTATTAAAATAAAAGGTAAATATTAGACAACTTTAAGCTTCTAATGTGTTAGGGTCCGAAAGTTCAGAATAATAGAAAGCAAACGCTTAGAAGTTGTCGAGAGAAAAGCAAGAGGTGTATAAAAATGAGATGTTACGAATAATTATAAGGGAAGTTAGAAGTAATAAATGATGTCGCAATAGAATGATGGTGAAAAAAAAGATATATGAAAGGAAAAATAAGAGACCTGCCACTCTTTGTGGAAGAGATTGTTAGATATAATCAACTCCGGTCCTACTTTGCAAAATCTAGACTATTGAGATGACTTGTATTAATTGTATGGTCCCACAAGATAAGTTGGATTAACTTGGATGCTATCTAAAGTTTAAAGGAGTGGTTTATATAGATATGATGGATGGCTTGGGGACTTGACTTCGAAGGTTCCTAGAGTTCAAGATGTGGGGTATTGAGTTCTAAAGATTTGAGTTATTGGGTTCTATAGTTTCCATGTTACAAGTCATATATAATTTGAATCTTATCGGAATTGGTCATCCCATGTTAGGGGGGTGTTTATGGATACATTGATCAACCAAATAAATTTTTTTTTCCTATAGTGAACCAAATTAAATTTAAGCTTTCAATGTTATTTTTACCAACCCAAACTATCAACCAAATAGAATTTAGAGATTTCTCAGGAAAAATGGTGCCTAGTGTGGGTAAAAATGGATCGACCAAGATGACTCGGGATGAGAGGACGACTTCCATATAAATGATCGCTAAGCCATGGCCCACTTGACCTCGGAGTCGAACTGGATCCAACCATCATCAACTACAACCTTAATTCGAGACCAACCTCAAGCTAAGTCTGATCAACCTTGAGCTCCATTCAACTTCGGTTTGCCTAAGTTCGGGGAGGAGCTCAGCCCAAGTTTAAAGTCAAGCTCGGCCCTCTACCTCGACCTAGTAGACCGACCACCGCCTGGGATCTACCAGGATACCCCCTGGATTTTCTCTAAGAATCTCGGAAGGATGATCACACCCCTTCCAAATCAGCTTCTTGGTATATATAATACGACATCGGGTGGCAGATTCAACGCTATATATGACACCGCCTTTGAGAAATCTAAATATACAGGCCCCTTTCGCAAAGAAAGGTACGCACAATTCCAAGTCTAAAACCCTATTCTCAACTAGACCCAGATTCCTTGGCCTGACTTTGGCATCGGAGGGTCCACTGCTCAAGCCGGGGTCTCCTTTGTCCGTTTCTTGTGCAGGTGTTCAAGGGTCCCGAGAGGGCTAACTAATTTTCTGCATCAACAGTTTGGCGCCGTCTGTGGGAATGATATTAAAGACGTTCGAATTATCTATAACAACTTAACAATGGCGAAAAGCAAAAAGAAAGCTTCGGTCTCCAAGACTGTGCCCGATCTCGCACCGCCAGAGCAGTCTGTCAGCCATCGGAATTCCTCTTCCCAACTCCAGGCTGATTTTGCGCCTACAGGGCTGATGTAGCGATCCCAGAATCGGGGAGGACGACTTGTATCCCTTAAGCAACAAGTTGAAGCATTGAATAACAACATGAACTCGATGAAACAAAATTTGGAGCAATTACAGCCTCATCCCGTCTAGGGAACTGGGCAAGCGTTGGTATAAGCAGCCACAGAAATTTTCAAGCCTTCTGAAGCTCCCAGATCAAAATCTCGAGGCCACCTCCCTCCCACATCTCGGGCACTGTTGGGCTGCTTTCCTTCGACTTACGCCGCGATTTGGGGAAAAAGATGCGTAATAGAGCTCCCGAATCGACAGCCGAGGTGATAGTTGAAAGCGAGGACCCCTGGGAAGCCAAGCTCAACACCCTGCGAGGTCAGATTGGTGCATACAACAGACTTATTGTATGAATGCTCCAAACTCAGTGGAGTGAATACTGGAAGAAATAGAACCATTTACCGTTGACATCATGCATGCTCGACTTCCACCAAGGTTCTAGATGCCCCGGATTGCCCCATACTCTAGAACTATCGACCCAGCCGAGCACTTAGAGTCCTTCAGTGCCTGGATGGAACTCCACGACGCATCAACCGCGGTTATGTACTGAGCGTTTTCCTTAACCCTAACAGGAGCAACTTAGAAATGGTTCTGACAACTGAAGCATCAATCAATTAGCTCTTTCATGCAGCTCAGTAAGGCGTTCATTACCAACTTTATTGGAGAGAAGGAGAGGCTCAAGCTGGTTTCCTATATCCTCAATATTATTTAGAGGGAAGACGAGCTACTGAAAGATTATATCAAACATTTTAACCTTGAAACAATGCAGGTGCAAGGACATTCAGAAGAGATCACCCTCACTGCTATGATGGGAGGCCTAAGGGAAGGTTGGTTCTTCTTTTCACTCCGGAAAAATCCTTCGATGACGATGTGTAACGCCCCGAATCTTCAGGACCCGAGTACACGACTTGTTTCCCAAAAACCCGAGTGTTAACCTTAAAGGATGATCAACTATTTTTTTTCTTCTTCTTTTATCAGAGTAAGTGGATGAGCGTAGAATGGACAAGTAAGCATAAAGGAAAATCTCATTATCGTTTAAAATATACAAGAGAGTGCCCATAATGACTTATACAAACCAATGTCTTGAATATAACAAATACAAGAATCCACATGATCTAGTACAAGAAAAATAACATAAGAATGTAAACATAAGCCGCAAGACCGGGCAGCTCCTCGAGGTAGATGTAGTCATGCAACCCTGACACTTGTACCCGGCTCCTCATCAGCCTGGACTTGAAAGTCACTTAAGCCACCTGTGCTACCTATACGGTTATATTTATTTGATGGATGAGTGACCAACTCAGTGTGAACTTCCCTCAAGATTACACACCACTGCATTAGGTAAGAAATAAGATAAAACATCTAGACAACCAAAACACAGTGGATGCAGTCTTATTAGGTGCATGGATGTATGGAATGCGTTCACGCCCCGGGGATGCTCATCCGTGCGGACAGTGGGCCGTCACCCATGTAATCATCGAACCTGGAAAATATCAACCAGTTGGAATCATCGAACCTGAGAAACATCAACCAGTCGGAAACAATACGTACCTCACGTACGATAGCAATAGATGCTGGTCTGTGCTATGTATGCATGATTAGTCAATCCGTTATTAATCCAATTACAACCAACTAATTTAAATAAGCTCACGGTCACTACGGTGAGCACATGGTCCAGCGTAGGCCGACGGATCGGGCATAGTATCCCATGACTACCATCCCCGGCCCATGAGGCTACCATCTTAGGATGTTTAATGGAAACCCATAGACTAGTGGCCAAATATATTACAGTATATGGGATTTACCATCGCATGGTTGTATAGAAATGGTACATCGAGCCGCATAGGGCAAATATCAAAACCAAGCCATGTAGGGCAAATGTCAAAACTGAGCCACATAGGACGAATTTTTGAAACTAAGCCACATAGGGTGATTATTAAAATCATGCGATAAAGACCATCCTTGAAAACCACCTAACACAACGACTCATGGATGGTAGGCCCACATCAATGTCTAATTCAAATTCCCATTCAGCAACCACTAAGTCGAAGGCCCATTATGATTACAATCAATCAGGTTACATCTCAAGTATGGGTGTACATTTATATGTGGGGGTTTCTCACTAATGTACCAGTTTAAATTCCATAAACAATCCACAAAATATACAGGATGAATCATTAATTAAGCATGTAATATAGCAATTCAATTTCCACTAGCTGACACATGTGATTATAAGAGAGATATATCAATTATAAATTTAAATAAAAACTATAACTTAAGTTAATGAGAAGATGGAAAACTCAAGGGGAAGAATCATCACCAGACAGAGCGTAGAATGCTTTTAGAGGCAGGTTTTCTTTTGAAAGTAGTGAATTTACACCGTGCACGTAATTTCCTGTATGAATTTATTTACATTAGACGATGGGTCATAAGGCTTAGTTCCTGAGGACAGGTGGTGTTTGGGCTATGACCAAGGGCGATCAAGCCTGCTAAACATATGCCACCCATTTTAATGGGAACTGGGGCCCGATCAGCAACCACTTTTTGCCACATTCAATCATCCAAAGAAATTCGGGTCATGGTGTAAATAAAGCATTTACATCATAGGAAAATGTTCGTATCATGGTGGGACCTACTATTCAGACTGTATAGTTAGAATACTTATCCTGACGGGGCTCATGTATGTGGCCCACCGCCATATGGATGAGCTCGTCACATAGCATACCAGTACATGTACACATTATATTCATAGTATATGTGTATCACAAAATATATATGTATATCTCATAATGTACAGCTATATTTCATAAGATATATGTATACATTATATACGTAATGTATACATATCACATAACATACATGTAGATTACGTGGTAGATATGTATACGATATATACATGGTGTATATGTACCACAAATTATATATGTACATCACATGTGTATATTTCATAAGATATGTGAGTAAGTTATACGCAGTGCATATGCATTATGTAATATATACATGTGTCTTTTCATCATATGCATGCATACATTATCCACATGAGCACGTGGTGGCTCCCTCGTGAGCATGGCGTCGAATCCGAACGGTCCATAAGATGTGGAATCCCAAGAAACCCTAGGGTGTGAATTTTCACCCTGGTCTAAGATTCTGGTGGGCCATAGCAAAGGTAAATGCAATTCAAGGGAAGAAACTGTTTGCATTAATCCTGGCCCACCAAAGTTTCGGTTCAAAGTAAAAATTGGGACCAGGGGGTTTCCTGAGGTTCTGCACCAGGTGGACCGTTCAGATTTTCTACACTCACCAGCCATGGTGAGATCTCAACCTGTTTCTTTGGCAATCAGTTTACGTGAACTGATTGGCAGAGGAGCGTTCACTGTATATATACAACGCCCTCTGTTTCAATGCCCTGGCGCATGCATGCGCCGTTCATGCATTTCACAGGTGGGTCCCAAGTGGGGCCCATCACTTATCTACGCATACAATCAGGCATATATTAGTATGTATACATACATACATATATATATATATAGATATATATATACATATATATATATATATATATATATATATATATATATATATATATATATATATATATATATATATATACACACACACCTATATATACATATATACACATAAAAAAATATAAAGAAAGAAAGAACAAGGGAAATTGCCCAGGACGTTCGCCCCAGGCCCCTTCTTTTTTTTGATATAACGTCCCTGATGGACGGCCTAAACTTGAATGGCCCATGGTGGCCTGGCACTAGAGCAACCCACAACGTTTGGTGGGGCCCACGGCCAATGCAGGGCTCACATTCAAGGTCAGCCCACCGACGTTGGGCGAGGCCTACCTGCATTTTGCAGGGCCCATAGGCAGACAGCCCACCTACCTTATATGTGAGCAGTATCGTCTTCTGCATGGAGCTATTTTCAGACTCTTCTGCAGCTGGATTTAGGTCCGGTTTGGGACCCACTCACGGTCCACTTCCTGATAAGTTCTTGAGGCTAGATCGAAGTTGATCCGAGATCCCTTTGAGAGCTCAAATCAGTACCCATTCCCAGTCTAAACAGCACTCGAAACAGGGCTGTTTGATGGCCTGTCGGACCGTCCGATTTCAGCTCTAAACAGAGCTTCCAACTGGCTTGTTTCTTGGCCCGTTTTTAGCTTAGATTCAAGGCCATCGTTTGGCCTAGATCTTGCTTAAAATAGGGTCCCAATGCATGGCTGGTTTGTCTCAAAACAAGGCCGGATTTCTTACTGAAACAGAGCCATGGACAGGCTCGGTTCCAGTGCAAAATAGAGACCTACTAACTGCTTCGTTTTAGGTATAATCACAGCCATCACTTGGCTGGTTTCCAGTCTACCTATAGTCAACCTTCGGCCTAATGTTCGCCTGGGACCCGACCATTGTTTGGTCGGTCCCAACACAAAACAGAGGCTCGACACATCGAAAGCATGGCCATTGCCTGGTCAGCCTCCAGTCTGATAAATAAATAAATAAATAAAAAGAACGTCCCAGAGGTCTCATCCTAACTAAAACAGAAGGAAGAAAATAGAAAGGAGGAGGTCTCGTCCTAACTGAAACAAAAGGAAGAAAATAGAAAGGAGGTGGTTACCTGGAATGGGTGGATGCCAACCTTCGCAGACGATCTCTTTGTTTCTCTCTCTTTTTTCACTCTCTTGGCGTCTACAACGACCATTATATAGAGGAAGAGGAAGACGAGGGATGACTGAGATTGCTCCCTCAGTGGACGATCGAGATTTGACCTCCCCAAAGAGGAAGGGCGGTCTGTCTCTCTTCTCACCGCAAGCTCGCAGGTCGGGTCGTTTCTAGGCAAGGATGGACAGTGGCATTCAATCTCCTTCCTCCGCTTACAAATAATCAAACGGCTATACCATTTTGTTAAGTCGGGCCCCACAGAGAAACTGAACGGATCAGATGGCCCGGAAAACGATCATGGTGGGCCACCTAGGAGCTCAAAGAGAGTCGGTTTAAATCTCTAGGTGGCGGGAGATATTTCTTATTTGCCAGTGTGGCTCGTGTACCAGTGCCCTTAGTGCACATGCACCGTGTAGGGGCCCGCTGAGATGTCAGTATCATAATCCATACCATCCATTCGCATTGGGAACCCTTCATAGGGACCCTGGCCCATTTCGGGTTGACGGTGAGACCCAGGTGGGCCATGTCAACCAGATCTTGACCCTTAACGGATGATTATAATTGTTCTGGTGGTCAGATTTATCCCAAATCGATCGTCAATAGTTAAAGTGGCCCTATGGGTTGTCTACCTCTTCAAGACTTGTTACTGCCCATATAATAATCATAATTTTATTTTATTTCCTTTATTTTGTTATGTGTATACATGTATTTATATCATTTTTGTATTTATTATTATTATTATTGTCTGCACACTATATATATAATTCATGATGTGGGCCACACTGTAGGTCATTAGGAGTTAGGACCATTATAAACCAATCCAACGTTTGGATTGCCTAGTATTTCATTATCGATAACTCTAGGAGTCCTAATGATCGTTTGGGGGAAATTTGGGAGTTGAATAGGATGAATCTTCCTACGGGACATTGTGGGTCGATGAATGGTGGACCTTGTGATTTTGATCCTTACATTGGTTTCATACGGTTCGACTGTACTAAATAGGTGTATGATGAGATGTCATCACGCTCAAGATTATAAAAATAAGATTTTCATTTATTTAAATACAGTTCAGCTTGTGATAGTCAAACGGACAGATTGATCTCAAATCTTATTATGGTGTTGTGAGTTGTCAGAGTCTAAAATCTAAGGGTTAAGATGAATAGATTGAGGGTCGTTGGATAGTGACGTGTAAGGAAAATTATGTGGGTCAATGCATATATGTAAGCTAATTTGTATCTACGTGGTGACACCCGAGTTCTGAAAGTACGGGGTGTTACACGATGGGCGACCTCATTAATCGCGCCTAGAAATACTCCAACGCCGAAGAGCTTTTCAGCTTGCGGAAAGCTGCTCGAAACAAATGAAGTTCGGCCAGAGAGAAACGACCTAAGGAGGAGCCGACCACAACCAACAGAAACAAAAGAAGGAAAGACGATGAGTCGACCAAGGGCCAGTGCCCAAGCAAGCGACTCAAGACTAGGTTTGGTTCATACACCCGCTCAACACGACACCCGAGCAAGTCCTCATGGAGGTCCGAGACAAACGAATTCTCAAATGGCCTAACAAGATGAAATCTGACACCGACTAATCAACACCATTACCCATCATGGTAGACCTGAAGTCACGGACCTCCCCAGACTCAGCAGAGGTCCCCCCTGGTCCTGGCCGAACTCCGTCCTCGCTAACTCCTTAAAATTCCATCTCTTCGCCTTTCGGCTCCGAGGAGGAAGGGATAAGCCTGTTCATCTAGGTGTCCTTGAGGGAATGGTATGAATCGTTATAAAAAGCTCTTGACATCGACCAGTTACCAGACATGTCCAACATCCCGACTAAAGTTAAAACAAGAAAAGAAATGCTATGCAAGCCGGAAAAGGGAGAATACAGGTCAGAGAAGGGAATATTGCTGGAAAGAGGGAAAATAAAGGGATTTCTCACTAATCGGAAATTTCCTAGTCCAGTAGAGAGCGAGACAGTAAAATGAAAATAAGGGGCTGAGCAGTCCTCCCCCTCTTTATATCCATACCCAGCCCGACGCATTCATTAACAACAATTAATGCCCCGCACGAGAAGCTGTAGCGTCGCATGCAAACACCCTCCCTATGGACCATTTGGCAAACACTCAACTTAAGAGCGAGCTCGAGCACTGATTCGCATACAGTTGGCACCCAACCTACGCTCGACAACCAAATGACGTCGTTACTCCTGCCGCTCCTAAGGTACACAATTATCATTAAGAAATCTACTTCGAACCCCACACTCGCCGCCTCCCCTTCATTTGTCATAATAGTAGAATGACCATATCTCTCGATCTCTTGACCTACTCAACATTGAGTGTAAGACCCGTATCCTAGTTCGTACTGTTTCGATGAATCCTGCGATCATTTTCGTCAAAGTCCGGCAATCCGCGACTGATAATCAACGTTGCGCACGACCGTAAGTTGTATCTCTCCTTTAGATTCGAGTCGGTTTAATCCGAGACCCGTACCATTGCGACTGCGCCGTCACCGCGATTCCAACGCCGCGTCTCATGCGCCAATCCGACTCTTAGATCATAAGATGTGGACCATACATTATAATAACCATCGACCGCACATTGCGGGACCCACCCATCCCATGTGGCACAAATTCCTAGGTAATTATGAGAGTGATGGATGACATCACCCTAGCTATAGCCACCCTAGCCTAGCTATAGCCACCCTAGTCTAAGCTATAGCCACCCTACCCCCTAGCCCTCTTACAAGCACTTATGGCTAGCCACCCTACCCCTAGCCCTCTTACAACCATTTATTGCAAGCCATCCTCTCTTACAAATTAATCATGGCCTACCTAAGCTACTCTCTCCCTCTCTTTACTACACTCTCTCTCCCTCATTTCTCATTCCCAAGCAAGAGAAGAGGCTCTCGTCCAAGCCTTCCCATGGAGAGAAAAGAGTGATTTTGGTGGCCCACCTTTCCCATTCCAAAACCCATCATCCTATCCATCCATTTCCCATCTCCACCATCAAAGAGGAGCACAAGGAGATAGGCATTCCAACGGACCAAAGAGATCAACCGGTGGGTGCTTATTAGGCTAGATTTTTTGTATTTTTATGGTGGACCAAGTGAGGCCTACCGATCAATGGTATGGATCTCACTTGGGACCTTAAGATGTGGTCGATGGCCCACCTTGATCTTCATGATCATTCCGTGATGGGGCCATTTTCCATGGACCTCATCATGATGTTTATTTTCTAGTTTGAAATGGGTCATCTAGACCTTTCATTTTGGTGGAGAAGGGATCTCCACCGTTGATCCTTGATTTAGTGGGCCCACATGCAATGGGACCCACTCGATGTATGATTGGTTGTAAGGGAGGGCTCATAGTGGCGGAGCCCTCCATCATGCACGTCCCGTCTCTCTCTCTCTATCTCTCTCTCCCTCTTTTTTTATTTATTTGATTTTTTGTGTGTGATGAAATGGCCGTGTGGCCCACTTGAATGGACACCACCACGAGGCATGACTTTTATCCAGCCATCTATAAGTGGGGCCCACTCTATCTGCATTATACTCACATCACCCTCCATGTGGTGGCCTACCTAAGCAGGCCCACCTCAATATATGTATTGTGTCCAGACTGTCCAGCGTCTAGGGACGCTAACGTTGGGTGAAAAACACAAATATAGCTTGGTTTACAAGCTTTTTGGGTGGACCACGTGTGTAGGCCCCACCTCGATGTATGGATTCAATCTATGCCGTCTATTCTATCTACCAATTCATTTTAAGCGTTGAGCCGAAAAATGAGGTTGATCAGAGCATCTGGTACCTTAACAATCAGTGATCTCCACCGTTTAAAGTCTTCCAGATTTTTTTTATACGCTGAAACGGGCCCAATATTAGGCTTGACGGATTTGTTATGGGCCATGGAAACCAATGGCCGAGGTGGATTCGACTGAAGTGGACCCCGCGCGAGAAAAACCTCATAAAAATAGTTTTTTTTTTTTTTAAAAAAAAAAAACAAAAAAAAATATAGGCAGCAGCTTCTGCTGCTGCCGCTGACAGCGCCAGAGGCGCAGGCGCGTGTGGCGGACGAGCTGGTCCCACGGCCCTCAGCCGTGGGCCCTACCATGATGTATTTATTATATCCACACCGTCCATTTGGTGGGCCACATCCTGAATTGGGTCCCCTCCAAATTTCAGGTCAATCCATGACTCAGGTGGCCCACATTATAGGAAACAGTGTGAATTGAACTCTACCATTGAAATCTCTTTTTGGGTCCACAGAAGTTTCGGATCAAGCTGAAATTTGTTTTTCCCCTTCTTCCAGGACCGTGCGACCTTATGAACGGGTTGGATGGAAGATAAACATTAGGGTGGGCCCCACGTGGGACCCACAGTGATGTGTGTGTTTCACCGTCCACCGTCAGTGGACGGTGAGCCCTCCCTGATATGTGTTGTATTCCCACCGTCCAGGGACGGTGGGCGTGCGGGCGTGTGACTGTGCACGTGTGTGCATGCATGTGTAAGTGTGCATGTGTGTGTGCATGGGTGTGTGGGTGCATGTGTGTATGGGTGGGTGTGTATATATATATATATATATATATATATATATATATATATATAGTATTGTATTTATACACTATATATAAGTTATATATATATTGTATATACCAGGTGGTGGGCCTTTATGGGCCCCACCATGATGCATGTGTTGCACCCAATCTGTCCAATCACTTGGTGAGCTTATCTTATGGGCTTGAGACTAAAAATAAGACAGATCCATAGTTCAAGCGGACCCCCACCTTGGTATGTGGTTGAGGCCCATCCGGATTTATTTATGGTCGTCCATTGAGGCCCACCTTGTTGTATATATGGCCCATGTGCTTAGGCCCATTCAATGTATCTGTGGCCCACGTTACGAGGCCCATTGTGATGTTTTCAAAGGCCCATGGGATATGGCCCATTACAATGCACCTGAGGCCCATTAATGTGGCTCACTTGATTTATAAAAGGCCCATATGAGGCGGCCCATTTGATGTATCTAAGGCCCATGGGTCGAGGCCCAACAGGTTGTTCTTAGGGTCCATTGCAATGTGTGATTTCCCATGGTGTGTGTAATAATGTTTGATGACAGGTCATGCCTTGGGAGTAATGTTGGTTTGACGTCCACGTTATAAGAATAATGTTGGTTAAATGTCCACATTATAACTCTCCTTAGGGCCCATTAGTAGGCCCATACTTGTTGATAGTCCACCACTTTATAACATGCTTAGTGCACTTCCATGATTTATACGCATACGCATCATATGTATGCTTGATATGAGAAATGTTTGATCATAGCATAAGCCATTGGGCTGAGACATTTACGGGACTCCTTATGAGACGGAGTGCCCCACATGATCACGTGGTACGCGTGAGATTGCTGTGCATGATTGTACGGTGTGACTCATGCATCTCGCATATGTGTGACTTGATCACTGCACGCCCTAGCGACATCAGGGTCGTGGCCTCCACAGGCACATCGTGAATGGTCGTATCGGATACCGGAAATACTTTGTTCTAGCATTATGGGCACTTAGGATGTCCTTGGGTGAAAGTCCCAGAACCTTTTTGGTACCAGGAGATGCTCCAATGTCTAGACCGAGTGGATACACGAGCGCCCGAGTGCCGAATACCAGTAGGCCGCGTCTCCCACTATGTCGTGGTCGGTTGGAAGGGGGTGTGGCCTTATTCGCCTGAGTGAGGGGGCTATAAGCTAGGCTGAGTTTGACCAGCTCACAAATGTGTCCGCTATCGACGAGCCGGTTAGGTATTGGCAGACTACTGGTCAGGCGGATAGTGTGCTCTCTTCCACTTGCTTGACTGTGCAGCTAAGGAGGAGGTAGTCAGTGTGAGGTGTATTAGACCCCGGTGATATCCAGAGAGGAATTGTACTGATATGTGTACATGATGAGGACTGACATGCTTGTATTGCATCTCGCATATGGCACTCGGCTACGTAGGCCTTGCATTGCGTCGGTATGGCCGATAGCATTCATGTTTCGCATCGCATGGCCTTGGTATGGCCGATATCAGATCTCTTTTTGGAACTTTTTGATCACCATGTATTTCCCTTTCTGCATTGTACTTAAAAGTTTTTGATATAGTGGATATGTGGTGATGTTGTTTTGTGACTTGGTTATGCTTGTGGTTATGCTTGTGGTTATGCTCCATTACAAAAAAAAATTCATACTGAAAATCCTCCTTGTAGGATCCCAGGATCGGAATCTGGCGTATGGGCGCTGGGAGCCGAGAATGGGGTACTATGGAGGCTGTCGGCACCGGATTCGGAGATCGGAAATTTTGTGAGCCCGTTTTCCGAGTTTGGGGCGTGACATTGAGCATAAGTCGGCCCATGATAACTTGCTCCCTGAGGATCTAAAGATCGCTTGGGAGTAAGGGGGGCTACTGTTGTGGGTAAAAATGGACCGACCAGGATGACTCGGGATGGGAGGACGACTTCCATCTAAAGGATCACTAAGCCATGGCCCACTTGACCTCGGAGTCGAACTGGATCAAGCCATCATCAACTATAGTCCTAATTCGAGACCAACCTCGAGCTCAGTCTGTCCGACCTCGAGCTCCATCTCAACTTCGGTTCGCCCAAGTTCGGGGATGAGCTCCGCCCAAGTTTAAAGTCAAGCTCGACCTTATACCCCGACCTAGTAGACCGACCACCGCTTGGGATCTACTAGGATACCCCCTGGATTCTCTCCAAGAATCCCATAAGGACGATCACACCCCTTCCAAATTAGCTTGGCAGATTCATTGCTATATACGACACCGCCTCTGAGAAATCTATATATACATGCCCCTTTCACAAAAGAAAGGTATGCATAGTTCTAAGTCTGAAACCCTATTCTCAACTAGACCCAAATTCATTGGCCTGACTTTGGCATCGGAGGGTCCCTACTCAAGCCAGGGTTTCCTTTGTCCGTTTCTTGTGCAGGTGTTCAAGGGTCCTGGGAGAGCTAACCAATTTTCTGCATCAGCAGTGCGAGTTTTAAGTTTACAAAGGCTAAACAAAATCTAGGAAATTCATTACATCAACCAAACAAACCCTCAAATGGTCAAGCTTGATTTTATCAAATGGCAATGTTCTTGGTGCGAATCAATTATAGGTGGTCTAGACTATCCATAGTAGCAAGTTTGATGTGCATGTCTCATGTCCAAAACTGATCCCGAACTCAAATCCAATGTTATCAATCAATCAGGTTTGGGGTTGGGTATTAGCTTACCTGCCTTTGGATCCACCTAAGAGAATAACACTCAAGTCCTCTTAGGTTTAGTTATAGGTTGCCATATATGAGGTCTTGGATCCAAAGTCAATCTTTGTTACCTTATATTAAATTAGAATTTATAATGGATTTGGTATCCAACCAAGGTTAGAGTCAGGTCTGAACCCATGTTGGAACTTGAATCTGATTTAGTCAATGTTAGAAACATGTTTTTTTTTTTTTTTTTTTAATAATAATAATATAGTCAATTAATGGATTAAACTAAAAAAAAAATCATATATATGAGCCAATCTTTTTTAGAACTCATCACACTTGCTGTGAGCCCAAAATCTGAACGGTTCACATGATGCAGCACCCCATGAAATCCCTGGTGGCCAACTTTTACCCTAATCCAAAACTTTGGTGGGCCATGGAAAAAGAAAATAGTTTCCTCCCTTGATTTGCATCTCTCTTTTCTATGTCCCACCAGAGTTTTGGATCGAGGTGAAAATTGGTCCCTGGGAGTTTCATGGGTGCCACATCACATGGAACGTTTGGATTTTAAGCCATGATACATGTACAAAGGTACGCACATGGGCAGGTGAGAATGCCTCTGTCTCTCTATATATATTAAGAATAAGGTACCTGTCGTGTATCGGGCTGGGCCGTTACAACTATATTGTTCATGGATATTGGATTTGAATATGTGGATATAAACCCAATCCATCGATCAATCGAGTTTGTAATTTGAATTCAAATCCAAATAAATCTAGTATTCGAAGGCTTTGATAAAGTTCAAGGATTTGAATTGGTCAGGCTAAACAATGGGGTCTTTAGCATGGTTAAACGATTTGGCAACTCAAACCAACTCCACCGCCAGTCACGCAACTCAGATAAGTTAGGTTGGTTGTCCAAGTGACTCAGTGTATTGAGCTGGGTCAAGTCTGACTGAGTCAGAGTCAACTCGAACGTGTCAAATGGGTCTCTTCCAAGTATTAAAACCATGGTATTTACACATGACTCATCATTAGCTTAGCCCTAGATTCCCAGAGTATGGTCCAGAAAAAAAGTTAGAACGTTTTGAGAAGAACTCATGTTAGAAACAACTTGTGCTGAACCTTGTAAATGATCTTGGCGCATTCATGGTCCACCTCTTTTGTAGGTGGGTCGAGCTAGGTGAGGATGGGTTAGGTATGGGCTAAGGCTGACTGGATCCAAAAGCTGACCCATTGCCACCTCTACGTACTAGTAATTGGTTTGAGCTTGGGCTAGTTTTATTCTTCTATTGAATTGAGCTAAGCCCACCCTTGGTTTGATAATATCAACTCATGTGTGGAAATGACTCCAAATTGTGTAATGGGTCCAAATGGACCCCATGTGATGTATGAAAGACATCTATCCCACTCATTAGGTGGGCCGCTTTGTGTTTGGCGAGGGTCTAAAAATTTAGGTGGATGCGAGATTTAAGAGGGCCACACTAGTAGGAACATTTGGGAAGGGATGCCCACCATTGGTTTCGCTGGCCCCAATTGAGTTTCAAAATGACCTAATTTTTGAGGTGTCCAATCATCCAAGTGGGATACATCAGATGAATGGATTAGGCAGTGTTTACACATGATGCTAGGCCACACACCCAATCATGGGTGGGCATGCTCTTAGTTGTCCCATATTTGGATCAACCTATTTTTTGGTCTAGAGCCAATGTGGACGGGTATGATGTAGCATGTGTTGGGGGCCTTGCACAAAACCTTAGGATCTAGCCTCCCGAAACAAACTAGAATTATGGAATAATAATGCAATGAACTAAATCAAAACATAAACCACACCACACTAGGGATTTTTACGTGGAAAACCCTCAAAGAGGTAAAAACCACGGGACCTCGTCCAGATCAACAATCCACTATAAAGTAGAACGTTACAACCGATCACAAGCACACACCACTTGGATCAAACCTTCTTCACTCACGCAGGAGTGGATAAACAATAAGAGAACAAGAGAAAATGGAGAGATCTCACCGATCACGAGGACGTAGAAGCGTTGAGACGTGGACTGCGAAGTAGATCACCTCTACGAGTAGAATCTCCCTTCTACAAGCTTCCTCTCTCTCTCTCACATACCTTTTTGATAGCCCTAAGCCCTCCTAGAAAACCTTTAAGAAACTCAGAATGCCCTGGAATACACCCCTATCCCGCATACACCCCTTTATATAAGAATAGAAAGAGGTAGAATCCAAATAGGAAAAAAAATCTGCAAAATCTGCGTTTCCGCATCGCATCTGCGGAACTTGTCGATGATATCGAAGGTCTCTCGATAACAGCTTCGATATCATCTGAAGGTCTCTCGATGATATCGAGACGGGACAAAAACTATCTAGTGACCAGGGGTGGAAATTTTAACAATTATCGATGCCATTGAGCCACTCTCGATGACAGCCTCGATATCATCTGAAAGTCTCTCGATGATATCGACAGGACCAAAAACTATCCAGCAACCAGCAGTGAAAAATCCTGCAATTATCGATGATATCAAAACCTGTACGATTTCATCGATACCAACATGAGGTGAAAAATCCCCATCAAATCTCTCCCTTTTTCGACTCAGGAGGAGTTCACCTTCTTCAAGCCAGCCTGGTTTTTACAAACCTCAAACTTGCCCTTGAGCAAAGTCTTGGTCATCGTGTCTAACCCATTATCGTCCGTGTGGACCTTCTCAAGCTGTAACACCTTATGTTCCAAAATATCCCTGACCAGTGATACCGAACCTTTATGTGCTTCGACTTGGAGTACTGACTTGGATTCTTGCTCAAGTGTATAACACTTTGGCTATCGCAATAGACCACGTGTTGCTCCTGCTTCAGGCTAAGTTCCTATAGGAACCTCTTCATCTAAAACATCTCTTTACATGACTCTGTGACTGCAATGTACTCGGCTTCTGTTGTCGACAATGCTACGACCTTTTGTAACTTGCTCTGCCAAGAGACCGCTCCCCCTGCAAACGTGAACATGAACCCTGATGTAGACTTCCTGGAGTCTATGTCGCCTGCCATATCTGCATCTGTGTAGCCCTCTAACACAGGTTTACCGTCACCATAATATAGGCTCAACCTGGATGAGCCCCTTAGATACCGCAGTATCCACTTCACCATATCATAAGTGTAGTTCTTATGTAAGGATTCCATCTCCTCTTGCATAGCTTTTAACCACTCCCCCTTATGCTCGTCGGCTAGGGCCTCAGAATAATCTTCTGGCTCTCCCCCATCGTTTAACATAATGTATCATGCGGCGAGTACCTCTTGGACGGTTGTCTGTCCCTAGATGACCTCCTCACCTGTGGCTCAATAGGTGAATCAAGTGGGAGCTGCTCCTTTGGTCCATCTTCTGAAGGAACTCCCTCGTCCTCTGCACCTTGTTGTACTCCCCCGTCATCAGGCACCACGGGAGGAATAATCGGATCCATATCCTTTAGCTCACCTGAACTAGGTTGGTTCTTCTCTGGCTTACCAATGTCTTCTATACACTGATCTTCAAAGAAAACCACATCTCTGCTCCTGACGAGCTTCCTCTCGGTTGGATCCCATAATTTGTAACCGAATTTTTCATCACCATACCCCAAGAACACACACTGCCTGATCTTCATATCGAGCTTGGACCTCTCGTCCTTTGGTACGTGAACGGATGCCTTGCATCCAAACACCCTGAGATGACTGTACGATGGATCATGTCCAGTCCACACCTTCTCAGGCACTTCTCCATTCAACGAGGCTGATGGAGACCTGTTTATTAAATACACCGCCATGTGCATTGCTTCTTCCCAGAACGTCTTGGGCAACTTCGCATGGGATAACATGCATCTGATTCTCTCAACAATGGTGCGATTCATTCGCTCAGCTACACCATTATGCTGGGGGTCTTGGGAACCGTCTGTTCATGTCGTATACCCAGTGACTTGCAGTACTCATGAAAGTCGCCAATGTATTCATCACCATTGTCAGTGTGGATGCACTTCAATGATCTACTTGTCTCTCTCTTGACCATAGTATGAAACAATTTAAACACACCAAAGACCTCGTCCTTAAATTTCAAAGAATAAACCCAAACCCTCTTAGATGCATCATCTATAAAATTGACAAAATACAATGCCCCACCAAGGTTTTTGTCCTCATAGGACCACAAACATCAGAATAAACCAAATCTAATGCATGCACTTTGTTAACATGAGAAACAGTTTTAACAAATGAAACTCTATGCTGTTTCCTTGATAAACAATCAAGACAGGTTTTGAGAAGTGTACCTGTCACATCTGGAAGGAGCTGCTTCCTTGCTAGTAGCTAAAGCCCTTTTTCACTCATGTGGCCTAGACGCTTGTCCCACATGTCAATAGCTGAATCTTCCGTTGCGTTCAACCCACCCTTACACATACTGACACTTGCCTTATAAAGGGTACAACACTTCTTTCCTCTGGCCACGATCAACGAACCCTTAATGAGCTTCCATCGCCCACCAACAAACCGACTTTCATAGCCATCATCATCCAACCTTCCCCTCGACATCAAGTTGAGGCGAAGGTCTGAGATATGCCTCACATCCCTGAGAACCAATGTGCAGCCCACATCGGTCTTCACACAAATATCACCGACTCCTACGATCTTCGATACATCAGAATTTTCCATCTTCACAGTCCCATAGTCATCAGACTTGTAGCTTGTGAAGAAGTCCTTGCGTGGAGTTGCATGAAACGAAGCTCCCAAGTCTATCACCCAGTCGGTGCCCTGACTCGTAGCCATGAGACATACATCATGATTTGCAGAAAGAATAACTACAATGTCGCCATCTGTAGCGACCGCAGTGGAATCTGATTCATCTTCCTTCCCTTTTCCTTTCTTGTTGTTTTTCTTACCACAACATTCATGCTTGTAGTGACCCTTCTTGCCACAATTCCAGCAATCAACATTCTTTCTGTTACTTGACTTGCCTCTTGATCTATCTCGGGCCTTCCCTCCCTTCCTATTCTTTCTTCTCCCCTGTTCTTGTGTTACAAGGGCCTCTTGCTGAGTAGACTCCTGAGACTTTCTCCTTGTCTCCTCATTGAAGAGACAACTGATTACCTGTTCCATGGATATCTTTCCGTCTGGCGCGGAGTTACTTAGAGACACCACCAATGTCTCCCAACTGTCAGGCAATGAACTAAACAATAGTAAAGCCTGCAATTCATCATCCAGAACCATCTTCATAGAGGAGAGTTGGTTCACTATATTACTGACCTCATTCATGTGCTCGGCCACAGAACCACCATCTTTGAACTTGAGATTCACAAGTCGCCTTATCGGAAAAATCTTATTACCAACTGTCTTCCTCTCATATAGCCCTTGTAATTTCAGTCATAGGCTAGCGGCTGAGGTTTCTGTAGACACATGGTGGAACACAGAATCATCCAACCATTGTCTAATAAACCCCACCGCCTTTTGGTCCATCTTCTTCCAATCATCATCAGTCATATCCTTGAATTTTGCTGATATGCCTAAAATTGGAGAATATAGGTCCTTGCAATAAAGTAAGTCCTCCATCTTAGCCTTCTATATGGTCCAGTTAGAACCATTTAGGTTGATCATCCTTGATGAGCCACCTTCCATAATTCAAAACCGATCCTACCCGTTCAATGAACTTAGCTTTGATACCACTTTGTTGGGGGCCTTGCACAAAACCTTAGGATCTAGCCTCCTGAAACAAACCAGAATTATGGAATAATAATGCAATGAACTAAATCAAAACATAAACCACACCACACCAGGGATTTTTACATGGAAAACTCTCAAAGAGGTAAAAACAACGGGATCTCGTCCAGATCAATAATCCACTATAAAGCAGAACGTTACAACCGATCACAAGCACACACCGCTTGGATCAAACCTTCTTCACTCACGTAGGAGTGGATAAACAATAAGAGAACAAGAGAAAACGGAGAGATCTCATCGATCACGAGGACGTATAAGCGCTGAGACGTGGACTGCGAAGTAGATCACCTCTACGAGTAGAATCTCCCTTCTACAAGCTTCCTCTCTCTCTCTCTCTCACATTTTTGATAGCCCTAAGTCATCCTAAAAAACCTTTAGAAAACTTAGAATGCCCTGGAATATACCCCAATCCGCATACACCCCTTTATATAAGAATAGAAAGAGATAAAATCCAAATAGGAAACAAAATCCGTAAAATCTGCGTTTCCGCAATCGTATCTGTGGAACTCGTCGATGATATCGAAGGTCTCTCGATAACAGCTTCGATATCATCTGAAGGTCTCTTGATGATATCGAGACGGGACAAAAACTGTCCAGCGACCAGGGGTGGAAATTCAATTATCGATGACATCGAGCCACTCTCGATGACAACCTTGATATCATCTGAAAGTCTCTCGATGATATCGACATGACCAAAAACTGTTCAGCAACCAACAGTGAAAAATCCTGCAATTATCGATGATATCGAAACCTGTTCGATTTCATTGATACCAACAATGAGGAGAAAAATCCCCATCAGCATGTGGAACACATTTTGAAACGACTACCTCCACCATTGTTGATTATCCAGACCTGTGAAGGTTGACTTGATTATCCAGCCACCAATGTTGCAGCAATTAAGTGATTTAGAAGGACAAGATTAGTTCTTTTGAATAAGAACTTTTTCCATTGAGCTAAAGACTTTTATTTCAATGGTGATTGTGAGAGTTATGTTTCTCAATAATGCAATAATAAATAGAAAGAATTAAAAAAAAAAAAAGAGATTGAAACGTCGATTTTTATTAATTACAATAGAGTTTCAGTACAATCAACGAGGAAATAAAATAAAAATAAATACCTGCAATCACTTATATTAACAAACAATCGAGTGTGAATGGTTAGTAGGATGTGATCGAGTTGTAATCTTCCAAATAAGAACTTGTTTGATCCAAGTTGTGATCTTCCAAATAAGAACTTGTTTAATCTGAGATTTGATGATGGTAAGTCCTAAATATTTATACAGAAATAAAAGAACTACATGTAAAACTAGGATAAGCAGCGTTGTACACATATAGAGAGATTATATTTGGCTTATGTCCCGAGCTCTTCATCACTTAATCCTTATATAGTGTGGCAACACTTATTGGATTTCTTGATTGTTTGGGATCCTTAATGGTAATGGAATTAGTCATCACATGTATGTCATATGCTCAAATTCTTATTTGAGAGTCTTTATAAGCTTGTGGACATATTCTTTACACATGTACTCTCTGGTAGTGTATCTTTGGGGAGCGGATTAGGTGTTACCCAGACTTAGTGAATGTTACCCTTACCATGGGGCCCAACTTGATGATATGTTGTATATCCATGCTGTCCATCCATTTCTACATCCCATTTTAGGACTTGGTACAAAAAACTTCATCATATCCAAATATCAAGTGGACCACAAAAGAAACCGTGTTGATTGAGTTCCTCACCATTAAAAACTCCAAATTGTCCATTGTAAGGTTTTCTGTTTAGTTGTCATCCAACTTGTGTTGATAATGTCAAGAAGACCTCAAGGAAGGGAAAATACAAAAATCAGCTTGATCTAAAATCAGTTTTTAAAGGTCATTCATCACTTTTTCCAAAGGTATGATTCAACTTAGATTTGGATCTTTTTAAAGTTTGGATTATATTTTAAAATGAGATGAAAAAACTTTTAAGGATGACATACATATACAGCAAACACATCAAGGTGTGCCCGACATGATCAGGGTAACACCCACTAAGCTGCTGTTGTTATCCCAATAACAGCTAATCCACGCCCATTGTTACGGCTCGAGCCCACAAGTGACGCGTTGTTAAAGATATTTTTCAAATCACAGGTGGGATTTCGTCCACCGTTAGTACGCAGTGCCTTGGGGAGTCTTATTGTTGTGTGTGGACGTGGCAGGACAGATATAAACAGGTCCCATGTGACATATGACATTCATTCGGTGTTTTGTGGAAAAAAAAAACAAAAACAAAACAAACAGATTCAAAACTCAAGTGGACCCAACCAACAGGAATGATTGCGGAGGGGACCCATCATACCCCACTTGCGTTTCATAATGACCTAAATTTAAAGATATTTCATAATCGAGGTGACATCTCGTAATGACCTTATTTTAAAGATATTTAATAATCAAGATGAATGGATTGAATGGGACTCTGATTGAGTACTGACAGCATCATAGATGAGGTGGCTACTGAGCACTATGTTGGGCTCAGGCATGAGTGAAAGATACCTCATTTCAACATTGAGGGCTTGGTATAGATTCCCCAAAGGGGGTGGCTGACAGTGACGTGTGAACTGACCATGGGTGTACTAACAAAAAATAATAATAATAATAAGCCACGCCCTTGTTACAGCTCGAGCCCACAAGTGAATGTTGGTAAAGATATTTTTCAAATCAGGGGTGGGATGTCGTCCACCGTTAGCATGCAGTGCCCTGGGGAGTCTTATTGTTGTGTGTGGACGTGGCAGGACAGATATAAACAGGTCCCAAGTGACATATGACTGATTCATTATGTGTTTTATGGAAAAACAAAAAAATAAAACAAAACCAGCCGATTTAAAACTCAAGTAGACCCCACCAATAGGAATGATTGGGGAGGGGACCCAACATACCCCACCCACGTTTCATAATGACCTTATTTTAAATATATTTGGTAATCGGGTGACATGGGGCAGATGAATTGATTGAATGAGACGCGGATTGAGTACTGGCAGCATCAGTGGCGAGGTGGCTACTGATAATGCTCCGTATGCCTGCATTATATATATAGTGGTTGAAAGTCGCACGGGTTGGTTTCAGTTGTGGTATAAGTTGCCCCATTGGATTCGAACTAAACCCGAACTAGATGAACATATAAGTTATAAATTATAATTGAGCGTGGATTATCAATGTTATTTTCAATGGCTTAAGTTATTGTCTTTCGAGTATATATTTTAACTTGTTTGTTTAGAAAAAATAAAGTTATGTATAATAAATAACTACATGAATAATTAATAAAATTATATTTATCAAAAATTATAAGTCATGTACTGAAATATAATAAACTAATATAATAATGAAAATATTAACGGAGATCCACACGACTAACTTGACCGAGCCCACGCTTGGTGTGTGTGTGTGTGTGTGTGTATATATGGAAATGGTTCCCATATGGTGGAACTCCTAGGAACTTCTCATGAGGTTGAGCCATATGGCCCCCACCGTGATGTGTGTCGAACATCAACACTGCATTTGATGGTTCCCCTTTAAATCATGGGATATCCAAAAAATCAGCTATATACGGAACTCAGGTGGGTCATACTACCTAAAATCATTTGAAGACATACCTAAAACATATAAAAGCACTTGGTGGGGCTCATCTGAAAATTGGATGCATCCGAAACTTAGTCTGACTCCTCATCTAAGTTGGACACACATAATTGATGGGCTGAATTTGTGAACCACATCTTGATGGGCCTAAAAAATGACTATGAATGTTTTAATGGAGGGTAGCCCCTCTCAACTTCTGTATGGTGTGGCTCACACAAGTCACAAATTAACATGATTTTTAATCCCAAGGCCCACCATTGAATGGTGCATCCAACTGATGGGGGTAGATGTTCAACATGCATCACGGTGGGACCTAAAAAGCTTTTTAACCGTAAGTGTTCAATCACCACTCTTTTTAACCGTAAGATTTGGATATGCCTCGTTATTGGTATCATGACATAAGATGGTCTGATAACAGTGGATAGATGGCGCAGATAGGATAGATAAATACACAGTGGTAGGGCCCAAAGAGCACTGTCAGTACCCACCTTGGTACTGACGCTGTCAATATGCAATCCGCGTCTGATTGAATGACCTGTACGCATTATGGTGGGCCCAATCAAGGTGACGTCTCCTCTCTTACTGGTACTTCGTACTTGGCATGGTTCCGATCAAGCTCTGGCTCCGTCATTTCCCACCTAACGTATTTATTAATGTCCTGGACTCATATTAATATTAATTTTTCACCGCATAAATTTTTTATATGACTTAGACCATCCAAATCACTGACCCATTTGTGGAGGAGAATTAATAATAATAATAATAATAATAATAATAATACAGCGAAGGTAATATTAACCATCGAAAATTTCACTTGAGATTTGGACAACACACTTTTTTTTTTTTCAACCATCCATTTAACAAGCATTAATTGAAGGGTTGGGATTTCTTGATCAATGCTATTTTAAAGATATGCTCCATCAATAATGGGATACAAAACATGGATGGTCTGGATAGCTATATATCAATGCCACATGTGGGGAAAATGAGTCACCAGCGTTTCCTTTAAATGGTGGAAAACTAGCATATAAGTCTTGGCCCCTTATTACGAATCAGGTGGCCCATTGATTCTCTACCGGACACGTGGCAGGGTGATCGATCGGGTCCACTATATCCAGGCCAGCGGGATGGATTGTTTTATTATTAAAACTAAAACCCATGGCACAATCATATCCATTAGTTCTTTTTCAAACTGTTTTTGTTTTCCATCGTCACTGTAATGGCCCAGATCAGATGGATAGAAACGTCTGATAAGACTGAGTCTCGAGACAAAAAGCATCCATGCTAGGTTCTTACATATGAGCGGACCTGATCTGCCCACGTGTCTTGTGAGGAGATGGTTCTGCCATTCTACGGTTATCCCTGCTCCACTTTATCATCTCCACATTTGGAGATGACGGCAGCCAAAATTAGGGCAATCAATTTATTTCCCTGTGGATCTTCCGAGGTCCTAAAATGTTGGAAATTCCGAAAATAAAAATTAAAACAAAATAATTATTTTGTGTTTTATCGCGCGTGGTATCACATAAAAATTACATTGTCCTTGAAGCGTGACTCCCTCCATTATCAATTGTTAATGGGTTACACGCGAATTACTTTCAGGATAAGACAAGTCTATCTAAATTCTGTAGTAATCACGAAGGGTCCATCTTTGATGGAAATGTTTTCTGAAGGATCTGATGGATGATGAGAGATTTATTAGAGTTAATTGGTTTTTGGACCAAAATGGTGTTGGGGGCCTTGCACAAAACATTAGGATCTAGCCTCGTAAATCAAACCAGAATTATGGGATAATAAAGCAATGAAATAAATCAAAGCATAAACCACACCAGACAAGAGATTTTTACGTGGAAAACCCTCAAAGACGTAAAAACCACGGGACCTCGTCTAGATCAACAATCCACTATGAAGTAGAACATTACAACCTACTTTACTCACGCAGGAGTAGATAAACAATAAGAGAATAAAAGAAAAACAGAGATATCTCACAGATCACGAGGACGTAGAAGCGTTGAGATGTCGAGTGCAAAGTAGATCACCTCTACGAGCATAACCTCCATTCCACAAGCTTCATCTCTCTCTCTCTCTCTCTCTCTCTCTCTCTCTCTCTCTCTCTCTCTCTCTCTCTCACCTTTGATAGCCTTAAACCCTTTAGCAAACCCTTACAAAGCTTTAGGAAACTCTCTTGCATTACCTAGAAAGGCCCTAGGCACCCCTATTTATAGTTTAAGAAACTCTCTTTCGCACCTATTGCGAAAGGGCCTCAGATTAACACCATCCGCGCAAGATCCGAACTCAAATCTGCGTAACTTCAACTGGTCGAGCAGAGTCCTCGACTGGTTGAGACTGTTCACTTGACTGGTCGAGCAGGGCCCTCGACTGGTCGAGCACTGTTCACTCGACCGGTCGAGCAGCGCGGTGATTCCACTGTTTGTGGCATCCGAACCGCACCACATCTCCTCTGACCTGAGGAGGAAAATCCCATAAAATCTCCCCTTTTCCGACTCAGGAGGAATTCACCTTCTTCAAACCAACTTGGTTTCTACAAACTCAAACTTGCCATTGAGCAAAGCCTCAGTCATTATGTCAAACCCATTATCATCCGTGTGAACCTTCTCAAGCCGTAACACCTTCTGTTCCAAAGTATCCCTGATCCGGTGATACCGAATCTTTATGTGCTTCGACTTGGAGTGCTGACTTGGATTCTTGCTCAAGTGTATAGCACTTTAACTATCGCAATTGACCACGTGTTGCTCCTTCTTCAGGCTAAGTTCCTATAAGAATCTCTTCATCCAAAACATTTCTTTACATGCCTCTGTGACTGCAATGTACTTGGCCTTTGTCGTCGACAATGCTACGACCTTTTGTAGCTTGCTCTTCCAAGAAACTACTCCCCCTACAAACGTAAACATGAACCTCGATGTAGATTCCTGAAGTCTATGTCGCCTGTCATGTCTGCATCTGTGTAGCCCTCTAACACAGGTTTTCCATCTCCATATCATAGGCTCAACCTGGATGAGCCTCTTAGATACCGTAGTATCCATTTCACCGTTGCCCAATGCACTTTGCCAGGATTGGCAAGATACCGGCTAACAACACCAATCGCATATGTTATGTCTGCGCGTGTACACACCATAGCATACATCAAACTTTCTACAGCTGATGCGTAGGGTATCTTCCGCATCTCTTCCACCTCTGCCTTCGTCTTGGGACACTGTTTGTCGCTCAATCTGAAGTGACCATCCAGTGTCGTACTGACCGGCTTCGCTGCATTCATATTGAACCGCTCTAGTGACAGCAAAAGCTTCCTGCTGCTTTTGTCACGGGTTATCTCCATTCCTAGGATCTGTTTAGCCGGGACTAAGTCTTTCATCGCAAATAACTTGCCCAACTCCTGTTTCAGTTTGTCGATCTTCTTGATGTCTTTTCCAATGATGAACATGTCATTAACGTATAATAGCAAAACTAAGAAATCACCATATGAGAACTTGCGTGTGAACACACAGTGGTCCGACTCCGTTCTGTCATACCTATGCTTTAACATAAATGAGTCGAACTTCTTGTACCATTGCCTTGGAGCTTGTTTCAGTCTATAAAGTTCTTCCTCAGCCTACACACCATATGCTCTTTGCCCTTGACTTCGAACCCCTCTGGTTAGTGTATGTAGATCTCTTCTTCTAGGTCACCATGGAGGACGGCAGTTTTAACATCTAACTGCTCTATCTCCAGATCCATGCTAGCCACTAACCCAAGCAACACCCGTATGGATGTCATCTTCACCATTGGTGAGAATATCTCCTCGAAGTCTATGCCTTTCCTCTGACCATACTCTTTCACCACGAGTCTGGCCTTGAATCTCGTCTGTGAATTCTTCTGCTCAACCTTCATTCTAAACACTCACTTGTTGCTCAAAGTTTTCTTACCCTTAGGCAATTTCACCATATCATAGGTGTGGTTCTTATGCAAGGATTCTATCTCCTCTTGCATAGCTTTCAACTACTCCCCCTTATACTCGTCGGCTAGGGCCTTAGAATAATCTTCTGACTCTCCTCCATCAGTCAACATAATGTACTCATGCGGCGAGTACCTATTGGACTGTTGTCTGTCCCTAGATGACTTCTTCACCTGTGGCTCAACAGGTGGATCAAGTGGGGGCTGCTCCCTTGGTCCATCTTCTGAAGGAACTCCCTTATCCTCTGCACCTTGTTGTACTCCCCCGTCATCAGGCACCACGGGAGGAATAGTCGGATACATGTCTTCTAGCTCACCTGAAATAGGCTGGTTCTTCTCTGGCTTACCAATATCTTCTATACACTGATCTTCAAAGAAAACCACATCTCTGCTCCTAACGAGCTTCTTCTCGATCGGATCCCACAATTTGTAACCAAACTTTTCATCACCGTACCCCAAGAATGCACACTGCCTGATCTTCATATCGAGCTTGGATCTCTCGTCCTTTGGTACGTAAACGGATGCCCTGCATTCAAACACCCTGAGATGACTGTACAATGGATCCTGTCCAGTCCACACCTTCTTAGGCACTTCTCCATTCAACGGGACTGATGGAGACCTATTTATCAGATACACTGCTATGTGCATTGCTTCTCTCCAGAACGTCTTGGGCAATTTCGCATGGGATTACATGCATCTGATTCTCTCTACAATGGTGCGATTCATTCGCTCAGTCACACTGATATTTTATTTAAACCAACCTGATTTAAATGATTTTAAACTCGCAAGTATACGAATCAGGTGTAGATATGGTACGTATTACGAGATCATTCCTACGAGGACTGGTTGTCACAATTCGAATTTTATGATTCTTCTTAACTAATCAAACAAATAGTTTAGCTAGTTATTAAGTAAACTAACAAAAATCAATGAAAAATAATTGAGAACAAGAAGGAAAATTCGCTCAAGGAGAATACTAGGATTTTCGAATCCACTCCTAATTATCCTAACTCTTGTTTTACTTGTTGATTCACCCTAATTCAGATTGATATACATTCAATAAATAAAGCACAATCTGTGTCCTTGTTCAGGCACACAGGATGTATAATTCCCTTGAAGCACAAGGATCACATCTTTCCATCCATGTTCAGGCATGAATAAATGTGAATTCCTATTTCTTTCTATGTAGAAAAACCTGTTCATGGTCAGACACAAGCACACCTAGAATAAGATTCCAAACAACATTCACTTCTAGACTTTGGTTAAGCTCATAGATTGGAGAAGTATGGAGTTTTCATTTAAGCATAATAGAGAAAGAAATAAATCAATCAAATCCAGATGAAATCAACAAATAACAAGAATCATTCAAATTAGGGGCTTCATCTCGGCCCTAGCTAAGAAATTTAGCCTGACTTAAACATGATTAAGATAAAAAAAAAAAAGACAAAAGGAAGAAAAAAAAAACTCTATTAAGAAAGCTGCTCCACGTTCCACCTCTAGATTGAATGCCTGGCTCTTTCTCTGTTCTCATTCTTTTATAGGTAGGGAGGTCGGTTGGGGCTTGCGTTGAGGGTGCTGGAGTCGGTGGAAATCGGACGCAGCTGGTAATGCAACATTTTTCGCAGCCGTAAGATAGCGTTGAAAACTCCCCTCTTCCTTGCTTTCTTTCTAAAGAAATAACGTCCCCTGAGATGTTTTGGGATGGCCTACATGATGAACGGATCAAATCTGTCATCCGATCATTGCCATGATCGTGCAATGTTCGCAAAAACGGGCAAAGACCGGATGCTCAAACAGGGCCTGCGCACTCTGATTGCACTGTGACGTTGGTGGGGCCCATGATCGGATTTATCAAAGAAATCCACACCGTTCATTGGCTTAGTCCTGAAAAATCGGTCGGACATGACCGTTTTTGGATCAGCTTCTTGGTGGCCTATAAATGATTTCATTCCACCATCCGTCTTCCTTTTGGATGTCTGCGATCCCATCCTCCTTGTTTCCTAAAAAATCGTCACCTAGGCCCTGGTGAGTAGGCCTTTTCGAATCTGATGAATGGTTTGGATTGTCCATATGGACAATGGGTGGGGCCCACAATAGCAACCGACGATTGGTGCAAAATCTCGCTGTAATGGCAGTTGTCGTTTTGCATAAGAAGTCGGTCAACAGTGACTTTGACCGTGTTTCTCCATCCGGTGCACGTTAAGTACACATACACTCTCTATACACGCGATGTTCTTAGGCCACCATCGTGACGGTCGTGAGAAATCCATTCCATCCATATCTTTTCTCGTATCATTTTAACAATTAGGAATAAAATTAAGGCATATCCAGATTGTAGGTGGGCCCAGAATCATCAGTTTATGGGTTGATTTGTCCGTTGGGCTACTTCGGTAGGGATCAAATGGATGAAATTTGACATGTACGGTTAATTTATGGTCCTCAAGCCATATATGAAGTCTTGAGCCGAACGGATGGTGGGAACCCTATGATCTTGCATTTTGGGCCAATTTCGGGCCACTTGAGCTTCAGTTTCTCAATTTTCTCGGATCTCTGGCGTGTAAATCAAGCGATCTTGGTCCCCTGGAGTCCGTTCCTTGCCTTGGTGAATTCTGAGCATTAAATTCATGCTTTAAGAATCCTGTTTCAGTCCAAGCTCCTAAACACACCTTGCAGCACAAATACAGTTAAATTGGGTCGTTAAACATTACCATGTTCATAAATCCAGGCAATAACTGGTGTCTAATATGCAATATTCGACCCTCAACACACACCATTATGTTGGGGGGTCTTGGGAACCGTCTGTTCATGTATACCCAAGGACTTACAATACTCATGAAAGTCGCCAATGTATTCACCACCATTGTCAGTGTGGATGCACTTCAATGATCTACCTATTTCTCTCTTGACCATAGCATGAAACAATTTAAACACACCAAAGACCTCGTCCTTGGATTTCAAAGCATAAACCCAAACTCTCTTAAATGCATCATCTATAAAAGTGACAAAATACAATGCCCCACCCAAGGTTTTTATCCTCATAGGACCACAAACGTCAGAATAAACCAAATCTAATGCATGCAATTTATTAACATGAGAAACAGTTTTAACAAATGAAACTATATGTTGTTTCCCTGATAAACAATCAATACAAGTTTTGAGAGGTATACCTGTCACGTCTGGAAGGAGCCACTTCTTTGCTAGTACTTGAAGTCATTTTTCACTCATGTGGCCTAGACGCCTGTGTCACATGTCAATAACTGAATCTTCCGCTGCGCTCAACCCACCCTTACACACACTGACACTTGCCTTGTAAAGGGTGCAACACTTCTTTCCTCTAGCTATAATCAACGAACCCTTGATGAGCTTCCAGCGCCCACCAGCAAACCGGCTTTCATAACCATCATCATCCAATCTTTCCGTCGACATCAAGTTGAGGCGAAGGTCTAGAATGTGCCTTATATCCCCGAGAATCAATGTGCGACCCACATCGGTCTTCACACAAATATCACCGACCCCTACAATCTTCGATACGCCAGAGTTGCCCATCTTCACGGTCCCAATGTCACCTGACTTGTAGCTTGTGAAGAAGTTTCTGTGTGGAGTCGCATGAAAAGAGGCTCCCGAGTCTATCACCCAGTCGGTGTCCTGACTCGTAGCCGTGAGACAAACATCACGATCTTCTGAAAGAATAACTACAACGTCGCCATCTGAAGTGACCACAGTGGAATCCGATTCATCTTCCTTCTCATTTCCATTTCATTTCTTGTCGTTCTTCTTATTACGACATTAATGCTTGTAGTGGTCCTTCTTACCCCAATTACAGTATTCAACATCCTTCCTGGTACTCAACTTACCTCTTGATTTATCTCGGGCCTTCCCGCCCTTTCTGTTCTTTCCTCTCTCTCGATCTTGTATCACAAGGGCCTCTTGCTGAGTAGACTCCTGAGACTTCTTCCTTGTCTCCTCATTGAAGAGACAACTAGTTACCTGTTCCATGAACACCTTTCCGTCTGGCGTGGAGTTACTTAGAGACACCACCAATGTCTCCTACTATCAGGCAATGAGTTAAGTAATAGTAAAGCATGTAATTCATCGTTCAGGACCATCTTCATAGCGGAGAGCTGATTCAATATATTGCTGACTTCATTCATGTGCTCAGCCACAGAACCACCATCTTTGAACTTGAGATTCACAAATCGTCTTATCAGAAAAATTTTATTGTCGGCTGTCTTCCTCTCATACAGCCCTTGCAATTTCAGTCATAGGTTAGCGGCTGAGGTCTCCATAAACACATGGTGGAATACGGAATCGTCCAACCATTGTCTAATAAACCCTACCCCTTCTGGTCCAATTTCTTCCAATCATCATCTGTCATATCCTTTGACTTTGCCGATATGCTTTGAATTGGAGAATACAAGTCCTTACAATAAAACAAGTCCTCAATCTTAGTCTTTCATATAGTCCAGTTAGAACCATTGAGACTGATCTTCCTTGATGAGCCACCTTCCATAATTCAGAACCGATCCCACTCCGTTCAATGAGCTTAGCTCTGATACCACTTTGTTGGGGGCCTTGCACAAAACCTTAGGATCTAGCCTCCCAAATCAAACCGGAATTATGGGATAATAAAGCAATGAAATAAATCAAAGCATAAACCACACCACACAAGAGATTTTTACGTGGACAACCCTCAAAGAGGTAAAAACCACGGGACCTCATCTAGATTAACAATCCATCATGAAGTAGAACATTACAACCTTCTTCACCCACACAGGAGTGGATAAACAATAAGAGAATAAAAGAAAAACAGAGATCTCACCGATTACGAGGACGTAGAAACGCTGAGATGTCGAGTGCACAACAGATCACCTCTACGAGCATAACTTCCCTTCCACAAGCTTCCTCTCTCTCTTTCTCTCTCTCTCTCTCTCTCCTTTAATAGCCCTAAACCCTTTAGCAAACCCTTGCAAAGTTTTAGGAAACTCTCTTGCATTATCTAGGAAGGCCCTAGGCACCCCTATTTATAGTTTAGGAAACTCCCTTTCACACTCCTTGGGAAAGGGCCTCAAATTTCCGCAGTCGTGCAAGATCCGGACTCTGCGTAACCTCGACTGGTCGAGCAGTCGAGATTGTTCACTCGACTGGTCGAGCCGGGCCCTCAATTGGTCGAGCACTGTTCACTGAGCTCGCTAGACTTTTAGTCGAGTGACCTCGACCGGTCGAGCAGTACTCTCGACTGGTCGAGCAACGCGGTGATTGCACTGTTTGTGGCATCCGAACTGCACCACATCTCTTCTGACCTGAGGAGTAAAACCCCATCAAATAGTCTAATTTGTATAGGATTGCTAGCTGTTCTAAAAAAAGGCTATGCATTTAGATTAATAATCCGACCTTTTTCTGTATCCTATAAAATCCAGGCTCATATCGAATCACTTGCACCGCGATCACATAAGGTCGCAAGGGAGTGACATGATACGCTCATACAAATTGCAAAGTGTACCAACCAACACCACTACAACCACACTGTCCTCGTTGCCAAAACGAAAATTCTAAAATTTTAATTTTTTAAAAAACTAAATTTCAACGTAAAATGCTTAACCAGTATATCATATGAACCACGTGTACCAGGCAGGTCGTGCGCCATCACACGTGCCAATATGGCACATGAGTATTAGATCCAGTCCTTTCGTCAGAGGGTTCCCACTACCTACATACCCTGGACCAAGAATCAGGTTGGTCCGCTTATCAGGTGGGGGCACAGTTTTCAAATCAATGATATGGCAGAGAAAATACTTGGCTGTGGTTTTTTAATCAAAAGTGGATTGTTGAGTAACTCCGTGGGGTCCACAGTGATTTGGATATTTCATCCACTCCGTCCATCTATTTTTCCATATAATGTTAGGTATATGAGCCCAAAACTGAAGCATATCCAAAGCTCAAGTGGACCACACCATAAGAAATACAGTGTGAATTGAACCTTTACCGTTGAAAAATTCTTAAGGGCCATAGAGGTTTTCAGTTCACCACATATTTGTGTTTTTAGTTCATCCATGTCTGTGTGATCTTACGAAGAGATTGGATGACAAATAAACATCACTGTGGGCCCTATGAAGATTTCAACGGTGAAAATCATTATTCCCACTGTTTGTTTTGGTATAGTCCACTTGATCTTTTGATATTCTTCAATTATGGGATCAACCCCTAAAATGAGCTGGAAAAACGGGATATAGCACATACATTCACGGTCGGCTCAACAAACTTTATTCATTTTTAATCAGTCCACCTATTTCTAAAAGCGAGGCCCACCTTTTGGATGGGCCAACCTAATTTTTATTAAAGGACGTTCGGCACCGGCAGTCTAAAAACAGATGATGGATCTCCAACATGCATGGAAAAACAGACATTTCTAATAGCGTAGCCCAACTGATGGTTGCGCCGGCCTAATTTTTAATTTTTATTCCAGGACGTTCGGCACCGGCCGTCTGACAAACGCGGTGAGAGAGAGAGAAAGTCAATACAGGCTTTACGCGGTTTAGGTGAGTCCGGGTAATATAACTTTGTGGGTGAGTTCCTGACCGTGGGGGCCACCTTGATGTATGTGTTTTATATCCACACCATCCATCCGTTTTTCCAGCTTATTTTACGGAATATTACCAAAAATGAAGCATATAGAAATATCAGGTGGACCACACAACTGGAAACAGTGATTATTGAATGCCCACCGTTAAAAAATTCCTAAGGTCCATCTTAATGTTTATTTTCAAAACACAAATATCAGCTTGATCCAAAACTTTTGTGGCCTACAACAAGTTTGTAATGGTCGATCACCACCGTTTCCTGAGGTGTGGTCCATCTGATATTTAGATCTGTTTCATTTTTGGGCCCATGAGCGGGCAAAACGAATGGACGGCGTAAATATACAACACACACATCGAGGTGGCCCACGGTCAGATACTCACCCACCAAGCTGTTACCCGGACTCACCTAATCCGCGTCCCTTTGTAAACTTATTGTCCGTATTAGTTTCACACCATTTTAAAAATGTTGGCTACTCATATATACAATAGATATACGGCGATACAGACCTTCGGTGTCGATGAAACTGCCTTTGAAAGGATCATAATGGAGAAGTTGTGCTGAGGAGATAATATCAACCACCTAATTTTTCTCTTTCAATTTGTACTACTCAAATTGAAACTAATGACCTGTGAAATAACTCATCTAGCCCATTAAAATTTTAATCAAAGTCATCAGTTAAATGATTAGGATGGCATGACATGTTCGATGGATGGTCCAGATGGTCATACATAAATGCCACGCGTGAGGATGATGAGTCACCACCATTTTTCAAATGGTGATAAACTAGCATAGAAGTATACATCTAAACTACCATGTGAGGATGATGAGTCACCGCCTTTTCAATGAATCATACTTAATTTTCATGAATAATTTTATCATTATCTAAAATTCAATTAGTCAACTTAAGAATCCACCAAATCAACTCTGCTTGGTATAAAAATGCAATTTTCTTTTAATAACTTTCGTATGTAAAAGACTAATCTGTATTATAGATTCGGTTGACCGGGCGAGTTTTCTATAACTCGGATGATTTTTGTAGCATAATAAAGTTTGGTTAAAAAAATTAATGGTCAGGATTTAAACCCCCCACCTTCATTATATAAATTGTTGCTTACCAATAAAATTGGACCGTTAATCTAGTAGCCCATAGATGATTGTCCAAGGATCATTGACAATAAATCTTAATGCCCAATGGATGGTTGAGCGATGAAAAAAAAGGAAGAACTAAGAATTACTTAGGCCCACTTTTAAGCAATCTCATCCATGGATTAAAAAAAAAAAAAAAAAAAGTTGGCAAGTTACCATCTACACCTCTAGATTTGAAGGGTGAAGATCTTATTTCCTTCTTGTAGTGGTTGGATCGTGGATCATTGAGCTGCTTCATCACTTTAAATATGGTTCTCAAATTGTTATTATAGCTGGAAAAATTTTCAAATGCTTCGATTTCGCGATTTATACCATGCACAATAGTGAGAATCCACCTGATCAATGGTCACTAACACTAGATGTGTCCTGATGTGCTAATTTCTACAAGTGAGGCCATCTTAGGTGATCGTGATCGTTGATCTTATGGGCCTCATCACGAAAAGGGTATCACGAAATCCTTCGACTACTGGCTTTGGATCTGCCTCTCGAGCACGAGGGTCGTATTCATCAGGCTATCGATCACGAGCATCAGACTCTTTTGAATCATACTCACGAGAATCTGGGCATGGATCTAGTGCGCTTACGTTTTTCAGCTGCTTTATCCTGAGAAAACATTTCTCAAGATTAGTGTTGTTCAAAGTCATCATGTGAAGGGGGAAGCGACCAACTGGTGCGCCTTCTAAGTAAGAGCGAGGGAGCTGCTTTCTTCTAGGGTTGGGTTCCTGGCACTTTTCCGTATCTCAACAAACCATGATAGAAGAGATTTCCCTATGACCAAAAACAACCTGTTGTATTCAACTAAACAACTGTTGTTATAGAAAATGAAAAAAGATGATATGTCATATTATTATAAAGAAAGACCAATTGAGTGAAATTCACCCACTCAATCCTGCCTTTCATTCAAGTACAGGTAATAAGAGGACTTGAATCCAATCACCTAACCCAAACCTGTACTAATTAGGGGTCTCGAACGTCGATGATGTCCCAACAGGCGATGTAAAAGGACCTTGGATAGCCATCCGGACAACCAGAATGAAATATTATTTGATCGTGGAAATGCCATGTTAGGTGCACCTATCAGAATCGGAACAGACCGGGCCGGGCCTATCATATCAATAGGGTTGTAAAAAGAGAACCCGACCACCTATTTCATTCGACGTTCCGGGGTAGGGGCCCGCCCGATTCGACTGACCAATGGGGCGAGCTGATCTGCCACTGTCTTTTGGATTCTACTTTCTTCTAATCGTTGAGTCGCTTTCTCCAACCTCTTCTACTGCGTGGTCTCCACCAACTTCAAAGTCAATAACGTTTGGCTTTTGACGTAATAATCGTTTTTCAGCAAACTGACTGACTCTAACGGGCCTTATATAACCGTGAGCACCAGTAGCAAAGTTCAGTTTGAACCCTTAAGGCAGTTGCTGCCTATCGCGCCCCAGACTCGGAAACCGGGCTCACAATATTCCCGATCGTCGATTCTGGCGCCGACGGCCTCCGCAGTACCCTATTCTCGGCCCCTGGCGCCCATTCACCAGATTCCGATCCTGGGATCCCACAAGGAGGATTTCTATAACATAAGTTTGATTCATAATAAGCATACCCAAGATCATAACATCATAACCACAGATAAATAACTACAGGAACAACATATAAAATCCACTAAGAATTTAAACTTTTTACAAGTACAAGGCTCGAAGGGGAGAAATACAAAGACTATACAAAAACAACTCCAGAATGGTCCATGACACACTTCATGCTCCTGCTCAGCTACTACAGTAGCCTAGAATCACCTGCACGCATCAATCGTGCATAAGCTTATAGAAAGCTTAGAGGGCGGTGTAAGTGTGTGTAAGACCAGTGCCGTGAATGCAATATTAGAATATACGGAATATGCGGCAAGGACCATGAACACCACCAACCATAACAAGGCTATGAAACGCGATGCAGGAGTGCCAACAACCATCCCAAGGCTAAACAACGCAAAGCAGGGCCTATGGAGCCAATGCCTCGTGCGATATGCAATATGATCAAGCTCATCCATATATCGATCCAACATATCAATACAGTTCCTCTCTGGGGTATCATCGGGGTCAAATACACTACCTGCTAACTGCCGTTCTCCTAGCCGCACAGCCCAGCAAGCGTAAGATACCTCACTACCCGCCCGTGGACAGCCAACACCAATAAGGCACAACGGTAGCGGACTCATTTATGAGCTGGTCAGACTCAGCCTAACTATTGCCCCCTCACTCAGGCGGGTAAGGCCACCCCCCCTCCCAATCGACCACGATACAGTGGGAGACGCGGCCAAATGGTAAAGGCACCGACGCTCATGTTTTCCACTCGGTCTTGGCGTTTGAGCATCTCCTGGTACCATGAAGGTTATGAGCCTTTCACCTAAGGATATCCTACGTACCCACAGTGCTCAAACTAATATTTTCAATGTCCAAATCTAGCCATCCACGATGTTCTTGTGGAGGCTACGACCTTGATGAAGCTAGGGCGAATATCAACCGTGCTATGCAACGCCAAATGCATGAATCACACAAATCAACCATACATCAGTCCTGCGCATATAGCGCGCTCAAGAGGGGCAACTCCATCACTTAGGGAGTCTCATAACAGCCTGCCCAATGGCATAAACCATGACCAATCACATCTCAACCAAGCACACGTATGATGCACATGGGAATGGGTCATGATGATAACTAAGTATGTCATGCGTTGATGTTGTACTCTCCTCATAACAAGGTAGGGTCTAGGTACTTAGACAATTTTACGTGGAATGGAAGGAGCACAACTACTAATGGGGGCCCAATAGTTTGGGGTAGCCCACTAGACAATGCCATGAGCCTAAATGATGAGAATGGGCCTAACAAAGGGTCTAAGGTGGACATTCAACCACCAATAGATGAGAATGGGCCTAATAAATGGGTCTAGAGGGGTCCACAATGGGGACATTTAACCACCATTGTCCCCTCATAAGGAGGCCCAACAAAGATACTAGCTAAAACAAGGCCTAAGACCCGAATACAACTATGAACACTAAATGGGCAGCAATACATGTCATTATATATCTCATGATGGGCCTCAAGGAATGGCCCAAAACCTACATACATCCATATGGGCCAATGGGGCAACCATGGCCCAAGGCATACATCAACATGGGCCAATGGGGTAACCATGGCCCAAGGCATACATCAACATGCGCCAATGGGGCAACCATGGCCCGAGTCTCAATGGCCACTGAATCCATGCAATATGATGGGCCTAATGGGCAGCCCATATGCCCAAAATACATAGTCAATGGTCAATCCAATATTCATCAACATGGCCTTACAAATCAGCCCAAAAACTGGATAATATATATGGGCAACAAGGATCCATTCTTACACTTCAAATCGGGCTTACAGCCAGCCCGTAGGGTCCATTATATAAAGTGGGCAGCCCATACATCAATTTGGGCTCAAGGTTGGGCGTCCAGCCCGTCTGGGCCTATTGGACTTCCCAAAATCTGGACTATTTGGTCCTCAATAATCAACCAAAGGTAGGCCTTACAAGGCATACAAGGAGTCTGATAATCTGAGGAAATCATGAGCAAGGTGGGCATGGAAAGCACCTTCCATCTGGTGGGCCACCCAACTTCAAAATACTCAATTACAAGCAAAATTTTCTGAGGCATTGTTAGACATTCAGCCCACCCAACTTCCTGGGCCTGCTGGAGTCCAGTAAATCATAATTCTGAGTAAAATAGAATTCTCAAGGTGGCCCATACATGTGAAAGTGGGTCCCACCAAAAGGAATATGTGAATTCAATACAAAATACAAGGTGGGTCTGCTACTGGACAAAAGTCCAGCAGCACCCATAATCTGGGCGTCCCCAAGGGCTTGGACGGCTGGCCCTTCAAAGCACTCAAGGTGGGCTCCACTATGGACATCCCACCAAGGGTGGGCCACACCAAAGGGAGGGATGGCTGGATGTAACACATCATCATGGTGGGCCTAAGAGCTGGGGACGGCCAACCCTTGCTGGATGTCAACCCAGCTGGGACGCCCAGCAAGGCTGCTGGCCCAGCAATGTACACCCCCAAAAATGGTGGCCCGGATGGCCCACATGCACATGAGGTGAGTCCCAGCAAGGTGGGCCAAAAGAAAGGTGATTTGAGAAGCCATTAACACATGTTTAGCAATCTACAAAAGTGGACAGTAAGGTTGTAAATAAAATTCCGCTGCTGAAAAAATGTTGCTGGTCCCATCTTGTACACCCAATGGGGTGGGCCCAGGCCTGCCAAATCAAAGGGAAAATGGGTGGATTGCATGCACCCATATATGGACAACAAATGGGGCCCACCGAGTGGCCCACTATCCCCAAAACTAAGCCGATACATGTGTATTTTCTCCATGCAGGACTGCTGGACAGTCCAGAAAATTTGGACCGTCCATCACTCTTGGGTCCACTCCATGGAGCTTAAATCAAGGGTGGATGGTGTGGGCTCCATCCTACATCAAGGTAAGGTCCACACCTCAGAGAATACCTAAAAAAATGGGCCTGGACGTCCTAAAAATTTGGACGGTCTGGAATTTATGAACACATTAGGTGGGCCACATACATCAGGAACAAAAGAGGGAAGGAGAGAGAGAGAGAGTAACAGCCATAGGGAGGACTCCGCCACTATGAGTCCTCCACCAATCCAAACCTTACATCATAGGTCCATGCATGCATGAATTCTCACATCCAAAAGAAAATCTGAGGTGGAGATGCCATCCCCACCATGCAACCTAGGGTCTAAATGACCCAACAGCCCTAGATCAAAGGGAAAATCATCATGATGGGGTCCATGGAGAATGGCCCCATCATGGCAATATGCATGCACAAAGTGGGCCATTGGCCATACTCATGGAGTTACCATTGGCCATACTCATGGAGTTATGTAGGACCTCCACCATTAATTGGTGGGTCCTACACACTCCCAAACAAATGAAAAAGGTTCATGCAAGAAGAAAGGAAAGAAACTAATCCTATGAATCACCCACCTCAAGACTTCTTCTTTCTCCACACTAGAGATCTATAGCACTATAGGAGAGGTTTTAATGGCTAAGATGGTATTTGGAGGGTTAGATTGGGAGGGAAAAGAGGGGAAAGTTGCTGGAAATTGCTGGAAATGGTGGACGTTCCACCATTCTAGCAATGAAGGGAGAGGAGAATGAGGGGGAGAGGAGAGGGTGGAGTGTTGTAGAGATGGAAATAATGGCATGTAAGGCAATGATGTGTTTTGGGGAAGAAAAACCACTTATTGCACATGGGGAAGAAAACTCATGATGACTTTTTTGGGAAAGAAAATTCATAATTGTTAGGCTAGGTTAGGCTATCATGGGTAGCTCACATGGAAAATGATGCAACTAAGGTGGGCCCACCTAGGAAAACGTGCACAAATACCAGGTAGGTCCCACATCATGATCAATGACCCAAATAATGCGCGGCTTACAACTTTTGATGTACACATCGGATTTACGCATGAGACGCAGCGTTAGAACCATGGCGTCGATGCAGTCGCAACGATATAGATTTCGGGTCGATCTGGGTCAGGTTTACATGATGGGACTTAAGGATGATTACAAATGAAATCTACAGGTCGTAGGTCGCCGGGATTTGACCGGTAGGACTGCGGGACCTAACGGAACAAAACGGATACTAAGGCTAAGGGCCTTACACTGCTGCTGAAAAATGGCCTATATATCAGCTGGCTTTTTGGCCGTAGATTGCGGGATAGACTACTCTAGTTAGCTGGGGGGGAAGGGGAGTTAGGAGGAGTTCTTTCTCCAAGATGTGCCCAGAGGCCAGAGGTGAATCCGTTCACGGTTCGTAGGACCAACACCATTCGAAGGTGGGTGGCCCGCCCCGCCTAGAACATTCATGTTTAACTGGGCTTACACACATTCGCTCACTTATGCTCGTTCGTTAGTTCTCCCCAAAAATCAACCACTTGGTGTATAATGACTTGTTATTTATATGAACTATGATTATGAATCTAATCTATTAATAGGCTTCGCTCCTATTAATACGCTTCGCTCCTATTAATGCGCTTCGCTCCTATTAATGCGCTTCGCTTCGCTCGCTTCAGTCAGGAAGTCACTCATTCAAACCCGCTGTATTCCTAAGTCAAGTCAACGAAGACTCCCCTCACACGTGTACTTATCGCTTCGCTTTATTCAATAAAAAATGGGGCAACGGCCTTTCTTCAGGAAGGAAGGCTAAGGGAAAAAAGGCTCAGGCCGTCCAACTCCCCCAAACACAAGGGAGCGGGCACTACTCTCAGCCTATCATAACAACGAAACAAAACTCCATACTGGACGCGTGCTTGTCCAGTTTTTTAGGGATGGCTTCATCAATCACATCTGTCACCGATAAAAGTGTTTACATGGATGTATGGGCCTTTTTCAACTTGCACACGTACTTTTGGTTCTTCTGGCTCACGAACCCAGCTGACTGCTCCTAGCATTCTTTCTCTATCCAAATCACCATAGAGAAATGCTTTTTTGAGCGATGGCTATGGTTGTCTATAGGAAGTTGTGTGTCGGCTAGCACTCAGGAGTGCCATGTTTCTTGATCGAAAGCCTCATCCTTTATATCTTTAATGCATGGGGCCAATCGAAGCCACCCGAGCTTGCTAAACTAGTGCTGCTTGGCCCTGCTGGTTCTGGTTGTTGGGGTAGTGTTGACCCTGCTACTGGCGTGGAGGTTGAGGATTCTGAATAGCGGCTAGTTCCAGTTGGAGAGGAGCACCGGGGGCCCGCCCGGGCTTATTATTTCGGAATCATACGGTCGAAAATCTCATGACGGCGATTCGTATCGCTTAGGCTTAACACTGTTAGGCAAAGACTTCCATGTTGGAATCCAACTCATCCCTTGATAAAACGGGAGCCCAGGCTTCGGCTTTTGTCAATGCTTGTCCATTTCCTGTTGTGGGTTGGGTTGTCAGGAAGTGAGCCCAAAAGGGGCATCCAGACACGGGTCAGAAAGCTAGCTATCATCGGGATTAGTTGGTTAGGAACCTTTGGACAGACATTTCCCCTTTCCCTTTGTCGACCTGTTCTCTCGCTCCCAACATATGTTGACCAATACACGCCTGCGGGGGACCATGTGCAGGCTGTCACCCTCGGTGACCGGGGAGACTGGAAGAAATGAAAAAGTAAGCCCACAGCGAGTAAGCTGATGTACGTCTCGGTGGCCATCAACAGACGGGATGTTGTGGCCTTGGTTGACACAGGGGCCGCCCACAACTTTGTAGCTGAAAGGATGGTAAAGAGGCTGGGCCTCAAGCTTAGAACGGGATGTGAGCCAACAATTAGATCAGTCACGTCAACTTCTAACCTCTATCTTTTTGCCGTTTTTCGAACGGTTCCGCCATGAATATAGAACAATGTAGAATGTAGCGCCAGTCCCATAGTCGCTGCCGAAACCAATATTCATGTTTCGTGCTGGAGCTTTAAAATTAAAAAAAAAAAAAGAACTATACTAACCCCGTCATGAGAGGAATGCAAAATCCAAACACAGAGTGCTTATCATATGAGAGGAATGAATGCTTCCGTGAAGTCAGTCAGAATAGTCACGTCAATAAGGGGGAATTAGTCGTATGATCCTAAACAATCAATGATCAATCAAAAACTAAATGACTATGGTCAATATATCAACGGTCTAGAGAAAAGTCCCATGATTTGATTTTCTAAGATCTTGGGAAATTCAAAACATTGCAGTGAATTAGGATCACAAATGATAAATAATTAGCAAATTAAATGCACTTGAAATCTTAGGACAATGAAAAATGTTTGGCTTTTGGGCTATTTTGAATTCATAGGATGGCCCACCATTTGAATGGTTTAGGTTGACTGCTTGTATGCCATGTCACCACAGGATGGATAACAGATGCAAGTATTAGAGAGTATGTGTGGCCCCATCAAATCATATAGTTCATAGACATGTGTATTTATTTACTTATGTGGATGTGATTATTTTATGCATATGATAATGATATATACACGTTTTTGGGTGAAAACGAAATGAGATGTTATTCAGTAACCATTAATTAAAGGCCTTATTCACCTTAGGAAGGCATTGACTATTTCTTGGGGATGCATTATATGAGTAGTACATGATGAGATGCATGTGCATGAGAGACATACCTCCACTCATAGTTAATGATACTTCACTTTAAGCTTAGTTCTATTTTATTTTTTAAAAATTCTTAATTGGTTAAATGCTTAAAATTCTATACATTTTAGAAGATAGGCAAAAAAAAATAAAATAAATACATTTTTTTAGGCAACTCATTTTTATTTTTATTTTTGAAAATGAATGTGTTTATTCCCGAATTAAAAATAAAAATAAAAATTGAAAGCAATTTTAAAAACGAATATTGTTTGTAGAAGAAGAAAATTTTATTGGAAAATGATCATTCATATGAGGATTAGTTTAATATAAGATACTTGAAATTAAAAATGAAGGATTTTTAAAGGGGAAAAGAATCGTGCTAAACCAATGTTTGAATATGTGGTGTATTGTAATAAGTGTGAGGAGTGTTTACATTGTTTCGTTGTCCTTTAAAGCTCCTTATTTAGAAGATAATGATGTATCTTTTCTTTTGTTTTATTTAATGAGAAGTTATCTCCTTGTATATAACTATCGTTATAAATACATGATTTTAATTGAGAAGAAAAATAAGTTTTCTGTCTTCTCTTTTCTTCTTTCTTATTTTGTTCGGTTCAAATTCGATTGTTTGTATAATGTATATGTGTTGGGCATGGTAGAGCCAAACACAGTACCCTAAGCATCAAATAGACCTAGATACTGAGTTTCATATGGATTGGGTCGTCTATCCAGCTACCAACTATGGGGAATTCCCCAGGCAATTTGCAAAGGGGTTGATTCATCTTAATTTTAGAAGTTATAGGTATGATTTTAAATGATACAACCCACCTAAGTTTCAGATCAACTTGATCCTTGGATGTTGGAGAGAACATCAGGGGTGCACATGATGGACATTATTGAAGTTGTGCCATAAAAAATCAATGTGCATTGTGATCAACTGGCCTTGTGGATGTAATAGGATCGATCTCAGCCATTGATCTTAATGGCCATGGGTCTAGTTGGACAATAAGTTATACTTTGGGGTCCTTACTCATGCCTCAATGGTAGACTCACAAGAGTTTCAACACGAGGTCATGCGTTCGAGTACCCATTGTGGTGAAAAACCATTGTGGTGTGAGTGCATGAGGTGTGAATGCATGTATAAAAAATGTTTCGGCTTACATCTAGTCTTGTCTTAAACTTGTACGATACGCGCAGTGTGAAAAGTGAATTCTTTGGTTCATGAAAACTTAAGATTGGACACAATGACCATTAACCGACAAGAGTTGTGTTTTATGAATCTCAGTACCTTGTTGAAACATGACTGACACAAATGCTGAAGAGACATCTGTTAATATCATTCTTTGAGATGTATGATCATCCTATACAAGGGGAATAACTTGGGTTAAGATGGAAAGTCTACACTATTGGGAGGTGTGACTTAGCTAGTGGTGGTTATGCCTTTACCTTTGCTCTTATCCTACACAGGAGAGTACCTTTGAACGCTTGCATTGGATGATCAAAGTTCAAGTCAATAATTTAGGAGCTCATTAGTCTAGATTGTGATCATAAGATCAAGAAGTTAATAACGTATAAAGGTTGTATGTCTTGACTGAGCAACATTGGCTCACTTTATGAGGTTTCATAGAGATCACTGAAAGTGAGTGATGCTGTGTACGTCCATTAAAATTCATTGATTCTTACTCAAGCCAAAATCAAAATAAGGTTTAGTTGTATAGTAGATTGTCTTAATAGTAGAATGATTAAATTATAAGTACATATGCATATAGGGCGGATTCTTAAACTTTCTTTTAAGTACAACAAAGTCCGTATGATGGTGGAGCACCATACCTAAGTGCACGCCTGGGATTCTAATTCTTCATTTATAAGATAAGAGGAGTTACTATTGCCTCTAACTCTTCATTTATAAAATCTCAACCTTTCATTTGAAATTCTTTATCTTCATATACATATAACATTATCCCAAACTAGATTCCTGATGAATGATTTGATTGGATCTTTGATAATCTTAGATAAAAGTACTAAATTTCTGCTACATTTGAATACGAGAATCCAAAAGATAAGTTGGATAAATTTCTACTACATTTGAACGGGAAAATCCAACAGATAAGTTGGATGTGATGCACACATAATAGTGGGTCCCACAACCCATCTGCATTCCACAATTGAGGATTAGGATTCTCCCATGGGAAGGATCGCTGGGCATGGTCCACACCATTGGGCTTATCATATGAGTGGTTTGGGTTAGTCGAGGATCATGTAAAATCCTCACTGATACATTTCAAACTCACCTAGGCTGGTCCAAGCTAAGCTCCAAATCAGCTCATTTTGCATGCTCAAACTCTCAATTGAGCTTAGGCTAATCAGGACTGTACATCTTGGCCCAGTCCATTTCCAACCAAAATCACTATTCAAAATTTCAGGGGCACTTAGGATAGCTCCTCTCCCTCTCAAATTGTGGGCCTTTTCTTTTTGATGGGGAGTTAACTGGTTCTACTCAAGCACTAAGAACATATACAGGTAGAGCTGTACACGAGTCAAACTGAGTCGAGCTTGGCTCAGCTCGGCTCGATCAGCATCTTGGACCAGCTCGAGCCAAGTTCAAACCAAGCTTGAGCTTGATCTTTCAAGTGAGTTCAAGTTCGAGCCTACAAGCTGAGTTCAAGTTTAGGTTTTATATCTTTGAATATATATAATATATGATATATATTATAGTAATATAAATAATATATAATTTATTGAAATATATAAATATATACAAAATATTTATACTAAGTAAACCTGAGTTAAATCGGTTCAAACTGATTCAAGTTTCAAGTGAGTCGAGTCTGGTCTAGCTCAGACTTGACTCGAAATTTTTTTAAGCTAAAAAAATCAGCTCAACTTGGCTCGAACCCAGTTTCAAGCCAAGTTAGCCGAGCTAACTCGGTTTGTGTAAAGCTCTATACACTGGTCGTATACATTAGCTAACATAAAACCTATAAAGTCACGTACCCAAAATCAGATTGGTTGACCATCACAACCCCTAATTTTTTGGATCCTTTTTTTTGTTGAAACAGGACCATTGGATCTTTTTCATTTTTAATTGTCCAACAAATGTCCAGGTGGAATACCAATAGGGAGTTTTTTTTTTTTTTTTTAAAGGCAAAACCAGATTCCTCTTCAGTAAAACACCATAGTTTTTTAGGGCCCGAAGTTGTATATATAAAATCTACTCCATCCATTAGGTTCTATCCTCGATTTTAGCTCCAGGGAGAAAAAACCGCTAGAGATCTGCAGATCAGGTCGGCCACACTAAGTGAAAAATGGTGATAAGACGTCAACCATAGGTTTGTGTGGGGTCACCGTGTATCCTTCACCAAACCGTTAATCAGGTGTAAGTTGTAAACTCACACGATAGGAGGGAATACAAAAATCAGGAGAATCCAAAACTCATGCCGGCTACGTGGCGTGAACTTCGAGGTTTTATAGCTGTTTTATTGGTACGCAATCCGATTTCTTATTGGTGTAACCCACGCGCGTTTGTTTGTTTGTTTGTTTTTTTTTTTTTTTTTTTAAAAAAAATTATTTTAATCAAGCTGATATTTTGTAGGTACGGTTCAAATAACTCCCCACCAGATAGGGCTGAAAGTCGGGCGGGTTGGGTCCCTAGCCCAACCCAAGGTTCCTGTACCTCAACCCTAACCCAACCCAACCCAATCTCGGGTTGGGAATTCTCAACCCAAGCAGGCATAGCCGGGTTGGCCGGGTGGATATATGCTAATATTTTTGTCATTACGTTAGTGTATTATATTTTCAATAGGCGTTTTACTTTTTTTACCTATGATTTTATTAATTATATATGTAATTATTTATAGTAAAGAAGTTCATTTTTTCTAAACAAACAAATTAAAATATAGGATATCTACTCTTTTAAAAGTCGAGTTGTGTAGCACACAATCTATTTGGGAGAGAGAAATCTGGCATATCTTGGTAGCTCGAGTCATCGAAAATGACGTGGCCCAATTCAACAGAGACGTTCCACGCTCAATTATAATTTATAACTTATACATGGATCAGGTTCGGGTTGGGTCAGGCAACCGGAGCCCGACCCAAGTTTTATCAGTTCGGTGTTTGTATAGCCCAAGCCAAAGACCGAACCCGATACATCCTGTCCAAGCACAACTCAACGTCGTGTCGGTCACTGGTCGGTCGGGTTTAACCCGCCCAACTTTCAGCCCTACCACCAGATGGACAAGAGGGAAATTACATATACATGGTGGGGCCCCACAAAGCTCGGGTATTGTACGCATCTTTGTAAAACAGGGACGCGGATTAGCAGCGACCCTGGATTCAGCGGGGTGGGTGCAACCCTGACCTTAGGGCCTACCCCAATGTACAGGTTGTATATCCAGTCCGTCCATCCATTTTGCCAGCTTATTTTAGAGCATGGTCCCAAAAATGAAGCAGATCTAAATCTCAGGTGGACCACACCACAGGAAGCCAGTGGTGATTGAACACCCACCATTAAAAACTTCATAGGGTCCATTGTAATGTTTATTTGCCATCCAACCCGTTGATAAGGTCACAAACCTAGATGAGGGGAAAACACAAATAGAGCTTGATTCAAAAATTGTGGCCCCGGGAAGCTTTTAATGGTGAGAAATCAATCCCTACTGTTAGACCGGAGATTTGTATCTGCTTCATTTTTTGGAACATATCTTAAAATAAGCTAGCAAAACAAATGGACGGTGTGGATATGCAACATATGCATCAAGTTAGACTCCACGGTCAAGGTCACGGCTAATCCACGTTTGTAAAACAGGTGTGGTAGACTATTCCGGTCCATCCATCACATGCTACTAGAGAAGGCAGCAGCTTCATTAATTCATAGTGGTAAGAAAATAGAGAAGGGAAAGGCCAAGATTCAAATTCAATTAAAAAACATGATCCAATTACAAAATTTGGAATACATATAAGGAATGGCCCACATGACCACACTCTTCGTATTCTGAAGATGACTTCTTTTCATATTACGAAGAATGTCCTTTCACAAGCATTTCTCAAAGAGAATTAAGTAAGAAATTTAGTTACAAGTTCCCCATTTGACGAGCTAGTGCAATGTTTCATGGGTCCACTCACCACAAGCTAGTATTGATCCAAAGAGCTCAAAGAAGAAGAGGCAGAACTCAATTTCACATGATCCGCCTTTCAGATAATTCGCTTTCATACACTAGAGAAAAGCTTCGAAGAGGGAACATTTAATGTCAGAAACAACAGGAGGACAACATGAAAGGAGAGATTACCAAAGTGATTTTGCATTCTTTCACATTCAATTCTTTGACTCGGGATGTTGTATGCACCATCCAATACTTCACAAATTGTTGCTGGCTTCTAGTTTCATTCTTCCCTTCAAATGAAAACAAAATAAAGAATAAAGACAGCTGAGATCATGTAGAATGGATTCGGAATGAATGCCGCATGCAAACTTGCTCAAATACCATTCTAGCAGGTGTGAAGGACATCCAAGCCACCCATAAGTTGGTCCCCATCATGAAGATCACCAGGAGCAAAAAAAAAAGAAAAGAAAAAAGAAGGCAAGTTCTCACATCAGGCAGGCCACACGTGTATGTTGAATTAAACCGCTGATGTGTTTTTTTATAAACCATCCATTGTTTCCATGCATGGAGACCTGCCTGATGAGCAGGCACTTGTTTTTCGAATATGTGATCTTCATGGTTGGGCCCAACTAATCCACAGTTTGCTACATGTGCCACATTGAAAATAGAGCAAGGTTGCATGTGAATGTCACATGCAAACCAGTTGTGGCCATAGGTGATTGGTCCTCAAACACGTAAAGGATAGATGTAATTGGAATAATGCCAACCATGACTAAGATAACAACCCTGAGAAAGAATGCATGAATGTAATTTCATGAATGATGATGATCATCATCATCTAAGCCTTATCCGTAATTGGGCTTGGCTACATGAATCCTGTTCCACCATTCCATTACATCTGACCTAAACCATATTCAGTCTTTCCTTACCACCTCCACCTATTTCCTTTTGGGCTTACCTTTGCCCTTTTAGAGCCTTCAAATTAAACCAAATCACTCCTAACCAGAGCATTTCTTGGTCTCCATTGCACATGGCCAAAACATCTAAGTCTACTTTCCCACAACTTATTACCTATTGGTACTACTAAGTTCACTGGAATGTATTCATCTCTAATTTTAAGCTACCTTGTCTTGTCACTCATCCAACTTAACAGACTCATTTCAGTTACAGTCATCCTATGAACATGTTGCTCCTTGACTGCCCAACATTCTGTCCCATAAAGCATGGCTGGTCTTATAGCAATCCCCAAATATTTTCCCTTCAATTTGATTGGCACGTGGCAATCATATAAAACTCCAAAGAAACATCTCTCGACTTACATGAATTATCAAACCCAAGATACTGAAAACGGCTGTTTTGGGTACTTCTTGGTCAGCAATCTTAACATATTCCTCATTTCCACTCCTATTATTACTAATTGCAATCCGCATACTCTGTTCTAGTCAAACAACTTTTAACATATCCTCTTGAGACTCTTTCTTTCCCAACACCCACCAGACTCTCTTGGGACCCCATCTTATGCCCCCTATATTTCTCCATCAACTGTCTAACAAGGAAAGCAGCTTCAATGGTTGTTCTTTGCATAAATCCAAACTAATTTTATGATACATTCATCTCACACCTTAAACCTCTGCTCAATCACGCTCTCCTAAAGTTTCATAGTATGACTCATTAGTCCCACTATAGTTAGTGCAAGTTTGTACGTCTCCTTTACTCTTGTAAATAAGTATCGTGGTACTAATCCTCCATTCATTTCGCATTTTCTTTGATCTTAAAATCTTGCTAAATAACTTTGTCAACCAAAACAAATCAGTATCTCCCATGCACTTCAAACCTCTATTGGAATACCATCTAATCCCCAGGCCTTTCTTGTCTTCATCTTTTTCAAAGCTTCTTCCACTTTAGATATCCTACTACAAAAGTATACTATGGTCTCCAGCCTCATTTGAGTTTATGATTCTTCTATCCTAATGCCCTCAGAGTTGTCATCATTTAACAAGTTCTGGAAAATCTTCTCCACCTTTAATATCACATTGTCATTAACCAATACCCTCTGGTCATCGCTCTTACCTCATTTCCACAACTTTAAAGGCATCTTTCTCGCCTCTTGTCCCCATTATATTATACAAATCATCATATGCCTTAAGTTTAGCCTCATTTACTGCTTTATTAGCATTCCTTTTAGCATTTATATATTCTTCTAAATAATTTTCATCATTTCTATTTTGCCGGCAGGCCTTGAAATAGGATAGTTGATTGAACCTCAATTGCCCATTCAACCATGAAAATCTTAAAGAATTCCCCCCAAATGAACTTTGCATCATAAAACATGTGGGTGCGAGTCTATGTTGTCTTATGTGGAAATTGTCGAGAGAGGATCCTACCATAAGCCATTGTCCAACAAAAAACCACGACATGTGGCCGGGCCACTTGCCCAAAATTGTTGCACCAGGGCAATTACTTCATTGATTTTAGTCAAGCTAACAAGCTGAAACCCATAAATCTTCCCAGGAACTTCATAATTCCCCTCCCTCCCACCCAAACACAGCTCTATAAAGTTTTGTGCTTCAAGCAAGAGGGATGCACCCATGATGCTACTACTTTCCTAATGTTAGCAATCTTACCAAAATTAATGATTATGACTTGAAAAACAGAAGAAGAAGAAATTGCTTACATTTCACTCTCACATTATTACCATTTGGTGACTATTAATAGATATCTCAAACACTTGAAAAACCTTCTAATATCAAATTTTATGTTGCTTCTTTTCTTTTCTTTTTTTACTTTCCAATTTCACTCTTCTTAAGCTATGCTGCCAAAAATAGTTTTCAAGGTTTACTTATGATAGCAATCAATTCTGTAAATCTCAAAACTTGTTCCATATGCCTCTGTTTCATAACCTGGAAGTAGTTAAGAGCAACACGATTAAGTGGACACAAAACGAAACAGAACTATGGAAGTTTTTCTCAACCATGTAAAGGTATTGAAGTAAACGACCAGCTCCTAGGAATAAGGCCTCTATTAATTTTGGCTAAAGCTACTAAAATTCCCAATGCCTCGTCCAATACTGCAATAGATTCTACTAACTTCAGTGTACTTGTTTGATATAGAACAACGTGATGCTTCGTCTTTACGAATAGCTTTGCACAGTCTTAATAGCATGTCCGTATAACTGGAATACATAAATGAAAACCCAGACCGGATCCCTCTATTAAATGTTGGCTAAAGCTACTAAATTTCCCAATGCCTCGTCCAATATTGCAATAGATTCTACTAACTTCAGTGGACTTGTTTGATCTTAAACTTATAGAACAACGTGATGCTTCGTCTTTACAAATAGCTTTGCACAGTCTTAATAGCATGTCCATATAACTGGAATACATAAATGAAAACCCAGACCAGATCATCCTCTCATGCAGAGCTTTCTTTTAAAATAAAATAAAAAATTGATGAATAGGTTATATTTTTCTTATGCAAGGGAGATGCTCCGCCTCATGCATCGGAAGAAAAAATAATGCGAAGAGCAGAGATATTTTTTTTAAGTTATTGAGAGAAATTTGTGAGATGGAAAGAAAGGCTTCCAAGAACCTATAAAACTCTTCCTTCGAATTCTAAGATATTGACAAAGAAATCAATGAGATCTGCTTCTTTTAGAAAGAGAAGCAGTTAATACCTTGAACAAAGCAAACATAGTTGCTGATATCCTTCAGCTCTCCTCAAAATTCATTATAATGGTGAGAGCAGATGACCCGTCGATGAAACTTGAGAAAGTTACTGTAGATGCTGGCTATCTTCTAGCTCTTGAAAATACATTGTAGTAGATGCTTTCAACTACAAACCCATCCTCACATCATCATCTCAGTCACATTACATAATTACTACAAAAGAATGTAGAAATTCATTGCATATCTAAAGCATTTCTTTATTCTTTTGTATTAATTAAAATCTGATGAATTAATGAAAGATAAAAGGTTAAGTGCTAAAATGGTAGGGTTAAAAGAAAAGTAGACCCAATATGCTTCTATGATTTCAAGACTATTTAAATAAAGGAACAGAATGTAAATGTGAGATACCTATCATCAAAGGAAAACTCAAATAAAGGGCAAAATATAGTGGTTGTAAGAAATATACAGGAAGCTTTTACCCCTCAAGAATCCTGTTGAATATTGCCTGGATCTTCATATTCAGCTCCGGTGATGCTAGCAGCATCCATTGCCACTGAGGAAGAGAAACCCCAAACTGAAACGCAGTTTTCATCACCTACATAGAATAGCAGGAACAATATAATGTCATCATATAAAATGGTTTGAAGCATAAGAATATGGTATATTTTAAGTTCAACGAAACAAATGGATACATCATGGTGATTAAACTATGTGCATTATATAAGTATCCCATCAGGAGGGACACAACATCTGTTTAACGACAATGCATAACTTGGAATGTTTGAGATTCCCATGGGCTGCAGAGCAGATTGACTTTTGATTTGCAGATGCTGTAACTGCAGCAAAAAATAGAGTAATAGATTGAGGTGGCGAGGTTGGTATTTCAAAGTATTACTTACAACTGAATCATCTTGTTACTGCTATTTACATTGTTGTGATGTTCTCGGTAATGGTTTCCATTATACATATCCAGAACAAAGAAGGTAAGAGGGAATGCTGCTTTACCTCAATGATATGATCAATCCAAGGCTCGCCAGTCTCTAAAATCCATATTTCTCCATTCCTGTGTGGTCATACTGAGATCCAAGAGCTTGAATTATTCAAACAAAAATATGTTTTGGACCCATCAGCGAAACTTCTGCAAAAGGCTCGAGGTTCCAAAACTTGGCGAGTGTGGGACTTGGCCAAGTTATTAAAACCTTTATGACTAGTTTGGCTTTGGCCAAAACTAATGACTCTGTATAATGATTCACGACAAATGTATGCATGATTCGTGTCACTTTCCTCTTCTTTACTCTTTTTTCTCTATCTAGAAGAGAAAATCAATCTTCATTTCAAAATTTCCAAAAAACCTCTTACAATCTATCAAACAGTGTTCATTGAACACCCTAACTAATCTCTAACTAATATTGATAATTAATATGCCAATCACAACTAACCAAAAACTAACTCTAACAACATTACAACCTCCTACCCAAAAAACTAACAAAGAAAATAAATTACCAAAATAACCCACAAAAGCTCAATATTACAAAAGAACCCAAAATCCTTCCAAAACTACAAATTCCTCTCAATCTTAGCACTCGAGATAAGTGGGGCGCAGATGGGCTGCATCAGACCTCCCTGATAAAGGGAACCCGTCCTCCAGTTCCCATCGTTGTAGCCACTCCTAGAGTTGCCACTGTATGAGATAAGGCATTTGATGTTGAATGCATGTGCAAACGGATGTAAATTGGAAATAGAGGTGATAGTCGTATCTTTGGGCTCTCGATTGTGCCAGGGTGTCTAGATGTAGGGCCATGGGCCATGATCGGGACATCGAGAAATATGGACGGTGAGATAGTCTTGGCCCGATGATCACCTCTCCCCCAGTCAAAAAGGACTCGTCCCCAAGTCTCAACTGATGATGATTCTCACGTTGACAAATAACACATACCCAACATCGCATGTGTCACAATCAATGCAAACAAACATAGATAACTCAAATTTGTGACTGAAATTTTCAAATAGATAACCGGTGAACAAACTACCGAATCTTCGTCACCATAGCTTGGGTGAGAGCCAGTCAATGTCAATTCTTTGTAGACATGGATCAAAGAAGTTACATTGCCATTGTTGATCATACTAACTCCCTCGGGCTTCTTGTTGAAGCGTTCGCCAATTTGGGAAGCTTTTCCGGCTTAGATTGCTCCAGTGTTAGGAGGTTCTTGTGAAGCATTCAAATTTCGTCGTCATTACCATACACTACCTCATCATTCGAATTGTCTTCATAACAATCATAAATCGGATCTCGGGAGATGCTCGATGACTCGATCAAATCTGCATCAAAGATCAGGTCTCCTATAATGTTTTCAGACTTGCACAAATTCACATCATCATAGTGAAAACCATAGATAGATTCTCCCTCAGTGCCATAATAATCGATGGATCCCTTGCCAAAGATCGGATTCTTGTCGAGACTCAATTCTTCGACATGAATGATAGGCACATCCTTGCTCACAAAAGAACACTCGAAAGTTCTAGGCATTGTAGTATCACTCATGGTGTTGAATTCTTCCACTTATTTATACATAATAGTAACAGACAATGATAAGGGCCATTGGAATCCTAACCAACCCCACCAACTCTTCAATCCCCAAGATATGAAATGCACATGGCGATACACTCTACTTAGAATGCAATGCATCGCGTCAACGCCTTAATTTGTCATCTTAGAGACTCGATCTCCTTGTCTTTTGCGTCATGTTTGAATCTCCGGCAGCCATCATGTTTGAATCTCTGGCAGCCTCGAATTCAGGGCACCAAAGAAACGTATGGCTGCTGTGCTTGGTATCATAGATCACATTGGGCAAGGTTTTTGATGGAGTAGATTTGCTGTCGGATTTCGAGACGGGTGTGATTCAAGTGTGTAATTGTATAAGGCTATTGAATGGAAGTCAAGTGGAATCGGACTGTAGGAGTTCGTTATGGTTGTTGTTGATGTCTTGATATAGTTGTAGTTCGGTAGAGAATGGCCAAAATGGGAATGGTGGGAAAGAGATTTGCGAGGGGAAGTAAATGGTAAACGGGAAGTGAAGATGGAGGGATGATGATGAAAATTGGCCTAGAAGAGTGGGCCTGCAAGATCCAATGGTCTACACAATATGGGACCTTTGCAAAAATTAATGATGAACGGTGCACGTCCAATGGTCCGCCTAACCACTACAGAGCAGATGGGTCTGATCACCCATTTGATTCTACAGTAAAGATGGCCCCGAACTACGATCTACAGCTTGAATCGTATAAGAGGGGGGGGGACATATAAGAAAGGGTACTCACCCTCTCTATATTCTCTTTTGACTCTCAGAATTATGGATGCTTTTTATGAGAGAATTCCTTCCCATTTTATAAGGAAGCGTCGAGGAGTTTGGATGAGGCTGGAGGTTATCTAATCTCACTCCTATTCAATCTAAAGTTCAAAGTTCAATTCAAAATTCGACTTTAAACTGTTGAGAGAAAACATGAATGGGTAATGCAGAAAAACTCTCGTGGGACCCACCCACAAGTGGGCCCCACAGGCCAATGTCTACCATATCCTACTCAATTACACTGTGCAATTGGCACAAATAAATTGTCTATCTAGCTCGGCTCATTATAAACAAAACCAAACATCAAGATCAAAAAAATCAAAGGCATGGGAACATCTGAAACAACATTATCTTCTCACAGGTGTTTGAGTAATAATTGACCACCTAACTAGCACTCAATAACCCAAGTTTTGCAATACACGTCCTAGTCCGCATGACCACACTGAATGGAGTTAACTCCCAATATAGAGTACTCGGCCAACATACGCACTTATCCAATTTATTGAGTTATTTTGAAAATTTGATTTTTTGCAAACATCGATTTGAATTCTTTTAAAATAATACTATAATATATATACTTGTGAAAAGAATATTGTTTGCAAAGATCTATCAAAAACTCGATATTGTCGGCGGATAAGTCTTGAAGCACGTATTAGTAGTTCTAGAAACTTCTAGCAGCTGTCATGGGATCTTCCCCACATGTGTAATTTGGAATTGATCAAGCTGCTTTCTTAACATAACCGAGTATGACCAATCAAGGGCCTTTCGTCAACGTACACTAAAGTACCAACACTCAATCTCATCTTCCTATACACGAGAAGGTAACTAAGGACACAAAGTCACCTATGGGAGTGGTTACTCGCACGTTGCAATGGTTAGATCAAACCAAAGCAATCTTTAGGTAAAAAGTCCCTACACGTGGCTACAATCCACACCACAATGTAGACAATATTAGGTATATGTTGGGTCTACAATACGTAGGTCATCTCACATGAAGTATGACTCATCTCATATCCTCGCGACCTAGCTTTAATTCAGGCTATAAGATTAATTGCATGAAGAGCAATGGAGCAATTATCTTATTCGATTTGATCGGTCGCATCTTCAATCTTTTAACATTAAAGGCGGATACAAATCACTCATATCATCATCCTCTATTATTCACAATAAAGGGTGGTTCGCACCTCAATGTATGAACGTCACCCCGAATATACCTCTCTTGTAAATTCAGGGTTGGTCAACCTATGTGTGTGACCAGCCTGCCGACAAATGTAGAAATCCTACATGATCTCAAGGCAAATGCTGATGATCTACACACCTAGTCAAAATTAGTGCTCAATACTAAATAAAAGGAATGCATTATTCATAAATGAAATATCAAAGGTACATGATACAAGTATATCACTCAAGCTCTCCTTAATCCCATATGCCTGACGTGATCCTAGAATAGATCTCTAGCAATAGGCTTTGTCATGGGATCAACCATCATCTCCTTAGTGAGAATGTAACTGAGAGTGGCCTTCTTATCTTTCACTTGATCACAAACCTAATGATATTTGATCTCGATGTGGTTGGACTTCTTGTGATGTTTGGGGTCCTTTGTCAAATCAATGCCAGAAGTGTCGTTTATCCTCAACGATATAGGCTCACAAACGCCCAGTACAACACCCAGACCTAGTAAGAACTGCGAACTCATACACATTCCTGAACTGCAGCACAACATGCAATGTACTCAACCTCTATAGATGAAAGGGTTGTAGATGTTTGTTTCTTGCTAGACCATGAGATGGCTCCCCCTCCGAGCAAAAAAACATATCCGGAAGTAAACTTTCCCTCATCACCATCATTACCCTAGGCGGCATCTGAATATCCTTTGAGCTCGAAATTCGTGCCTTCATAACACAACATCAAATCATTGGTTTCTTTAAGATAGTGAAATATGCGTTTGACAACCTGCCAATGAGACTGTCTTTGGTTACCTTGGTAACGATTGACTATGCCAACTGCATAACTAATATTCAATTTGCCGCAAAGCATAACATATATTAAGCTACCTACTGCGCTCGCATAAGGTATTGAGAACATAGCCAATTTTTCAGCTTTAGCCTGGGGACACGAATTCCTGTCTAGCTTGGTAGTTTTCTCCATAGGAGTTTCAACAACTCTTGAATTTTCCATCCTAAACCACTCTACAATCTTCCGTATGTAGATGACTTGAGACAAGCCTAACGGTCTCCTAAGGCGGCCCTAATGATCTTTACCCCGAGAATAAACAAAGATCTTTCATCTCAATGTTCGAGAAAAACTAATCCTTAGTCATTAACAATAGTTACATATCATTACCAACTAGCAGCATATCGTCTACATATAGAAATAGTATTAGAAAAATAAATCTTGCAGACTATTTCATATATACACAATGATCTTCTTGACTCATTGTGAACCCGAAAGTGGTGATGGCTAAGCGGAAACTCATGTACCACTATCTTGAAGATTGTTTTAGCCCATAGATAGATTTCAACAGTTTGTAGACTTTCTTTAGGTGCTTTCTGTCCACAGAATCCATGAGCCAACACACACACACACACACACACACACACACACACACACACACACACACACACACACACACATCCAAATCACCATTTAAGAATGCGGTCTTGAGTCTCTTGACATCCATCTAATATAACTCTTTTAAGTCTAAACTTGCGATAATAGACAAGATCATGTGGATCAAGGAGAATTTTGCAATAGATGAAAGAGTTTCCTCGTAATCAATGCCTTCTTCCTGTGTGAAACTTTTAACAACCAACAATGCTTTGTACTTGTCAATTGTACCATCTGTCTTTCTTTTGAGCTTAATTACCCACTTATTACCTATCGCTTTACGATTGGAAGGCATATCTATAAGTTCTCATACTTTGTTCTTCTCCATGGAGGCGATCTCCTTGTCCATGGCACCCAATTAGCCAACTTTGGAGACAACAACGCATCCTGATAAGAATCAGGTTCATCATTATCAACCGCAACGCAAGAGTAAGACTGGCCCTCGATATCGAAGTATCTTTAGAGAATCAATCCTCTTTCACTTCGACGTAACTTAGGAGGCCGCCGAGATGTACTCCCGCTGTCCCAACAAAGTATAGAAGTATCTCTATTTTGAGAAGCAAAACTCCTACTCTCCTGAGATACACCGGGAATTTCAAAAAGTTCTATCACAAACTTTTGCTACTTTTGACTAGGGTATCTGCCTTCGACGAAGGTCACATCCCAAAATTCTATCTCAGTCCATCCTCCATAGTCCTCATAAACTAAAATGTGTTCCTTTGAGTGCATAGGGTACCTAATGAATATGCACTCAATAGTTTTACTATCAAGTTTACTTCTATGTGGAATAGGAAACAAAACATATCCCATACATCACCAAGGCCACAGATTAGCTAGAGAAGGAATCCTCCCTGTCCACAACTCATATAAGGTCTTAAGAATGGATTTAGACGGGACACAAATAAGATGTAGATGGTTGTTAGTAGCATCACCCCAAAATGTGATAGAGAGATTGGCATGTGCCATCATCAATCTAATCGTGTCCAACAATGTCATGTTATCTCTCTGTAACTCCATTTTGCTATGGAGTATAAGCCATAGTGTATTGTCGGACAATGACAACGTTTTCACAATATGGTTTAAACGTTTCTAATTTGTAGTCGCCACCTCTATCTGATCTAAGAATTTTAATCTTTTTCTCAAACTGATTTTTCTACTTTAGTTTTGTATTTGAGAAAACACTCAAAAGTCTCTTATTTGTGTGAGATGGGATACACATATCCATAGTGCGAGTAATCATCAATGACAGTTGTAAGTGCTATATCGTATAAAGCACATCTTTGTTTGTCAAATTTTGCTTGGACAAAATAGCTTATGAATAGTCCGTCTAATGTGGATCAAGATGGAAAGTTCAAGACGTTACTTCAAGTCAAGATAGTTCACAATCTACTAAGTTCAAGACTCTACTGAAGTTCATGAAGTAAATAAAGATGGAAAATTCAAGCTTTACTAAATTCAAGTTCTACTACACTTCTAGTAGAAGTTCAAGTTCCATCTTCAACTTCGAGCTCTATTGAAGATTCAAGTAGAAGAACAAGTTCGAAAAATTCAAGCTACTTCAATGTTCAGTTATTTCAGGTATAACAGACCCTAGAAAGACCTTAGACTTAGGTTCTTTCAAGATACAAACTTATATGAGTCTTTATACTTAATATAGGCTAAACTTCGACTAGTCTAAGCTTAGGTTGGACTAGTTTAAGTTGTGGCTCGACCAATCTAAAGAAATCTTCAACCAGTCCAAGTTTGAATTCAAAAAAATGGATTTTTTTGTTGCTTCTTCGACCAATCGAAGAGGGGCCTTCGACCGGTCGAGCGTTGCTAGACTTGAAGTCTACCAACTAAAATGTGGCACCCTCGACCAGTCGAAAAGGGCCCTCAACCAGTCGAGCAGGGCCTTCAACCAGTCGAAGTTCGGTTTTATCCGATAGCGCTCAAAATTTGAAAATTTGTTGATCTTTAGACGAGTCGAAGAAAACCTTAGACGAGTTGAAGCAACAACTTTTTAGCCTATATATAGAGGCCTTCTCTCAATCTGAAATTACCAATTCAAGCTAATAAAAGCCTAGAGAGAAGTCCCCATTGTTGTTAAGCTATTGCATGGTATTTTTAATATTTCTTTAATAGCTTTTTGTTTCAATTCCTCGATCTCTTGTTTTATGAATCTTATTCTATAAAGAGAATAGATACTCTTCTTTGAGATCTTGAGGAATTCAAACAAGTAGCCTTTGGTTTGAATCGATTTAAAATTAATCTAGAACCTAGCAGTGTTCGAAATATCGGTATCGCACTATGTATCGCACCCTTGGGATACAGATACATATCGGTTATCAAACGGGATATATCGTTAGTATCGCATAATTTATCGCACTTTTTGGGAAACATGGGGAAACATTGAGGAAATGGTTGAAATTTTTAATGAAACTCTGGGGATTGTTAAAAAAGCCCTTAATACACACTTTTAAATCATAACATCTCAAAAAAAATATACGCATAATAAGTTTCCTTTGTATAGGGTCCTAAACTATGTGATGTTTAACTGAACTAATGTAATTATATTTAAATTGGATGCATGGTATTTATAAATATATCATAGTCATGTATGAAAACACAACCAATTCATTGAAAAGCAAAAGAAGAACTAAAGAAGTAAAATTGAGAAATATACATATCAACGATGGGAACTAGTTGTGGTCTAGACCCACGTAGAGTTGCATGGTGGCTCGTAATCATCATCTCCATCTCAATTTGGAAGCAGTTTTACATTCCTCCCATTAGTGTGGCCTACCATAGTTTTTTAATCAGGCAACTATTGTATGTACGGATCATCGGATGAATGGTGGATTTTACATTTACAGCATGTCAGATGGAAAATAAATGACATGGTGGACCCTGAAGTGACGTCACCAAGTTCTATAGGGCCCACCATGATGTGCGACACCATCCATCCATTTGGAGATATCATTTTAGGCCATGAGAAAAAGAATGAGTCACATCCAAAGCTCGAGTGGACCCCACCACAGAAAACAGTGGAGAGAGGGACGTCCACCATTAAAAATTTCTAAGGGCCACAAAAGTTTTCAATCAAGCTGAAATTTGTTTTTTCCCTTCGTTCATGTCTGTCTTAACTTATAAACAGGTTGGATTTCAGATAAACATCATAGTGGACCTTAGGAAGGTTTCAACAGTGGGCGTCCCTCTCCCCACTGTTTTCTGTGGTGGGGTCCACTCCAGATTTGGATCTGACTAATTCTTTGCATCATGCCTTAAAATGATATAGCCAAATGTATGGACGGTGTAGATACAACACATACATCATGGTGGGCCCCACAGAACTTTGTGCGTCACTTCAGTAGCCAGTCTGGCTACGCAGCCTGTCAGTATCTTCCGCGTCCGAACGCAGATTGCGTACTACCCCCGCCCGTCCCTAGATCCAACGGGCAGTTCTGTGGGCGGGCCCACCGTGATGTATCTGTACATCCAAGCCGTCAATCCCTTTTCTCAGATTATTTTTAGGCATGAGCACAAAAAAGGCAGATCGAACGTTCAAGTGGACCACACCAAATAATAAGCTTGGTTGCATTAAAATGCACAAAGCCTTAAATGACAGTTGCTTTACTGTTGGTGGTCGGTGCTCTATGGGCCCCACCATAATGTATTTGTTTCATCCATTCCGTTCACCCATTTTTACGGATCATTTTAGGGATTGATACAAAAAATTATAGGGATGTAAATCGTAGGTGGACCACACCACAAGAAAACAATAATGATTGGATATCCACCATTAAAATCCTCCTAAGGCCCACTGTACTGTTTATTTGACACCATCTGTTGATTGGGCCTAAAGACCCAGATGAAGGGAAGAAATAAATATCATGTTGATCCAAAGCTTTTATGGCTCCCAAAACGTTTTTAATGGTCAACGCTCATTCAACACTGTTTGCTGTAATGTGGTCCACTTGAGTTGTGGATATGGTTTAATTTTGGGCTCAACACCTAAAATGATCAGTAAAAACGAATGGACGGAGTGGATAAACCACATACATTAAAAGTGGGCCCAAGTGAGTCTAATGAGTACCATAAAAGCGTACCGAGTAACGCACCACGCACTGATCGGATTATCACAAAGCGGATTGCGTACTGAGCAACTCAGCATACTGAGTAAACTCTGTGGGGCCCACCGTCATTCATGCACTATATCAACTCCGTACATCAGCCTTATCATATAATTTTAGGGCTTTAAACCAAAATTTAATCATATCCAAATTTTAAGTGGACCACACCACCTGAAATAGTGTGAATTGAAGTCTACCGTTGAAAAGTTGTCGGGGCCCACAAAAGTTTTAGATCAAGATGATATTTGTGTTTTCCATTCATCCATGCTGCGTGATCTTATGAACAGTTTGGATGACAAATAAACATTACCGGGGGCCTTAGAAATGTTTCAACGGTGGAAATCAATCCTTCCACTGTTTCCTTTGGTATGGTCTACTTGAGCTTTTGATATACTTCAGTTTTGGGCTCAACCCCTAAAATGATCTGGAAAAACGTATGGACGATGTGGATAAACCACATGAATTCACAGTGGGCCCAACAGAGTTTACTCAGTACGATGAGAGTGTACTAAGTAACTCAGTACGCGTCCCGATTTCCTTTAAACCCATCCGCGCGATCCATTTTTGCCCATCCGTGCCCCTCCTTCACGTTCCCTCTCCTTCACGAACGTTGGCGTTCCGGAACGACATTCACGGCCAGGTTCCTTGATCCGGCCTGATTTCTCGCCAAGAAAGAGGGAAATTGCTGTCAAATGACCCACCTCCGATCACCGATCTTCGCTGCAACATACAGGTACTCTCCGATTTCTCTTCTTTTTTTTCTTTTCTTTTTTTTTTCTTCACATATACGCAGCTTTTTATGGTCGATTGTGGCCATATCGACGATATATCGGCCGACATCTAGATTTTGGGTTTTTTGGTATCTTCCGGGGGTTATCGTGAGGGTTTCGTCTCGCAGGGGTGCGATAACGATAATATCGGCCGATAGTATCGATATTTCAAACACTGGAACCTAGAACCCTTGTTTATGAAACAGGACATTAAACAATCTACTTCAAGAGAAGCGGTTCTACAGGTTACATCAAGAGATACATCTTCAAGGAGAAGATAAGTATATTCTATCTTTTGTATTTTGGTTTTATTGAGATAGCCAGAAAATCTCATTTTTTGGTTTGCCTGAGATAGCCAGAAAATCTAAGTGAGGGTTTTTTTATTTGTGATAGCCCGTTAAAATCACAACTGTATCAGGTTTTAAGGTGACCCTGTGAAAACCTTGTTTATAGTGAAAGCCAATATCACGTGGATAGTAATTATTGGGAGTGGAGTAGGTGTGGCTGTTTGAGAATAGTTGTTGTACACACCGAACCACTATAATTCGTGGTGTTGTGGTGAATGTTTAATTTTTGCATTTGTGGACAATGGTTATAATTTTATTTATGCAAAAGTAGTGAATTTGTAATAGATAGCTCTATTTTCTCTTGCTTGGTTTGAGATCTTGATCCTTACAAACGTTCGTGAAATAAGGTTGTCTTACCTAAAACTTTGTTTTTAGTGAAGGTTGTCCTACGAACTAAGTTTGAATCAATTTTTCAATACTAGTGCTATTGAGATTTCTGATTTATTTATTATTTCAGCTCTTTAGTTTTTTATTTTGGCATAGTTCTATTCACCCCCCTCTAGGACTATTAAGCTTGCCCTTTTCAACAGTGACGAAGAATTGGCATCCATTTCCAGCACGTACATTCAAGGGCCCACAAATATCCGAAAGGATTATCTTTAGCAGACCCTTGGACCTGGCCACTTCAGGGAATGATTACTTCTAAGTATTTCTGAACACAGAGTATTCACAAAATGCCTAATCAACTTTGGATAATGAACCTAATAGACCAGAACGTGCTAGTCTTGTCATAAAATCATTTCCAAACGGATACTGTGCCGGTACTTGAAGTTAACCGGTGGAGGCCACGATTTGAAGAATTACCCCAAACGGATATAGTGTCTCTACCGTCTAACCTCAAGGCACCGAAGCTTGACCTAAAACCTTTGCCCTTGATTTGAAATATGTCTACTTAGGTCAAGATGAGACATACCCGGTGGTGATTTCTTCCCACCTTGAGCAAGAACAGAGAGAGTATGCTTATTTCTACTCTCATTAAGCACAAAGGAGCCCTTGGATGGTCGATTGCGGACCTCAAGGAAATTGACCCTTTGATTTGTACTCACCTCATTTATCTAGAGGATAATGCGAAGACCTCCCAACAACCACAACATAGATTAAATACAAACATGAAGTGGTTAAGGCCGAGGTTCTTAAGCTATTGGATGTGGGTATCATATACCCTGTATCCGATAGCCAATAGGTGAGTCCAACTCAGGTGGTTCCTAAGAACTCCGGAATCACCATCGTAGCCAATGCCGACTATGAACTCGTGCCAACTAGAGTTATTACTGGTTGGAGAATGTGCATTGACTACAAGAAATTGAATACCGTCACAAGGACAGACCACTTTCCATTGCCCTTTATTGATCAAATCTTGAAAAGGCTAGCTGGTCATTCCTATTACTGTTTCCTTGACGGATATTCGGGCTACAACCAGATAGAGATAGCCCCTGAAGATCAAGAAAAGACCACATTCTCATGTCCCTTTGGCACCTTTGCTTACCGAAGGATGCCATTTGGACTATGTAATGCCCCCGCCACTTTTCAGCAATGCATGATGAGTATTTTTTCTTACATGGTGGGGCAATATTTAGAGGTCTCCATGGATGACTTCTCTGTCTTTGGTCCATCCTTCAACGATTGTTTGGAGAATCTTAAGTGTGTACTGAAGCGATGTGAGGAAAAGAATTTGGTACTAAATTTGGGAGAAGTGCCATTTGATGGTTCATAAGGGGGTTGTCCTTGGACATATCATCTCGTCCAAAGAAATTGAGATAGATAAGGCTAAGATTGATCTTATCTCTAACTTACCTCCACCCAAGAACATACGAGACATGCGATCCTTTTTAGGACACGCCGGATTTTATAGGAGATTCATAAAGGACTTCAGTCACCTCTCTCGTCCTTTATGCAATCTACTTTAGAAGGATGTACCATACGAGTGGACTGACCAATGCTAAGAAGCTTTTTTTAAGTTCAAGGGCATGTTAACCACTGCACCTATCATGCAGCCACCCGATTGGAGAATTCATTTTGAAATTATGTGTGATGCATCCGATTATGCTCTTGGGGCAATATTAGGCCAGAGAAAAGAGAAGAAGCCCTATGTTATACACTATGCAAGTAGAACTCTAAATCCTGCCAAAGCGAATTACTCAACTACGGAGAAGGAATTCTTAGTTGTAGTATTCGCTTTGGACAAATTTAGGTCCTACTTGATCGGATACAAGATCATCATCTACACAGATCATGCGGTGCTCTAGTATCTTCTTTCAAATAATGATGTTAAACCCCGCTTGATAAGATGATCCTCCTACTCCAAGAATTTGATTTGAAAATAAAAGATAAGAAGGGAGTAAAGAATGTAGTGGCTGACCATCTTTCCCGCCTTGACCTCTCTGATTCCCTTGAGACGACGAATATAAATGACATGTTCCCTGATGAACAACTGTTTAAAGTCTCTCATTCACCTTGGTTTGCGGATATTGCTAATTATCTTGCCACAGGTTTCATGCCGACACCTTGGACTGCACAAGATAAGAAGAAATATTTCACCGAGATACGCAAATTCTTCTGGGATGATCCGTATTTGTTTAAATATTGCCCAGACTAAATCTTAAGGAGATGTGTGCCAGATAATGAACACCAAAGTGTCATCTCCTTCTGTCATTCTCAGGCCTGTGGTGGTCACTATTATGCTAAAAAGACCACGACCAAAATTCTGCAGTGCGGCTTTTACTGGCCCACTATGTTCAAGGACACTCATGAGTTTTGCAAAGCTTGTGAGCGTTGTCAGAAATTGGGAGCATTGTCCCGTCGAAATATGATGCCTTTGAACCCCATTCCGATCATTGAAGCATTGGCATCGATTTCATGGAACCATTCTCTCAATCTTTTGGAAATTTGTATATTTTGCTAGCGGTAGACTATGTCACTAAATGGGTCGAAGTGATCCCGTGCCGGAACAATGATCATCAAACGGTCATTAAGTTTTTAAAAGAGAACATCCTTTCACGATTTGGAATGCCTCGGGCCATCACTAGTGATGGAGGTTCACATTTCTGTAATAGGTCATTTGTGAACTTAATGAAGAAATAGGCCATTTGCGAACTTAAGCTTAATTGTGATTATGACTTGATATTACGAGTGTTTTTTCTCTCTAAGGGCAAGGGTTTTGCGAGGTGAGAAGGTTCTCTACACTTGTAAGGGCTTGAGAAGGAAATTTCTCAAAGGGCTAGGGTTTTCCTAGATGCGCATCGCAAGGGGAGATCTGGTGATTCTATAATCAGAGAAGATAAGTGGTGTAAATTATAAGGCTTCTGATTATAGTGGAGATCTCTATCGCTTTGTGATGTGGACATCAGCGGTGCACCTTTAGAGTATACCAGAGGAGGAGGCATCACCGACAAAGTACCGAAGTGGAGGAGTTGATGTGGATGGACGATGGGTCCATCGGACCCATTTTCTGACGCGCTACGAGTGCAGGAGCGCCATGACCGCACCCTGACCATAGATCGATGGGTCGGATTTCACACCCTACCACGCAGGTATTTTAGTTTTAGGCGTTTTGTTCTTTTTTTTTGTTTCAGGGGCTTTATTGTACTTTATTTTTTTCGTCTTTTTTTATTATTCTTCTTGTTTTCTGGGGCTTTAATGCACTTTTACTTTTTTCATAGCTTATATATACATTGTGAGAAACCCTATTTTCATTATTATTGAATGAATAGAAATTCGTATTTTTCTTCCTCTTTATTCAAGATAGTAGGGTTTCAGGATTGACCCTTGGGTGTTGAGGATTTCATCCCAATTTCAGGTTTCCTTCTTTGTAGATCTTCGAGGTGCAGAAAAAGGTAAGAATCATCCTCCTTTTCTCTTGACGATAAAAGGAGCTGTACTTTCTTCATCTCGAACCCTTCATTCTTCACCCCTTTCGTTCCTCTCCGGATATCCCCTTTCTAGTTCGAACGGAAAAGAGGGATGGTTAGTCGGTAGAATCATATCCAAGCTTGACCGTGGACTGACTTATGCTAGATCTGGGATATCCTCATACCCCTAGGTCCTCCCTTTTTACTGTTTACGCAATTTTATCCTAAATAGCATGATCCTGACGGAATGACCTCATCTTCGTGTTGAAATTTACCTAATCCCTTTGATTGGAAAGGGTTAGTTGATTCGTGTATTTACTTGAACATTCTTTAACCTGATTATGCATGCATTTAGGATTAGGTCATCACATGTCTCTGCATCACTCTGTGCCGTGGTTTTTTCCCGCAAGGGTTTTCCACGTAAAATCGGTATGTTCTATGTTTGCTTGTTTAATTGTTTTGGTTATTCTAGTTATTGTGATTATTCTATCTTCGTTCAAGGTGCTTCCACAAAGCGCATGGATTGACGGTGGTATTAAATCCGAATTTTTAGTACCTAGGGCTAATCCGGATTTGTTGTGGCTCGGAATTACATCATAGTGGTGCAAGATTAGAGCCGATTAACTCCAACAAAGTGGTATCAGAGAGTCAGGTTAAGGACGTTCGGGATTCAACGAATATGTCAGGGTCGAAGTTCAATATACAGAAATTCGATGCGAAGAACAATTTTAGTTTGTGGTAGCAAAAAGTTAAGGACATTCTAGTATCACAAAGGTTGAGAAATGCATTGTTAGAGACTAAACCGGAGAAGATGTCAGATGATTACTACAGCGAACTTGGGGGAGAAGGCTATGAGCATCATTCGTCTATGTCTATCGAATGAAGTCATGTACAACGTTCTGGATGAGAAATCACCCCTGGAGATGTGAAAGAAACTAGAAGACCTATACATGGCGAAGTCCCTCACTAATAAGTTGTTTGTAAAGAAACAACTTTTCGAGCTACGAATGAAGGATCCAATCTCCTAGAGCACCTTAATTCATTTACTAAGATATGTAACGAGTTGTTAAGGCTCGAAGTGATGATCGAGGATGAATATAAAGCGGTGCTACTTTTAGCATCGCTTCCCAAATCATATAATCATCTCGTCATTACTCTGTTGTATGGGAAGAATACAATGAAGCTGGAAGAAATGATCGCGGAGAAGTAAAGCAATGAGGACTCTTCGTGACGCCCCGTCACTGTTGCGCAAGTGGGTGCGCGCATGTGGGCGGACGCTGATGTGGGCGGGGCCTAATGGCCTGGGCGAGCTGACAGTGGTTGGCGCTTTCCGAAGTAATGGTGATTATATGTGTGGTTAGGACCTTCCTTGTACGAGGCCTTTTAGGGGAAACCCTGAGAACAAAATCATGCGGATCCAATGGGACCTACAGCGGACAATATCGTACAATGTTGGTCAGGCCGTTACAAATAGTATCAGAGCCGAGGACGGCTCTGCCCTCGGTGGGGGATATTGTGACACCCCGTCACTGTTGCACATGTGGGCAGGCACATGTGGGCGGACGCTGATGTGGGCGGGGCCTAATGGCCTAGACGAGCTACCAGTGGTTGGCAGGCTACTGTGTATGCAGTGGGAGGTTGAACTTTTCCCACATCGGAAGTGTTGTCCGAAGTAATAGTGGTTATATGTGTGATTAGGACCTTCCTTGTACGAGGCCTTTTGGGGGAAACCCTGAGAACAAAACCGTGCGAGTCCAGTGGGACCCAGAATGGACAATATCATACAATGTTGTCAGGCCATTACACTCTTAGGCGAAATGGTTGGTTACAAAAGGGGGTCAAGGACATGGGAGATCCGCGGAGAGATCTCAGTCAGACAGGAAGAAAGTCTAGATCGAAATCAAAGGCTAAGGACGGATGCTTCTATTGTGGCGTGAAGGGGCACTTCAAGAGAGACTACCAGAAACGGAAAGATGACCTAGAAAACAAAGGTAAAAAGAACATGAGCGAATCAACTAGTATAGTGTTGAGGGTCAAATATTGCATGTTATCCCCCATTTATATCTTGGTTTTATGAATATGATAATGCTTAATGTTCTATTTTACTCATGTTTGTGTTGCAAGGTGAATTTAAGAGTTTAGATTGAAAAGGGTGTTAAAAGCATGGATTTGATGCTCAAGAATCACCAAGGCAAGGGATGGATCTTAGGAGACCAAGATTTAAGAATTCACATGCCAAAGATCCAAGAAAATCAAGTGAGGAATGAAGAGAATCAAACATTTGAAGTGAAGAAAAAGAATCCTGAAATCATCCTGAAAAAGCATTTTCTGAAACTCTAGGTCATTCTGTGAAATTGCGCAAAGTGAAGTCTATTTTGGGAAATCGCGCGGAGTGAAGTCTATTTTAATCAACTGCGTAAATTTGATGCGATTTCTAGAGTTTTCCAAGTAGGTGCGAAAGTTGGAGTTCCACAACTATAAATAAGACTCCCTAAGATGTTCTTAAGCATCTTCTAGGGTTTAAGGAGTGGAGCAAAAGGGTGGAGAAGCCGTCGCCAAGAGTTTTTCTTCTTCTTCCTTAGTTGTTTTCATGTTTTTCTTAAGAGACTTTAGTCCAATCATGTCTATGGTTGGCTAAACCTCTTAGCTAGGGCTAAGAGGTGAAGTTTGTAGCATAATGGGATGTTCCTCTTGCTTTGATTCATGTTTATGTTGAACATTTTTTTATTCTAATTTGATATTTAAAGAATACTTTAACTTTTTAATGGTTTATTGTTACTCAAATTACAGTAGATCTGCAATAGCTTGTATCTTCTTTTCCTGATTTTGAGGTTGTGGGATTGGTAAATCCTATTGTTGGCCATCGTCCCATGGGCATGGTTTGGTGATGGAATCCCTTCCAATTATCACAATTCTCCTCTATTGAGAATTAGGTCAAGAAAAGTTTAGATTTGATCTTAATTGTTATATCTTCCAATTGGATAGGATAGGACTCCAATTCCAATTGTGGTACTTCAATCAAGTAAGAGGGCACCCTGATCACTGCAAGTGGATCCTTGGCGCTCTAGTTCACTTTTGATATTCGATAAATCCTTCACAATTACTCTCTTTTATTCCATATTTAGATTTAGATCTTTTTCTAGTTCTAGTTCTTTTCAGAATACGTACAAGTTTAGTCCATGTGGATTTGACCTCGTTCTCACGAGTTATTATTACATCGCGACCCTGCACTTGGGGTTGTGAACACGTAGCGAAAGAGAGCTCAAAAGGAGATCTCCTCTTAGTCTCCTCAGGTACGAGCCATCTTCAGACACTTGGATGCTCGATTCAGGATGCTCGTATCACATGTGCCCGGATAGGACTTGATTTGATTCCTACGAGTCCTATGATGGTGGGAGTGTTCTAATGGGGAATGGAGCTACATGCAAGGCCATCGGAATAGGGACCATCAAGGTAAGGATGTTTGATGAAGTCGAATGGACTCTAGCTTATATCAGGCATGTCACAGATCTAAAGAAAATTTTGATATCCTTAGGGGTTTAGATACGAAAGGTGCACGTTCACCGCATTGATGGTGTAATCAAAGTCGCCAGAGGTGCAATGGTTTTAATGAAGGAACATAAAACGGGAAATTTGTACAAGTTGGTTGCGAGCACGGTCATAGGAGAGGCCGCTACCACCTCATATACGGAATCAACACAGACGACACTAATCTATGGCATATGCAGCTAAGGCATATCCGGGCATGATGGAACTCCATAAACGGAAACTGTTGAAGGGAGTTAAGATGTACAAGGTGGATTTCTATGAGCATTGCACCTATGGGAAGCAGTGTAGGGTAAGGTTCAAGTCTACTACACATATTAGCAGCGGGTTGCTCGATTACATGTACTCTAATGTCTAAAGACCAGTGATAGTACCGTCTAAGGGAGGAGCACGATGCCTCGTGAGCCTCATAGACGATTACTCAAGGAAGGTTTGAGTCTACTTCTTAAAGCACAAGTATAAAGTGTTCGCCAAGTTTAAGGAATGGAATGCGGAAGTAAAGAAGCAAACCAGGAGACAGGTTAAGCGTCCCAGGTCAAATAACGGTATAGAGTACAAAGAGGCGAAATTCATGAAATTCTGCAAGGAACGGGACATCACAAGGCACTTCTCAACTCTAGGTACTCCACAACAGAACGGGGTGGCAGAGAGGATTAACAGAACTTTGTTGGAGATGGTAAAAGTATGCGGTTGCATGCAGGGCTTCCTAAAAGCTTTTGGGCAGAAGCGGTTAACATGGCATGCTATACGTGAATCGGTCACCATTTACAGCACTAGACTCCAAGGTTACAGAGAAAGTCTGGATAGGCAAGGATATTGATTACTCAGGATTGAGGATCTTCGGGGGTCTAGTATACGCCACAAAGGACGAAGTTGGATCCCAAATCTAAAAAGTGCATCTTTATCGAGTATGAGAAAGGTGTTAAGGGTTATAAGCTTTGGGATGTAATTTCTCATAAGGTGGTCATTAGCAAAGATGTCATCTTCAATGAGGCATATATGTTGAAGGCCATCTTCAATGAGGCATATATGTGGAGAAATTGTCGGCATAGGTGGAGCCAATTAAGTAGATTATTGAAGGAGAAATTCAACAAGAGCAAGATATTGACCAAAACAATCAGCAGGATACACAGGAAAGTATAACCAGGAATAGGGAGAGACGAACCATTAGAGCCCCAGTTCAATATGGGTTCAAGGACATGGTTTCTTTCGCATTGTTTACGGGTGGAGATCACTCCACCTTTCAAGAGGTTAGGTCTAGAAATGATGGTGACAAGTGGATGTCGGGCATGGTGGAGGAGATGGAATCTCTATATAAGAATCAAACATGAGAGTTGGTGGAACTTCCAAAAGTTCAAGATGACTATAGGGTGCAAGTGGGTGTTCAAGAAGAAAGAAGCATTAATGGAAAAAGGGGAGAAAAGCACAAGGCAAGACTTGTAGCAAATTGGTACTAACAAAGGGAGGAAGTAGATTACAATAAGTTCTCTCTAGTTATGAAACATATGTCAATCAGGGTGTTACTGGCTATGGCAATGGAATCCAATTTGGATTGGAGCAACTCAATGTGAAGACAACATTCCTTCATGGAACTTGAAGGAAGTCATTTACATGAGGCAGCCTGAAGGATTCAAGGAGCTTGGTAAGAAAGATCACGTGTAGACTGAAGCAGTCTCCAAGGCAGTGGTACAAGCGGTTCGATTCCTACACGGTGGAGATTGGCTATGTCAGATATGAGTACAACTGCTGCATATATTACAGGGTGCTTGAGAAGGAGACCTACATTCTACTGATATTTTACATTAATGATATGTTGATTGCTGCAAAGGACAAGAATGAGATACTTTTGCGTAAGTCTTTGTTAAGCAAGGAGTTTAACACAAAGAATCTAGGCGTTGCAAAGAAGATCCTAGGCATGGAGATTCACAGAGAGTTTCTACAAACGAAGCATATTATATTAGACTTTCTTGGCTTCTTTCCTTTCCTCTTCTTGGGATTAGAAGGTGCCGCGGACTTCTGTTCTTGGTCGTTCTTCTTCGCCTTCTTGCAAGGTTTGGATTGCCTCCTTTTAGCTTTCCACTTGTGGGTCTTTGCAAAAATGGCCTTGGTCGTACCTGGCTAAATTGCATTCAGTACAACCTCGCGTACAAGGTGGCCACAAAAGTCTCTGAACGTAACAATAAAATCAGTGTGGTTTAGAATTCTTTTGAATGGGTCCCACGATTCAGGCAAAGAACAATGCATAGCGATTATCTTTCGATTTTCGATCAATTTACACCCTACGTTCCTAAGGGCGCCTATCATCTACTCCATCTTGCGAATATGATCTTGAATGGGGCAGCCGACTAACACTTATATTCCTTGAACTCTAGCTCCATTCCCAGAACATGCGCATCCGACTTCTACACATAGGCATTAGTCAGTGCATCCCATATCCCTTTAGCAGTGTCATGCACATCATATGTAGGTATGAGCTCCTGCATGATGCTAATTAGGACTTTATGGGTTGAACAATTTTGTTTACGCCACTTATTGTAGCGATTCATTGCAGCCCTATGTTCTGTTAAATTTCTGTTCTCACCCATTATAGGTTCCTCTCGAACCTCGTCTAAAGTATGCAAAATGTCGTCCTCATCCAAAAGGCATGTCACTGTCTGAGACCGGTCTTCATAGTTGTTGTCATCGAATTGTTGACCCTTGAGTTGTTCGGCGATTAACGCCTTGCTAAACATCTCTACATTGAATTGAATATCAATATTCAGTTATGATTTAAGGTATTGACACTAATTATCAGCATTTCTTCTTGTAATTCAAATTTTCAAGTTTTAAAAGTGATCAATCCTTCTTAGAAGAGATTTGAAAGTCCACATACCCAAATGGGTGATGCAGATCAATCAAGTTCTTTAAATTAAGATGACAATTACGCTTTTACAACAATCTATTTGTATTACTCACAACCCACCATTATGGGTGCATGCATCGTTTGGTGGAGGAATCTAGCTCCCACTTAGGTTATGCACAACCTTTTAATCTAGAGATCATTCTAGCACAAACTCTTCAATTTTCTAATGAAAAATGGGACATTGATCTAAACACATCAAGCCTAATTATTACATATATTATAATCTTATCATAAGATTTAAAGAAAACAAATGCTAAGATGAATAAGAAATCCGATCATTACCATTGATTGTGTACATTCGCAATGGATTCGCTCATCATCGTTAATGATCACCATTGATGATGGATCCGTTCATCAACGTTGATATCACAATTGATGAAGGTTCTGATCACTAGTGGACCCATAATCAATAGTGATTAGACAGATACAGAGAGGGATCTACATTCTTATGCATGAACACGTGCAAAATGTAGGCACACATACATTTATAATCAAGGGATGGGTGGGGTTACATAGTTTGGTCATCGTGTTCCAAAACATGCGGCCCACCTAATATCACATATATGAACATGATCACAATATCAAAAAATCATAATAACATTCATTTAATCCAAAATTTTATCATATTATGTCCTTTTATTTTAATACATATATCAATCATCACCATTACAAGAGATATTAACCGTTAATCTCAAAAACAAATCCCAAAAAAAGATTGCACCATCAGTTAGATCTTGTCGAAAAACCCAAGTCACTTCCGAATACTTGGACTAAATCAGCCCACAAATGGCCGATTAAATGCCCTTTGAAAGATACATTTAATCTTTAAGAGGTGGTTTGGGCTTCTAATCCGGCCCATTTCAATTTGTGCATAAATGTGAGGCCCATTAAGGTTGTCCAACCACTCAAAGGAAGCATAAGATGGTCCCCAAATTTTGGAACAATGATTGAAAAATGTGGTATCATTAAAACCATCAAAATGCCATCATATCATAATGGTTAATGGGCTTGTACTCAAATTTTGCACCCGCATGTAATTAGAGGCCTTGGACAACACTTAAACAAGAATCAAATCTTTGTATCGGGTTTAATTCAAGTGGGAGAATAGATTAGATCAGTCCTGGGCCATCTGGTTCACAAGAAAACCCACATAAATGGGCCTAAATGCGAGCAAGCCCCAAAAGCCATGATTTTGGAACATCTCAAAACAACCCAATTCCTCTCTTCTATTTTTTCTTTTCTTCCACTTGTAAAGGGACCTCAATAAGAATCTATTTGGGCTCTAGAATGGGGTTGAAAACCCACTTCTACATACCCAAAGCAAGTCAGACCTGCAAAAATGCCCGAATCCAGGCCCAACTGCCTCTTTTCTTCTTCTTTGCTTATCTCTCTTCTCTAGGGCTTCAACAAAAAACCCATCACACAGAAAAAAAAAAAAAAAATCCCAATTCCATTTATCATAAGAACTTTTTTTTTTGTGGAATGGGCTTCCATTGATGCAGCGGCGGCAGCCATGACTGTTACTGTGGCCGACAGCTTGCATAGAAGAGAGAGAATCAAAGAGGAAGAGAGAGAGAGGGGGTTCAAGAGAGAAAACCCCGTGACGGTGGCGGCCGCTTGAGGCGCTGGCGTTGACCATGGCTGCTGCTAGCAGTGGTGATCATGGCTGTTGTCGCTGCCCATTGTGGCGACGACGACGCCCAGATCCTACCAAAACAGGGAAAGAGAGCAAGGAGAGATGAGAGGGAGAAAGTTCGAGAGGAAGAGAGGCAGAGGCAGCAGCCATGGAAGCTGTCGCCGCTGCTGCCTTTGGTAGTGGCAGCCAGCGATGCTGGATCGACTGGTGGCCGGAATTTCTTTGACACGTTGTTGTTAGGGTTTTCAAGCCCCAACAGTCGCCCCTCTCCTCTGTTTCTTTTCCCTTCCAATCCAATTTCAATCTCTCTCTCATCAAAACTCATTTATTTATTTTTTTTTCAGATATAATTTCTGAATTGAAACATTATATCTCATAATCTCATCCCAGTCCTTCTCATTCCTCTCAGTCACAGCCTTATATTAGGGTTTCGAACTAAAAAACTTTTTCAAATTTTCTTTCCGATGTTAATCCAGATAAAAATCCCAAATCTCTTTACAATACAAATTCTCATAGCCTCTTAACTGGATGACATCACGCAAATATTCTAATATTATTCCATTTTTATTAATTCCTCTTTCACTAGATATTTAGAAGAGGATTAAACGAGAGATAATGATAGATTATTTTACATCATTAATTCCTTTTCTATTATTCTTCTTTTACATATTAATTCAGAGGAATTATAATTTTTTTTTTTTTTTTTTTTAAAAAGATTAATGAGACACTGGATGATCATATATTTAATAAAATAAAAGCATTAACAGAAAATTAATAAAACTTCATATTTAATAATAAAGGACTACTTACCTCAATAGGATATGTTCAGCATTAAATCGGAGATCTGTCATTGAGTCGCTCTAATACCATTGAAAATCGGCCCGAAAGAGTGGATATGTAGGATCGGACAATCTACATGATATGGGACCTTTGCAAAAGCCGACAATGAACAGCGAAGGTCCAATGGTCTGCCTAACCACTACAAGAGCAGATGGGTCTGATCACCCCTTTGATTCTATGATAAAGATGGCCCCAGATTACGATCTACAGCTTGGATCGTATAAGGGTAGGCCAAATTGACATATAAGATATGGTACTCACCCTCTCTATATTCTTTTTCGACTATCGAAATTATGTATGCTTTTCACAAGAGAACTCTTCCCATTTTATAGAGAAGCGTCGGGGAGTTTGGATGAGGCTAGAGGTTATCCGATCTCACCCTTATCCAAGTCAGAGTTCAAAATTGAATTTAAAATTCGACTTTAATCCACTGAGAGAAAATAGGAATGGAAAACACAGTAAAAATCTTGTGGGACCTACCGACTAGCGGTTGCCCACAAGTGGGCCCCAGGGGCCCATGTCTAACAAATGATACCTTGGATCAAGAAATATAGCATTCTAAAGCTTCAACAGACTCTTCCGATGAGCAAAGACGCGGATATGGCAATTCATCAACAATCATGGACAAATTTGCAGCAATCTCTCTACGTGGATTTCAGCGTAGCTCTAGCAATTTGTCGAAAACCCCGTGAACAAACCTAGCTCTGATACCACTTCATGAAAGAGAGGGACACCCCAAATCCACGATGCGGCCACCCGCAGTGAGGAATCCGAATATGGTATTAGAAATCCACTAAAGATCGAGCAATCCACAAAGGTCTTGAGCGTCAATCAAACCCAATCTCAATACAAGCAAGAGAAGGGAAATCCCTTTCCTCATCTTTTCTCTCCTCTTCTTTTCTTAAAGGAAAAAAAAAAAAAAACAATTTTCACTTCAAAAACCCAAAAAGACCACTTACAATCTTTCAAACATAGTATTTATGAAACAACCCTAACTAATTCTGGTAATTGGTGTGCTACTCACTTTTTTTTTCTTTTTTTTTGTGCTACTCACAATTAATCCTAAACTAATCAAAACTAAATCTAACAACCTTATAAACCCCTTGCTAAAAAAAACTAACAAAGAAAGGAAATGACTAAAACAATCCTAGAAAAGCTCAAGATACAAAGAAACAAAATCCGGCCATAATTACAAATTCCTCTCAATCTTTGACCTCGAGATAAGTGAGGTGCATATGGACACATCACTAGCCCTAGAACCTATGATCCCATTTATCATGGACGGTAAACGCATAAATGATAATGACAATGGGGCATAAAAAGCCTCATAGGGTTTAATTGATCTCCAAGCAAAAAATTTAAATGCCCGTCAATTATATCACACATCCCAAGAACAAATCTTTAGACGAGCATAATATCCTAAAGCTTGTTCATTACCTACCCATTCATGGAAGATTCCCTTGAAAGTTGAAACCATTCTCTCAAAATTTGCAGAAAAATCCACTTTTTTTTCTTTTCATAATCATGGCATCTTTGAACTACATTACCCAGAGTTTCATTTCAAATTATTCTTACTTGTAGATACACCAATAAAGGATCACTTTGAGTAGAGTATTATCTACGAAGTGGCAAATTTTAAAAGATAGGGCACAACAAATACATCAGTCATCATGTGTGTAAGTTTGTCCCACATCTCAACATTACATTCCAATCAGAGACATAATAAAGTCAAATGTCATAGAAAATTATAAGAGTATTGTAAATGGGTTATACAATTCTTTAAAAGATGAACTTCATAGAGCTATGTCTTGATTGTTGATGGTCTTAAAGTTGGTTCATTATGTGTCAAGGGAGAAGAAATCGAACTGAGTATAACATACTAAGATCAACTTCTTTCCAATATCACCATTACCAGTGCACTATAATTTTGCATTGCATGTAACAAGTTAGGGTAGACAAGGCCACAACTTATTTTTCCATATTCTAAAGTAACTTTTATTAATTCAATAATTCTGTAGAAAAAAAAAATCAAGAATATCGAATGATATACAATACAATTCTGAATTTGCTCACACCATTCACGATTTTATCATCTAACTGCATTTTCGTAATGTTGAGATAAGAACACAAAAGATGTTTATGTCACCTTAGGATCTGCCTCTGTTAGAGTATACAGTCCTCGATGTGGATGCATTGCAGTATATTTGAGTTGTTAGAGTATACAATCTTGTCATAGACCATTGTCTCCAAGGATATGATGCACCACAGGATGACTGAATATGTTTGCACTCTCAAACTCAAATATACCACCACATACATGACATCAAGGACTGTATACTCTAACAGGCCCAAATCACAATTTAAAAAGGTCCCATGATCCAAAAGTAACAACTAATCTTTGCTTGACACTCCACTAAATAGGTCACCTCATACACCCATTGAAACGAATCATTTCACATAGTCAGACCAAGCAATCCATACTTGGCTCAGCAAAAAGCATAAAGAATGCTGCAGAACTAGACTGAAGGGGTTTTCCTGTGAAGGGAAAAAGATTAAAATGGTTTCTTATCAGCTATAGGGGATCTATGCCTAAGAGTTCAAATCACTTGGAAATTATCTCTAGCAAACTGGGTAGCAATTCATGTTCAGTAATTCATAGGATCACTCAAGTTTCATTGAGCAGAGATCATTTCCAAGTCTCTGCTACATAAAATTGAGTTCTTAGATTGGCAAGCAACATTCTAAGTATTTCTAATGATTTTATCACGATTTTAAGAGCATAGGAAAATAATAGACTAAACAACAATAGTGTTGTAGGTTAGAAAAGTACAAAGACATACACTAGATTGACCTGGAAAGAGAACTGCATTAGATACAGGGATGCTTTGCAATAATTTAAATTATAAATGATTCAAGATACTAATGACAAGAAGGGTAGGTAAATACCACTCAGACTCGTATTCTCCTCACAATTGTCAGGCGTGCCAAATCTTCGGTGGCCTGACGATGAAGCAGCCATTGGCAGAGATGGATGGAAACAGAAACCATTGACAGTATCTACATTTTAGGGAGGTGAATGAGTGAGAGAAAAAAGACTTGGAAGCAAGCAAGAAAATGAAAAATATTACACGCCATTTCAGGAAAGGCAACAGTGTACCAGATGCAGCTTGAAAGCTGGCTATCCACTGCCCGGATTGAAGGTCATAAATATGAACCTGACCATCCTGGTAAAAAGAGATCCAGAAGTTCAGTTACTTGCGTTTATTATATTATCTGAAGTTGGAGCGCAACAACAGAAATCAGAAGATAAGTACCTGCCCACCTGTACCAAGATGCCTGCCACAGGGCTCAATATCAAAGAATATCCGTTGATTTGTGAACTCCGACGATCTGTATAACCTAGTGTAGGGTCCAAACAAAAAATGGACATTAAACAACCATTAACCCGCATGGCAACTATAAAAGCAATATATTGTAGGAAAAAAGAACATAAATCCATTTGCAAGGACATGGTATTGCCTTGTGAAACATATGTCACCCTCTCATGCAGGGGAGCTAAAGAGTTATTTATGTCTATTTATAAGCACCAGCATGGAAAACAAAAATTGCTCAAGATCTAAATGAACTTTCAAGTGGCTAGTCTAGGCAACACTTGATATGTGCAATGCCAAGAAACTATGATATTTGATCAGTTGATGATAAGTGTTGAGATATAAAGTTGTGAGGATTTTTGTGTGATAAAGAGTTCTTGAGGGGTTTATATGTATTTTTATTAAGTTTTTTATAAAATCATAAACAGGGGTTTAACGCCTTAGCCTTTCTATTCTTTACTCATCTCTCTAGTTTTGATGCAAGACAATTAACCACTTGCTCTAAAAGCTCAAACTGATAGAGCATGGCGAATTAATCCATTTATCTCATAGCCCAGGCCCCAAATCCAAGGGTTAGGTCATCAATCGAACCCTCCTTGTGGGCCCCAAATCCATGGGTGCGGCCCCCTCATAGGCCCCAAATCCATGGGTTCCGCAGGCCGCCCACCCCGAGTGTGCCCCTACATCCCACAGGCCACCCCACTCGAGCCCGGTGTGAAAATGCCCCCGCATTATGTTTCCTTTCTCTTCCTTCTTCTCCTCCTTTCCTCTTCCAATCTTATCTTAATCTCTCAACTTCTACTTGATATCAGAGTGAGGTCTAGGCACTGATTTTTTTTAATTTATTATTTTTATTTTATTTTATTTTTGTGCTGGGAGCCACTGTTGATGCCATCATGCCATACAGATTTCATCAAAGAGTACGGACTTCAAACGACTAGGTTCCTTGAAGGCGAAAAGGAGACAATCTTGCCCGATTTTGATTTCTTGCCCGAGCATTTTCCTAACAGTTTTTAGTGGAGTTTTTCCACATTGACTTGGTGTGGTTGATCATCTGGCACCCCTAGAAATAAGAATTATTTCATTCCATGCAATTTTGAGAGATTGGTGATGAAAACTATGAAGAGATGGTGCCATAAGCCCCCCCCCCCGTCAGACTTACTGATCTGATTTTCTGTTAAGCCGGTGCCATATAAGCCTCTTTTTATATATATATCAAATTGACAATTATGGTAGTGACTTGGTGATTTATTTGTGTTCGATCATATTTGGCCTGATTAGATCATATCTAGTGATGCAGCGAGCAGCATTAATTCCTGGATCATATTTTTCATACTTATTGAAGATATATATATATATATATATATATATATATAGAGAGAGAGAGAGAGAGAGGCATGCTCACCTGCGCACCATTGCACACGTGTCATGGACCTAAAATCTGAATGGTCCATGAGATGTAGCACCCCATGAAACCCTCAGGGACCAAATTTCACCCTGATCCAAAACTCTGGTGGGCCATAGCAAAGAGAGATGCAAATCAAGGGAGGAAACTATTTTCTTTTGCCATGGCCCACCAAAGTTTTGGATCAAGGTAAAAGTTGGGCCCTAGGGGTTTCATGGGGTGTTGCATCACGTGGACCGTTCAGATTTTGGAATCACATCACGTGTGATGAGTTCTCAAAAAGTTCTCACGATAACTCGTGAGAACTGGTGCGCAGCTGAGCATTGGGCTATATATAATATATATATATATATATATATATATATATATATATATGAAATGGTTGATAAGCGATCTCATCTGGCTTGAGCATCCTTTCATCGATATCTATGGTCCCGATGCATCAAGGTGATTTTGCCACATATGCATAATGTTGGTCTGAATATTCCTCCGGATAAAGTATAACCTACATGGGAGACCAATCCATTAGATCCATACATAGGTAGGGACCATCATATCAATGGTTTGGATCCTTATACCCATGGGACCACTAATACAAGATGAAAACCAAGGATTTTAGGCATATTTTCAGATAAGATTATTACTCTGGAAACCAAATAGCACATTGATCAACTCTCCATGCTTCAAAATTTCTAGATTTCAGAAACTATAGATTCTAAGAAGTAGCTCAAAGTATCAGATTAATGTAGGGGTAGGTTAAATTGACAATACTCAACAATTGCCAGTAATGCATGGAAGGCCTCAATATATGGAGACCCATAACTTTTGGAGAGGTATGAAAAGGTCTTCATTGTTATCCATTCATTACCTACAATCTTAGTTCCACATTTTCATTTCATGACCTCATACAGAGGTGACTATGTAGGTGAAAATAACCATCTTTTGATTTATATTTTGGGAAGCCAGTGTCAAGCCATTATCAATTAACTTTAGTACAGATTATTAGAAATCTAGATGGTTTATGTACAAAATAACTTGGCCAACCTAGAATAAGTAGATCTTAATTGATATACAGTAACACGCAGCCATAAATCGAACTACACTGACCCAATACAAACATGAAGCAATGCACAACTAGGAGAAAATAAGCTGTCATTCGCTAGAATACTATTAACTTGTTCCCTCCCGTCATTTTTTATAGTTTGTCCCAATGCCCTACTATTGTGAGCATGCTTGATATCATAAGTAATAAGAGGCAGAGAATAACTTTATGATTTATTTTTTTTTCTTTGTTTGACAACATGAATTTATCAAAAAGGGCACAGACATTGCATGCAAAGCAACTGTTTGGAATCCCTATATCTTTTTACCCTAGTACCAACAGGATTGTTGAGTGCTTACTTGTACACAATTCCAGCAGTATTCCGAATATCCCAGCACAATATATACGGATCCTTCAAGAAATTTAATTGAGTATAATTAAAAAGGAGTGTCAATAAGAAGTATCGGAGACAGCATACAAATTGCAAGCAATAAAATATTAACAAGTTAACTAGTCCCCTGGCCCATCAAAATAAACATCCCATTGAAGGAAAAAGCCACTGGAATGCATTGTCAGGGAAACAAGTGGAGATATGCAGCTTTTGTGCGATTTCATCCTTAGGAAGGAATCTTTGGGCAGTCAAAACTGGCATCCAACAAAGATGAAATGACAAATATATTTGAAATTTGGATAAGATGCAGAAGCTTGTGATCTACCATAAAGGATCCAAGTTTGATAGTTCGAACTTTAAATAATACATAAAGACTGATCTTGTAATTTTCTCTTTCTAATAAATTCATCTTTTACCAATCAAAAAAGAAAACAAAAAACAAAATATAAGAAACAGAAAAACAAATGACCGATATCACAACTATTTGATGTAGAGACAGAACCCAGAGGTTAAAACCATCCCTGCCCCTTAAAGTAATTAATGCAATGCGATCCTTTGACCATCTTTTCAATCATTTCAAGCCATTATCTAATGACTTCAGCCAGACAAACAAGCATCGATTTCTTTCTGCAGGCCATGCAACTATCTTTCATCAAAAATAAAGAAGTAACTAAATTCAGAGTCTTAAAACCCAGATTGCACCAGCCAGTCAGACTGGATTGGACCTGGACTGCCCTATAAAATGAGCTGGCCCCTTAATTAGCCCAGATTTGACACTAACCTGTTCAGGTATGACGGGTTTTTCCAATCATAAAGAGAACCCTTTGATCCGTGTAGTTCTGACTGATCCAAGCGGTTGAAACATATATATATATATATATATATATATATATATATATATATATATATATATATATATATATAGCCATAGCCAAATGCTCAGCTGCGCACCAGTTCGCACGGAACTCGTGCGAACTTTTTTGAGAACTCATCATGCGTGATGTGACTCCAAAATCTGAACGGTCCACGTGAAGCAGCACCTCATGAAACCCCCCGGGCTCAATTTTTTACTTTGATCCAAAACTTTGGTGGGCCATGAAAAATGAAAACAGTTTCCTCCCTTGATTTGCATTTCTCTTTGCTATGGCCCACCAGAATTTCAGATCAGGGTGAAAATTTGTCCGTTGGGGTTTCATGGGATTCCGCATCACATGGACCGTTCGGATTAGATGCCCATGACATGTGCAAAGGTGCGCACGTGCGCAGGTGAGCATGACTCTATATGTGTGTGTATTGTATTTTTAAATGTGTAAAAATAAAAATAAAATAACTATTTGCATCCATGTTTTAAATAGCATGCTATATAGCCTGTAGGTTGCAGCTTATCTTTAAACTAATTAGTGAAATAATATGATTAACAATATCAAATCCATTGTTATTCCTTTATCTTTACACTTAATCTTTGCAGTATGTTTCCTACAGTAGGTTGTTTTTGGTTGCACAAAATATCATGAAAACGAGTTAGTAATTTCATGATATTTGGTGCAACCAAATGAATCCTTAATTAAAAATCTAGAAGTAGGTTGCAGCTTACACTAAACACTGTGTAGTTAACGCCTCAGGCTGTAGAGTAAATGCTACACTACACGCTATTTGCTATTTAAGACATTGGCATTTGACCTAGCTGTGTGGGGTTCACCTTGATGTTTGAGTTCAATCCAAACCAAACAGCATATGCGCCCTCGTGTTTTACCCTAGATACGAAATGATCAAGAACTTAGGTGGGCCACACCAAAGTAAACAGCGAGGAACATGGAGGGGAGGATGCCCGCAATAGCAACGTTCTAGAGAAAGTTGGTGTCAAAAGCTTGTTCATATGTCATCCAACCCATCAATTAGCTGAGGCCCACCTGCATGAAAGTATGTACTAAAAATTAGCCCATTTCAAGAGTCATGTGGGCCACACATGAATATAATATATAAATATCAGTTTTAGGAGTGATTATACATTTCGCCAACTAGTGTCCCATCTTCTCTTCTCCGTCCATCCAGTCAACAGGCTCAACACCAAACCCATCGTCTACTGTCAGCAACCCGACACATTCCGACAGTTTCCCCGATGGTCGCTCCTCGGCGGTCTTACAACCGCATCGCAGTGGCATCCAGTTGTGTCCTTGTCATCTGCATTGTCTCTGATCCACCTCTCTGACTTCTAGCTTTAGATTCAACGCCCATCACCAGCTCTGTCATCAAATCTCTATCGCTAGATCTTTTGGTTGTCACTACCGCAACTTGTCAGATTGATGAGATTCTGCCACCCGTTAGATGTCAGAATCCACCTCTATGCTCGTCAACATTGATCCATTATACCACCATCGATCTCAGCCTATTACCGTCATCGACTCCAGTCATTGACAACCACTTTGCCATTCCAACGTCTAACAAATCCAGCTTTGATCCCCATTCAAAAGAAGAAAAAAAACTCCCTTAAAACTATGAAACTGTGGAAGAAAGGGGCAATGGAGCTCTTCTTCTTTGGTTTGGGATATCTAGGTGCACACTATTATGTGCACTTTTAGCCAAATTTGGGCATCGGTATATGCCCCATTTTCAATCAAGCAACATCTATGTCGTCATCTCCTCCATTCTCCCTCGACAATGTGCCTTCTCCATATCGCGCCTTGTGACAAGATGTGCTTGATGTTTGTGCCGGGCATTTGGACCGGTCCGATTTTTGTGTTGGACGTTTGGACCAAACTTGTTACTGTGCTGGCCATTTGGACCCAACATATTTTTTCTTTGTTGTGGGAACATCTAGAGTTACCGGAAGAGCAACAATTGAACTCTTAGCCACTACAAGTGTATATCCACCAGAAATGCCACTAGATCATTCGCCAATCATTGGAAGTGCCAATAGTTCACATTCCAAAAGTTGTCAAAAGTACCCGCTCTCTGCATGCTACTCGTTGTTTCATCGCCATGGAATCGTTGAAGGTTTCTTTTGCGTTTGAATAAATGCTCACTGTACCTTTCAAACTCAACTTACTGCTTCCAAAGCAACTTGAGTTTGAGGCGGATGTTAGGTTAGATTAGGTTATCTTCTAGATTATGATATTTCATTATTTATTAAGATTTATATCTATTCAGATCTCCTTTCTCTTCTATATATTCTAGTTATTGCCAATGAAACAAACAAGTTACAACTTCCACAATGTAGTCCCTTGTCATTTAACGATTTTCATTTGTTTGGAGAGAAAAGCGGATTCGGATGTGGAAATCAATATCGAAAAGCGTGTGGTACCAAAAAAGCAATCGTGAGTTTTTGCGAATTTAAATTGTTTTCTCTTGTTTAAATTGCTTGGAATATGTGGAATGAAGTTAGTAACCCTTGAATTTGCATGTTTTGCATGCTCAATCATGAATTTTGACCTCCGATTTTCAAATTTGGAGAAAATGGGAGAATTTAGAGAAAATCTGAAACTTCTCTGATTTCATCCATTTAACTTGCAATTAGGGTGTGGAAATATCATGTGAGAGTGCTTGGAAGCTTATCTACACATTTATGGAAGTTTTTGAACTTTATTGAAAACAAATTTATTTTAATTAAAAATATTGAAAAATAATTTTTTGAAAAAAAAAAATATGACATTGACCATATGTTATGTATGTATTTATGAGTGTATGTTGATCTTAACATCAACCACATTCATTTATTTATTTTCAGAAGTAAATTTTATTTTATTTTTTATAAAATATTTTTGAAAATAAATTCATTGTACATTGTAGGGCATATTTGGCTTTTGAATGTATTAGGTGTGCTTACATGTCTTGTATTATTTAATATGAGCTAATTTTGAATATAGTTGCATCGCTTATGTCAAACAGTGCTTAGTTTAGGACCCTATACAAAAGAAACTTATCATATGTACTTTTTTGTGATCTTTTGAGTTTTAAGAGTGTATTAATGTCTTATTTAACATCCTTTGAAGTTTCATTGAAAATTTTAACCAATTCCCAATGTTTTCCAAAAACAATGATACATGCGACATTTCCCAAGCAATACCCGATATGTTTCCGTATCCCAAGGGTGAGATACATGTGCCAATACTGATACTGAAAACACTGATGGTGACTGCATATGAGTAGGTGTGGGTGAGGCTTTTTCTTTTGTTAAGATTGATTTTTTAAATTTTTGTTTAAAAAAATATGACATTAGCTGACATCATGGCCTGACTTGGGTTGATCCAGTTAAACTGACACTTGAATCGGATCACACCAAAAAGGGATTGACCTTTGTTCTGAGTTTAAATACACTGCCCTAAATTAATGATGAATGAATCAATGATTCAAGTAAAATCCTATAAGAAATATAGTATATTTGGTATTGAAAGTATTCCTTAAATTTACTGCCTATGATTTGATATGGGAAGCAAAAAGCCTATAGTTGGCAATCCCCAGCATCCATCACCAATTTTGATGATCAAGATCGGTCATCTAGTAATTTTACAATGATAAGTTATCATTCTACAAGAAGCATCTAAAGCTTCTCCCTACTATTTAGTCACCCATACCCAGTGTTCGAATTATCGGTATCGTGTGACGTATCACATCCTTGGGATACAAATGTGTATCAGTTATTGCATGGGATATATCGTTTGCATCGGGTAATTTATCACACTTTTTGGAAAACATGGAGAAACATTGGGGAAATAGTTGAATTTTTCAATGAAACTTTAAGGATTGTTAAAAAAGATCTTAATACACACATTTAAATCATAACATCTCAAGAAAGAAGTGCACATAATAGATTTCCTTTGTATAGGGTCCTAATTTATGCATTGTCTGACTAAACTAATGCAACTATATCCAAATTCAATGCATAACATATGGAGTGTATGTGATAGAGTTGTACACGAGTCGAACCGAGTCGAGCTTGGCACAGCTCAGCCAGTAGCAAACCCTAGCTCGAACTCAGCTCGGCTTGGTCCTCGAGCCTGACTAGCCAGCTCAATCGGTTCAGTCAGCAGCTTGGACGAGTTCGAGCTAAGTTCAAGCCTGTGCGACATTTTCTCAAACACAGAATGCATCTTCAATTTCTCACAGAATGCAAAACATTAACAGCACCTTATAGGTATTTCATTAAACACTCCGCGAGCAAAATCAAAATCAAGATATGAGGGCAGTCTTATAATGTGAAGTTTTTTTTTTTTGTCATGATTTATTTCGTATCCATTCCTACCTCGCCACCAGCCAATCCCGCAGAGAATGTACGCACCCGAAACAACACTTCTTTGAGTCATTTTATCAAACACTCGGCGAGCAGCATCAATATCAAAATATGAGTCACCAAGCCTATTTGATCCGAGTCGATTTGAGTTAAGGTTCGATCCGAGTCGAGTCGAGCTCAGTCGAGCTCAGGCAAGCTCAAACTTGACTCGCTCCGAATTCAATTTGGAGGCGAGGCGAGTTGATCTTTTTTGAGTCGAGTCGAGCAAGCAGACCAAGCTAACTCGACTCAAGTAAAGCTCTAGAATGTGATGATCATTTCATCAAACAGTCCTAAACAATGTTTCAAATAGCGCCCGTAGCGTAGCAGTAGCGTACGCTACGTAGCGGTAGCGTACGCTACGTAGCGTAGCGTGGCCATAGCGCTACGTAGCGTCCCAAATAGCGTAAATCCCCTGTAGCGTACGCTACAGGGATCATAGCGTACGCTACAGCTACGTAGCATGTAGCGTCCGTATCGTAAGCTACAATGTATTTTTTTACTATTTTTTTTCACGTTTTCTTTGTTTCTAATGTTGAGGAATGTGACACTTGTATTGTACTTGATACTTTTAACCTATGGGATTTTTATTTCTTTTCATAATTGTGACTTGTGGTTTCAATTAGACATTATTAATTAAAGTGGTTTGCTTAGAAAGTTGTTAATGTGATAATTATTTGATTTGGCTTATATATGTAGATTGGCTTTTGATAAATGATAACTAATAACTTTTTTGAACATGCTTATGATTGATAAAATGAATCATCTTTTAGACATTTTTATATTTTTTCCCTTTTTTTTCAGTATTTATTATATTTGTCCTATTTTTAAATTTAAAAATAGAAGTATCGTGTAGCTTACGCTACACGCTATAGAGGGTTGGGCGCTACGCATCACGCTACCGCTATTTAAGACACTGGTCCTAAATACTTCGAAATTAGTCTCAATTGACAGTTGGTTGAAGGGAAATTTCGAGAAAATAATAATAATAATTTTTTATTAATTTTTAATTAAAAAATGATTTTTATTTTTCGAAAATTAATAAGGACTTAACAAATCAGTAGCTAAGCCCTCATATATACTTGATTTCATATTTGGAGTGCAACATTGTAGGCAATTTGGGAGAAATTGGGGAATTTTTGAATTTTTCCCAATTTTCTCCAAATCGGACCACCTACTCTCAAATTTTGAAATTAGAGTGTAAGTGATGATCATTTCATCAAATGCTCTAAATACTTCAAAATTAGTCTCAATTGACAGCTGGTTGAAGGAAATTTTCGAAAAAAAACATGGAAAACATGAAGAACCAATGGATATCGAAATCAAAGCTTCAACTCCATGGTTTTTCATGCAAAACACGAAGAATCAATGGCTTTATAACCATTTGACACTGATTTAACATAATTTCAATGAAAAAATAAATCAGAAATTGAAAATGCTCACCGGATCGAACATGTGGGATATATTGGCGTTTCGTATCGCACATGTGGGATACAAGATATATCGGGGATGTATCGGCCAATATCATCAATATTTAAAACATTGCCAATACCTAATATGTTGACTGCTTTGAATTTACACAATAGGGACAGCAAGGCCAGTTGTATGCATTGAAATTACCTTCCGGCCTCCAGTATATAAATAGTTCCCATCTTTCGAGAATAAAACCTGCATGTTTAACCGTTATCAGCCATATTTGCCTTGAAAAAATCACTGGCTGGTCAGAATATCATCATAAGAAAACTGATAAGAGGGTCTCACTTACATGAGTAACCCCACCTATCTGGCCATGTAAAACATATAAAAGTTCCATATTATCTTCTGCATAGATTGCTGTAGTCTGACTGTACGAACCCGTTGCAAGCATTCCACTGTGAGCGGGACAAAAAGCGATGGCGGATATAATTCCTAGAATCAATAAACATTTACGTGGTTACAGATAAATTCAGTATGGGAAGAGATAAGGCGAAAGTCAATGTTATAAATAGTCAGATTAAATATATTAATTTGAAAATTAGGCAGAAAGTAGGGGTATCAATGGGCTGGGCTAGGGACAGGCTGGGTAGCCTTGCAAAGAAAAAAGAGAATAAAGTAAACAAAAAAGATTCATGTATGCAATTCCAACATCAAATAGAAAATTGCAGCATTAAAAAATATAAACAAGAGATACAGAAGCAAAGAAAGGAGCTCGCACTGGTCATACCAATACCAATGTGAGCTAATGTGGTACCGGTACCATTGTAAGCTACATGGTACCATGCAGAAGTGGGGTCCACGTGATGTATTCACGATATCCAACCGTCCATCAGATGCAACGCACATTACCGACAGGAACCAAAAATCAGCCCAAAGGGAAACTCGGGTGGCCCACAGCAAAGGGGACAAGTTGAGAGTGGACACCCACCTTTGATTTGTATGGCAGGCCTACCATGTGGTGCATACAAAATCCAGGCCATCGAGACCCTTCTTCTGCCCTAGATGAAGAATGATCAGGACAAAAATCAGGATGTTTTGCAACTCAGGCGGCCCCGGTAAGAATAAAGGGTAAACAAACCCTCTCACCTTGTTCCCTATGTTGTGGCCCACCAGAGTTTTGGATCAAGCTGGTTTTCAGGCCCTAAGGGTAACTGAGAGGACGCATCCTATGGACAGTTGGATGTCATACATACACCACTGAGGCCCCACATCTGCCCAGTACACTAGAGTGCACCTCAATAAAGAAACCTTAGAAAATGAGATAAGAAGAGGATAGAACTCATAGCTAAAGAAATCAATGGATAGTTTTGAGTACCCACAGCATCTTTGATTTTTCATTTGAGAGAGAGAGAGAGAGAGAGAGAGAAGACAAGTTTCATAGTGAGGTAATAAAAGGGAAACTTGCTTTTATTATGGAATACAATTCTCACTTATTCCTAAAATTTTTGAAATTTCCAAAAGCAGTAGGCAACCTCATCTTTATTGTGGGTGAAACAGGAGCCGTTGGATGATGCTTTCTGACTATATCATCCAACCACTGATGTTAACTCTCATATTAAGTTTTTTTTTTTTTTTCAAGAACAAAATTCCAAAAGTATCCCCCACTTACAATATGACATTTTAACATTGTGTACCTAACTAACTACATAAACAGAAACATGGACAAATGGAATAAACACAAGATTAGGTGGGTCATACCACCGCACAGCCCCTTATTCTTCTAGGTTGGCCGTATAGTTGGACAACCTATATCCACAATCATTAACACTCCCCCTCAAGCAAGAGCATAGATGTCGTTGATGCCTAGCTTGGAATAAGTACATGCAGACTGACTGCGGCCAAAAGCTTTGGTCAACAGATCAGTAAGTTGATCTTAAGACTGAACATAATGTAGAAATTTCATCATTAGAAACCTTCTCATGTATGAAATGATAGTCAACTTTAATATCCTTGGTTCTCTCTTGATAAACTAGATTGTCTGCAATATGGGAGATTGCTTGATTATCACAACATAACTACATTGATAGGCTCACCGCAAAACCCATTTCCTACAACAATTTCTTAATCCACACAAACTCATAAGTGGTATGAGTCATCACCCTATATTTTGCTTCAGCGCTTGATTGGGCTACAACACTCTGTTTTTTATACTTCCACATGATCAAATGTCCTCCGACAAATGCGCAATGCTTAGTAGATCATCTATCAGTTGGGGACAGGCTAGGAAGGATGAGAACTGGCTACATACGAGTATCTTCTATACTTCACGATTAATGGACGTTGCTCCGCATGATCATTGACAAAGGTAGTTGCGAGAATGTCGTGGCCTAGAAGGTGATAATAAGCTCCAAATTCCTACAAAGAAGCATCAAACTTATTTCATTTTCAATAAGAGGAAAGTATCATGACAATGTGTGGTATGACATCACCTCGATGGACATGTGATGGAGACATCACGGGCATGCACGCCGCCCCCTACGCACGTACGGAAGGAGAGGGAGGGCCCCACCGTCAATCTGGCTCGATGACGACGTCCAGGTAGGGCCTCCTAATTAGAAGACGGAGTTTTGGTTCATTAGAGTGGGCCCGATAATCAAGTAAAGCCCATCATGGGATCTCATGATCAGGGCCCACTAGTCGATTGATTTCATATTTTAGGTTTTAATTATTTATATTATTGTTTCTGAATTTGTATGATCTAAGCCTGAAATCTTGCATATCATAATTAAATTTCATATCCTGCATCAAATTTGGTATCAGAGCTTAGGGTTCTTATAGGGGAATACATTACATGTTAGGGTTAGTTTGTTTGAGTCCTTCATGCATCCAGATCATCACGTATAGCTGTTAAAAGTCCGTAGTCCCTGATATTAGTTGCTGAAATTTCTGTTAGCAGGAAGTTAGCAATTCACATTGCTATAACTTTCTGTTATTCCCTTATTTCGACAACTATGTTGCTGGATTTTAGTAGCACTGCGTAGTTTTCCTCATATAGAGTCTCATAGGATCATTTAGTCCTATTTAGTTGCATATAGTCGTCATAGAAAGTCCTTAGGTGAAGTTAGCAAGTGTATGCCCACACGTACGGGTCATGGTTTTGGCTTGCACCCTACACTAAACATGGAGCAACTGCTAGAGTCATTAAACAAACTGTCCCAGCAGATCGAGTCTTTGGGTAAGCGCTGGGAACAACATATAGACCAACGCTTTAATCAATTTGATGTGCGCATTACCCAACTAAAGGCCTCCGCCGGGACCAACCCCACCATTAGGGTGGATGTCCAATCTCAAGCAAGTGGCCAGGAGGATAGACCAATGAATGGAGTTGGCCAAGGAATCAGTTATGGGCGTGCACCCGTGCACCGACCCCATGAGGGACATCAAGACCACTATTTTGAGGCGTACAACATGTGCGGCCTTGTGGCTGGAGAGAATGCACCAGAGGCTAGTGTAAAGTTACCCACTGAGGCCATTCCGGTAGTGGATGAGTTTCGTGATGTCTGTCCTGATGATCTACCGGATGAGTCTCCCCCTAGGATGGATATGGAGCACACCAGAACATGGAACACTGTAATACCTACAGCCGAGTTTGCGCTTAATAGTTATATCGATAGGTTCACAGGTCTCAGTCCTTAAGAAGTCGTTACTGGTTACAAACCTGAGAAACCTATTGATCTTGTCCCTATGTCAGTCCCATAGGCCGTCAGAGCCTGCAGAGTCTTTTGTGCATCACATTCATTCATGGCATCAAGAAATCAGGCAGAAGATCACTACTAGTAATGAACTTTACAAATTTTCTGCAGACCAGCATAAATTTTCAAGGAATTTATTGTAAAAGACTCTGTGATGGTCCGCATCAAGCCCAAGTGGTATCCTCCGGGAGCCGTTCTTAAGATACACGCGCGTAGCGTTGGACCCTTCAAAATTATAAAATGAAACGGTCTCAATGCGTATGTGGCAAATCTTCCACCCTCCATTGGAATTAGTTTCACATTCAATGTGGAAGATCTATTTGCATTTCAAGAGGCCATTAATGTATTGTCCAGCCTTTCGCCTAACCATCATAATTCCCCACACATTTCCCTTGATCTATGGCCCCGTCCCGACCCATCTTCCCAGCCTCTACCTCTCATACCTACCCTTCCCAACCCATTTTCCCAGCCTCTACGTCCCATACCTACCCGTCCTGGCCCATTTTCCCAGCCTCTATACCTCCCATACCTACCCTTCCCGACCCATTTTCCCAACCTCTACGTCCCATACCTACCCGTCCCGGCCCATTTTCCCAGCCTCTACCTCCCATACCTACTCTTCTCGACCTTTCTTCCCAGCCTCTACCTCCCATACCTAGCCTTCACACACCTAGAGAGGAAATAGAGGATATCATGGACTATCAGATAATTTCAACGTTGGACGGCGAGTTTCAGAAGTACCCGATTAAATGCAAGTCACGCTCAACTTCAGACAACACGTGGCTCACTGAGGATGAGCTTCAGAGACTTGATTCTGACATCCTGGAGCGGTTCAAGAGTTTTATTTCGCCAATGGCGAAATCTTCGCAGCTGGGGAGAATTGATAGGGACATCACGCGCCCGCACGCCACCCCCTACGCACGTACGGAAGGAGAGGGAGGGCCCCACAGTCGATCTGGCTCGATAACGACATCCAGGGAGGGCCTCCTAGCTAGAAGACGGAGTTTTGGTTCATTAGAGTGGGCCCGATAATCAAGTAAAGCCCATCATGGAATCTCATGATCGGTGCCCACTAGTCGGATTGATTTCATATTTTAGGTTTTGATTATTTATGTTATTTAGCATATCATGAACGCTTTAGATTTCTTTTATTAGTTTTTATTTTGGTTTACTTCATCGCTAAGTAATAGGTTGCGCACATGGCGCGAGTTTTGGGGTATAGAGCTTTCTTCTAAATAGGTACCCCTTTAGTTCTTTTGATTCAATGAAGATTAATAAAAATTGCTGCGTTTTCCTGCTCCTTTCCGAGTTATAGAAAACCTAATTGGGTGCGAAGCCCTCCATTCTTTGAAGGGCTAACTACCGTGGTGCGAAGCCACATCTATCCCGATTCGCTCTCATCTTCTACCATCCACCCTTCTCATCTCCCACAATCATCTGCGCTACAAATCTGTCCTTTATTGCAGCAACTTTCCTCTCTTCAGCAGAATTCCAGAATCTGGCCCTGCAGGAGGGCTAAAACTTCGGCGGAGCACCGCGCCCAGACCGTACATGGATCGACTTGCAACTTGGAGGTTTTGAAGTCCCCCCCCCCCCCCCCCCCCCCCGACCGACCAGAGCCAAGGAGGATTGAGCTCCCATCGCACGTGCGGCCAGCCTCCTGCGCACGTGCGTCAGGCCCGGGCCGTAGTCCGCACACGGGAGCTGTCGTTTGGTTCAGGTTTCCTTCCTATTTTTCCCTTTCACACCTGTTTTTCATAACCCTGACCCTAGATTGCGTGATTTCTACTTCGTTTGCCCCTCTTCTTTTTTTTCAAAGATAATGATAATATATTAAACGAAAACAGGAATACAAAAGATAAATCTGCTGAGATAGCAGAAGAAGAGAAGAAAAAAAAAAACTAAAAACCTAAAAAAAGTATATCGCAATTGTTGAACCCTTTGATGTAAACCACCCATTCTATAATCATTTTTTTAGCCCTTGCCCAAACTACCTGAACCGTAGACTGATTATCATTAAAGCATCTTTCATTTCTCCCAAACGGACCACCAAACGGCAAGGATCACCATCCTCCAAAGCTGAGTTTTGACTTTTCCAAGTTTAAAACCATGCCACGAAACCATCATATTGGAGCTGGAATTCGGAATTCACCCGTTGACGTTAAATTTCTGGAAGAATTCAGCCCAAATCTGAGATATGAATGGGCAGTGAAGCAATAAATGATCCACCGACTCTTCATCCCGCATGCGGCAAAGACATATATTAACTAGCTGCATTCCCCTTTTTCTTAAGTTATCGACTGTTAGGATCCGGTTTTTGGCAACCAACCAAGCAAAAAATATGTATTTGGGAGGAGCAGGATATTGCCAGATGAAAGGAAGGGCCGAAGAAGATGATATGGGAGGAGGGGTGAGGATGGAGTAAAAAGACCTGACTGAGAACACGTTAGATCTGTCTCTGTTCCAAATCAGACTGTCAGCAGTAGAGGAGTCCGACACCATCCTAGAGATGCATTCTAACAGATCCACGTATTCAACAACCTCCCGATCGTGCAGGTTTCTGATGCACTTAACTTCCCAAACGATGCTGGAGGTCGTCCCAATGAAGCAGCTGGCAACAGAGATGTGTTTATCAGGGGCGAGGCAGTAGATACGGGGAAATCTGATTTTAAGGGGTTACTCACCCACCCACCAGTCCTCCCAAAAATCTGATAGCAGTTCCATTGCCAAGACTGAAGCTAATATTGTCCGTCACCGCCTTCTTGGATCGCAGAATCCCTCTCCAGATGTAGGAGGCTCTGTATGCGGTGGAGTCCTTGGTCCACCAACCTCCAGGGGAGCTACCATACTTGCCTTTAACGATGGAAGCCCATAAGGAGTTGCGTTCATTGCCCAACCTCCACGTCCACTTTCCCAAAAGAGCCCTATTCATAATTTTCAGATTCCTGATACTAGCGCCCCCTTCCTGAAAATGTTTACAAACTTGTTGCCAGTCCAGAAGATGCAGCTTCTTCTGGTTATCTTTTCCGCACCAAAGGAAATCACGGTGAAGATTATCGATTTTTTGCAACACTGATTGGGGACATCTGAAAAGCGTCACGAAGTAGACAGGGAGATTAGTGAGAGATGATTTGATCAGAGTCAATCGACCTTCCATCGACAGATAACGACACTTCCATCTGGCTAAATACTTCTGAAATTTGCTGACGATCTTGTCCCACATTGATTTTGGAGGGGGGCCAATGGATAGGGGAAGGCCCGCAAAAGTGGAGGGGAAAACATCAGCCGAACATCCAAGGAATCGGCGAAGGATGTGAGCTCGTTGTCGGAGAGGTTTATACCGAATATTTTAGATTTGGCCAGATTTACTCTCAACCCTGACACCGCCTCGAAACAGAGAAGAGTCGTGCGAAGATTTTCAATAAGAACCGGATCTACTTCTAAGAAAATGAGAGTATCGTCAACAAATTGGATGTGGGTAATAGGCGTATGGACTCCCAGCATTTTGATACCTTTAAGAATCCCCGCTGCCTGACCATGGAGCAACATCTGCGAAAGAGCCTCGCCGATCAAAAGAAAGAGAAGAGGTGAGAGAGGATCACCCTGCCGAATGCCCCTGGAGCTATTGAAAAAACCTTTAGGGGTCCCGTTGAGTAAGATAGAAAAGTGTGCCGATCTAACACACTCGATAATCCAACTCCTCCACTTCACTCCGAATCCCATACGGCCCATCATATAGTGGAGGAAATTCCATTCCACATGATCGTATGCCTTTTCGATATCTAGTTTGCAGAAAATACTCTTCAGTTTGTCTTTGTGACACGTATGGAGGCACTCGTTTGCGATCAACGCACCATCCACAATATGACTTCCCCTGATGAACGCATTTGATTTTTGGATATTAACTTCCCCATCACCTTTGATAACCTATTTGCCAGGAATTTGGCAAGAATTTTGCATGGACCCCCAATCAAGCTGATAGGCCGGAATTCGGCAAAAGAACTCGCACCAGCTACCTTCGGGATAAGGGCAATAAAAGATGCTCCAAGGCCTTTGGATAATCTGCCCTTGAGATGAAATTCATGCAGAAAGTCCAAGATATCTTGGCGGACATTCTCCCAAAAGGTTTGAGAAAACACCATGGGGAAACCATCTGGGCCAGGGGAATTATCGCTCCCCAGCGAAGCCACAGCCTCTTTAGCTTCTTCTTCAGAAAACGGGACCTCGAGGAGACTCGCCACTGTCTTCCAGCTGATTGAAAGAGATGTCGTCAAGGGTGGGTCTGCTCCAACCTTCAGAGGATAGAAGAGATTGGAAATGACGGATAGCTTGCTCAGCTATTTCGTGTTTATCATCTATCTGAGTGTCGTCGACATTGATGCTTAAAATTGTTTTGGCACGAGCTTACATGTTGGCAATGCAGTGGAAATAACGGGTGTTCCTGTCTCCTTCTGAAATCCATCTGACCCTAGATTTCAGTTTCCAAGAGACTTCGTCCTCCAAAGCTCTGGCTGACAAGGATTGGATAATTTGAATGCGCCTAGACAATCTTTCAACAGATATGGAACCACCTTCGGCTTCCCCGTCGAGACATTGGAGCTCAGAGAATAAAGCTTCAGTGTCAGCGTGACGCTTGCGAAGTTCCCCTTCTTTCCATTCCTTTAACTTTTCCTTGAGAAGTTTGAGCTTGCACATCAACCTATGCCCAGCAAAGCCATCAACTTGGAGGCTGGACCACCATTCCACAATTTTCTAATAAAATCCGTCAATCTAGAGCCACGCCGAATTAAATCTGAATGGCTTAGGACCCCAATTATCTTCTTCCATGGACAACATCATCGGACAGTGATTCGACGTGGTCCTGGGAAGAGCCAATTGAGAGGAGGTAGGGAAAGCCTCCAGCCAGTCCATCGAAAGGAGGAATCTATCCAATCTCGATTGGATTTGATCCCTGCGCCCATTAGTCCAAGTATACGTAGCTCCAGACAGGGGTAAGTCTACCAGCTCTTGATTTTGGATCCAGTCCGAGAAGGCTTCCATAGCTACCGAAATTCTTCTACGGCGAGAATATTCCGTAGCAAAACGGACCACATTAAAATCGCCTACAAAACAACAAGGACCAGTAAATGATTGTCTGGAAGCAGACAATTCATCCCAGAAGTCTGGTCTGATAGAATTCTCGTTAGGACCATACACAGAGGAAATGAGACAGCAAAAGTTAGAAGACTTATCTTGAAGGATAATTGACACTGAAAAGTTCCCAATGAATGTCGCCTAGACGTCCCAATTAGACGATTTCCAGGCAATTAGAATTCCACCCGACGAGCCGGAAGCATCTAACGTAGCTCGCTCAGCATCATTGGCTTCCCATAGCGAAGCCAGCAGTCTCTTTGTAAAAGTGGGAACTTTAGTTTCCTGGAGGCAAATGACATCCGGATTTTTTCTCCCGATAGATTTCTTGATTAAGCACATTTTCTGCTTCGATCCCACCCCCCACACGTTCCATGATAGGATTCTCATTGGGGCACTGAACTTCCCCGGTTCCCCTTACGACCTTGTTTAGCTCTAGAGGCTGCAGGTAGTCCAGGGCTCGGTTGCAGACTTTGGAGTTCCCTGTTGCTAATTGATCTGGTTACTTGTTTGATTGGAGTTCTGGTGGTAGGGAGAGGTCTTCCTCTGTTTACAATATATTGGAACAGCGCGATATAATCTTCATCTCTATCTCCGAATGATAAACTGAGAGATCTACCGACGTGGCTAACTGCATCTCTGATCCATCTCTCATTATGGATCGATTCGAATAATTTTTCTCTAGATTTTATCTTCTTGGAATCCTGTTCGGCAGATTCCTGCTGATGATGTAGTGTAGATGTCCCCCCCCGCATTCTGCAAAGGCTCAGCTTCGATCACGTCACCCAGTAAGGCTTCCTGAAATAAGGTGATAAGGCCCAAGTCAGCCCAATCCCGAGACTGAGGCACGGACGTAACAGGGATGAGGGAAGCGAGAGGAAACAGTTTGGGACTCAGAAAATCGACACTCATAATCATCAGCTCTGGAGAACTCGTCTTCCATGAGTGAGGGACACTGATGTGAAAGTAGAGGGGGAGGTAGAGGAGTATGCAATGAGGCTGAGTTGTGGAGATGGTGAAGATATTATCTTGAATGGACGGTGGACGGGATAGGAATGATAGGTTGGGGACTTGAGTCGGGAATGAATGATCGGGATCGGGTGTGGGTATTCGAGTAGAGGTCTTAGGGGGGTGTTGGATCTGGGTCAGGACCCAACCCGAAACTTTCGTCCCGATGTCAATAAGGGAAGTAAGGCACGGACTGCCCGAGGCTGAAAACACGTGGATGGATGGCTGCTCATCTTCTCGGAAGTCAGTTGCCACGCGTCCGCATCTCTGGGTCTTCGAGATATGAAATCCCGTACGACTCAAGAGGAGCTGCAGAGGGGGGAGACGTGGCGCCATCTGGTCTGTAGTAAACACGTTCTCAGCCGAGCCATCGCTTCGAGTTGCCGTCGCCCGAGTCGCATCAAACGCATGCAGTCCATGTGTCGCAATCTGCATCTCTCGGAGACTTATCTTGGAAGAAAGGAGAAGCGTCCACGAAACGCCACACCGAAGCTTCTGAGGGTCCGCCACGTATATCCCCAACGACCGAGGCGTCGGCCCTCTCATAATTATCTGCAAAGTGATTGACAAGAGGCTGTTCTGGTGGTCCGCTGGAGTATTGAAACCGAACTCCTTCATCATGCGACGACTCTGATTCTGGTTCTAACGATTGTAGGGTGGGGTCTTTAGCTCTCCAAATGTCTCCCCAATGGGGGATACGAGGCACCAGGCATCTCCCTTACCACCGACAACGTCAGTTGGCGGTCTAGTGCATTTAACAAAATATGTGAGGGCATGGGGGCTCCCTTCATCCTCCTAACACGAGCTCTAATGACTCCCACTTCTACTCCTAGTTTCGTTTTGGAATCCAATTCCAGCAAAAATCCCAAAGATGAGGTTGCTGATATCAGAAACTCGTCATACCAACATTCTAATGGGATATTCCATATAAGAACCCACACATTCTCCATCCCAAACAGAGAGTATTCATCCCAGGTCATGACTCTAACCACTGGACCAGAAGAGTGGAGGTGGCCGGCCATGGTCAGCATCTCATGGTTGAGACCAGGACAAACCTTGACCCATAGCTCGTTGTATCCCAGGGGCTTCAGAACGTAATTACCAGGGTGAAACCCAGTGCAATCCTTGATCCACTCATTTACCTGCGTCATCGAGGCTCCTTCTTTGGTGGTAATGACCACCGTCTTCTCCAACTCTGTCTTAGCTTGGGACAAATATTCCAGATTGACAGAGATAACAGGCTCCGTCTGGAATTCCTTATCTTCTTCCTGGACCCGTCCCGACGAGGCGGTGGGACCAGTGTTAGGATGATCTTGGATATTAGAAGGCTCGTTAGAAGGGTCGTTAGGGGCTGGGATAGGAGCTGAGTTACCTAGGAGAAGAACATCTCTGAAAGATTGGCCCTCCTATCCCACTGAAAGGGAACTGGTGGGGCCATTAACGGCCCCTTTTCTTACCCTAGGGTTTTCTGAATTGCAATTCGTGAATCCCTTGGATTAGGGACTGATTGTTGTGCATGTGTGGTGGATTTTTATTTCCCTTTGAGTATCGTTTGGTCCATAATTTTACTGATCCAGTCCTAGCTTGTGTAGGCCTGGACCCGCGCAGATTCCCCTTGCTTGAATGTTTGAGATTTTGTGTGGGATGTGGAATTCTTATGTGATTGTTCTGAATTAGTGCGATCGATCTAAGCCTGAGATCTTGCCTACCATATTTAATTTTCATGTCCTGCATCAACATGTGCCACATCTTGTTGGGTAGACCATAGCACTTTGATCGAAGTATTGTACGTACTGACCGGAAGAAAACTTTCACTTTTTGAAAAGATAATGTGAAAGTTCTTTTAGGTCCCACTAAAGAGAAGGAATCCGTCAAACCCAACTTATTGTTGGAGGTGAATTTCCTCTCAATGACATAGTTCATCGTAGGGATGGAAGAGAGTAAGGTAGTATTTGTCATCGTTAGAATGGATATGATGAGTGGTATAGAAGTGTTGAAGTGATGAAGCCTATGATGAGGGAATTTACAAATGTTTTTACCAATGGCTTGCTAGTTGGATTGTTACTTACGCAGGACATGCAACACCATATTGATCTTATCCTGGGGGCTAGTTTGCCCAATAGACCAGACTACCGAATGAGCTCAAAAGAGCATGACGAGCTCAATCAGCGAGTTAGAGAGTTATTGAATTGTAGTCATACAAGGGGGAGGATGAGTCCCTATGCCGGTCCGGCCCTGTTAACACCTAGGAAGGGCGGATCATGGAAGATGTGTGTAGATAGTAGGGCTATCAATAGATCACAACAAAATACAGATTCTCAATTCCATGATAAGACGACATGCTTGATATGTTGATTAGAGCAAAAGTGTGCTCTAAGATAGATATGAAAAGTGGTTACCACCAAATTCGAATTCACCTAGGAGATGAATGGAAAACAGCATTTAAGACGTGTGAATGGCTTTATAAGTGACTTGTTATGCCTTTTGATTTGACAAACACACCAAGCACTTTCATAAAGGCAATAAACCAGATGCTTTAGACCATTCATTAGCAAGATTGTTGTGGTTTACTTTGATGATATATTAGCATACAACCTAGACGAGAATAATCATATGCAGCACCTTCAAGAAGTGTGCAAGGTTCTAAGAAGTGAGAAAATGTATGTGAATATCAAGAAGTGTAGTTTTACGACCGTTTAGGTGATATTCTTGGGTTATGTGGTGTCTGCAGCAGGAACTACAATTGATAATGAGAAGGTGATGACAATTCAAGAATGGCCTACACCTTATAACGTGCAGGAAGTGCGGAGTTTCCATGGGTAGGCATCTTTCTATCACCGATTCCTAAGAAATTTCAGCACTAACATAGCGCCAAAAACAGATAGCATTAAACAAAGAATGTTCATTTGGACAAAAGAAGCAGCTATTAGCTCAGGTGTGATTAAGGAGAAATTGTCGGAAGCTCCGATTTTGGTACTACTAGATTTGAGAAGATATTTCAGATGGATACAAATGCATCACATGTAGGTACGGTATTAAGCCAAGATGGAAAGCCTATTGCATATTTCAACATGAGCATGATGCTCAATGGAGCTAAGACGGTATTCCACTCATGATATCGAGTTTTACACTATCGTCCAGGCCCTACGGCATTGGGGCATTATCTGATTCAGCGGGAAATGGGAATTCATCTTGTGCTCCGATCATGAAGCATTGAAATATATAAATGGGCAACATAAAACAAACCATAGACACGCCAAGTGGATTTCTTACTTACAGGAGTCACGTTCTCTTTGAAGCACAAGTTTGGTACAAACAACAAGGTGGTTGATATGTTGATTCGAAAAGTAGCATTATTGGCTACTTTACGAGTGCTTGTAGTTGGGTTTGATGCATTCCCCAAGATGTATCAGGAGGATCTGGACTTCAGACAGTTTTGGTCAAATGTTCAAGGACAACTGGGAGAGTCTTATGCAAGATGGATTTCTATTTAGGGGTGCACAACTATGCGTCTCAAATTGCTCTATCCACGAGTGGATCATTATGGAGCTACATGTAGATGGTTTGTCAAGCCAATTTAGTCGCGACTCACAACATGACAATGGCTTAAGTGGAACATGAGTATTTTTTACCCAGATTGCATTGGGATGTGACTTGGTTCATGGAAGTTGTCATATTTGCTAGATGGTCAAAGGTCAAGCTCAGAATATTGGCATTTATACCCCACTCCCTGTTCCTGAGGCGCCATGAGAGGATGTCAATATGGATTTCATGTTGGGCCTTTGTGGACCCAATGAGGTATAAACAGTGTTTTGGTAATTGTTGACAGGTTCCCTAAAATTGCACACTTCATTCCCTACAAAGAAGACCTCAGATGCTTCATATGTAGCAATCTTTATTTCCGGGACGTGGTTCGTTGCATGGTCTGCCAAAGACCATTACTTCCAACAAAGACACCAAATTCGCAGGACAAAACCTATGCTTCAACACTGCCTATCACCCATGTACAGATGGACAAACCGAAGTTGTCAATAGATGCTTGGCCAACTTGCTTTGTAGTTGGGGGGACCATCATCCAAGATAGTGGGACCTTATGCTGCCTCATGCAAAGTTCACCTACAACAGCTCACACAACAGGTCCATGCAAATGAGACTTCTTGGGATTGTGTATGGAGCCAATCCAACTAATGTCTTGGACCTTATACCAATCCAAAAGTCAGAATAAGTGAATGATGATGCCGAAGAGATGGCCCAGAACATTCGAGCAATGCATGGTGAAGTGTGAACACGATTGCAAGTAGCAATGCCAAGTACAAGTTGTGGGTTGTTGTTTTAGAAGAGAGAGACTTGGTTTGGATCTTTCTTCAACGAGAGAGGTCTCACGTTGGCGCTTATAACAGGCTTAAAGAAAAGAATATTGGGCATTGTCGTATTCTTAAGAAAATCATTGCAAAGCTTACAAGGTGAAGCTACCCTATCATGTGAAGACTTTCAATGTTTTCAACATAAAAGATCTCACACCCTCCAAGAAAGAGCAGCCGACTGTTGAAGTGTTAGAGGCAAAGAGTTCTTCTCAGGAAGAGGAGACTAATGACAAGATAGATCAAGTGATCACATTAGTGGAGGAGTTCTTGGATCATGTCGAGAGCAGCAAGAAGGCTCGAAAGAGTTTGATATCTGAGAATGGATTGCTAGATTAGTGGATGACCTACTTGGGGGGCCTACAAGCCTAACCATGATTGGATCATTAGGATTTTGCGTTGGAATTTTATTGTGTAATTACGCTTAAAATGTCTAGGTTTATTATGCTTAAAGTGTATAGGTTCATTTAGTAGCTAAGTTGCTTTGGGGTTAAGTTTTCTGTCTAACAATATATAATCCTTGCTGGAGAGAAAGGGGGGGGATATAGTTCTTTGCATATTAAAGAGTTCTCAGCATGGTTTCTAGTGTGGACCTTGTTAGTAGCGCCTATTGGAATGTGAAATCAACACCGGTAAGGTGGTATTTTACGTATCTTTCTTGGTTAACACTTTGGTTCTTGTTATTTCATATTTGGGAGTCGTGGTTACGTCACTTTGGGAAAGAGTGATTGAGCAAAGACTAAGGCATGAGACAAATGTATCAGAACATCATTTTGGTTTCATGCCAAGGAGGTCTACGACTAAAGCTATTTTCCTACTTAAACAATTGGTGGAGAAATATAGGAAAGGAGGAAGATTTCCACATAGTCTTTATCGACTTAGGGAAAGCTTACGATAGGGTCCCTAGAGAGCTATCTAGTGGGTTAGGAAAGAAATGAGTTTCAAAAGGATATATTGACATGATTAAGGATGTGTATATTTCTTCCTCCTTTCCCTATATTTCTTTCCTCTTTTCCCTATATTTCAAAAGGATATAGTTTTTTGCATATTAAAGAGTTCTCAGCATGGTTTCTAGTGTGGACCTTGTTAGTAGCGCCTATTGGAATGTGAAATCAACACCGGTAAGGTGGTATTTTACGTATCTTTCTTGGGTTAACACTTTGGTTCTTGTTATTTCATATTTGGGAGTCGTGGTTGCGTCACTTTGGGAAAGAGTGATTGAGCAAAGACTATGGCATGAGACAAATGTATCAGAACATCATTTTGGTTTCATGCCAGGGAGGTATACGACTAAAGCTATTTTCCTACTTAAACAATTGGTGGAGAAAATAGGGAAAGGAGGAAGATTTCCACAGTCTTTATCGACTTAGGGAAAGCTTACGATAGGGTCCCTAGAGAGTTAATCTAGTGGGTTAGGAAAGAAATGAGTTTCAAAAGGATATATTGACATGATTAAGGATGTGTATGAAGGAGCAGTAACAAATGTGAGGACCACTAATAGAGAGAAAAGTGAGTTCCCAATCACAGTAGGCACACCTACCTTTATGCATCAATTGTGGATGAGTTAATGAGGCATTTAGGAAGAGATCCCATTATGTATATTATTTGGAAATAAAATAGTTTTGATGATAATGAGAGGGAGGGCATAAACAAAATGCTAGATTTATAGATGGGTGCTTTAGAATCTAAAGGATTCAAAAGTAGCCTGACTAGAACAGAGTATATGGAGTGAAACTTTAGTAACAATAGGCATGGGAACAAGGAATTAGTTAAGATTGCTAACAAAAGAAGTTTTCCCAAACTGGCCATTTTCAATATCTTGTGTTGGTAATTAATGAGAGTGAAGATTGGGAAGGATGTTGCCCATAGAATTCAGGCGGGGTGGAAGAAATAGAGATGTTGAGATGTATGAGTGGCAAGATGAACAATGATAAAATTAGAAACGAATGCCTCCAAGAGAACTTGGGAGTAGCACCGACGAGTAATAAGATGAGGGGAAGTACGCTTAGATGGTTAGTCATGTGCAATGGAGACCAAGAATTGCACCGGTTAGAAAGAGCGAGTTGGTACAAGTTGAAAGCTCTAAAAGTGCAAGGCAAGGACCAAAAGGACATGAGTAGAGGTAGTGAGAAAAGACTTGATGACCCATGGTATAACTGAAGTTATGGCCCTTGATAAGTGGAAAGGATTCATGTAGCATACTGCATACCCCAATTAGTTTGGATAAACCTCAAATGATGATGATGATGATATAAATTAAATTTAAAAATCTACCCAGAATCTCCAAGTGTGTTTTAGACATTTTAGGGATAGTTGCGCCCAAGAAGGGGGAGGGGGGTCGTCTAGCGCCTTTGACTACATTGCTTATTCCACAATTAATCATTAAACTGTCATTTAACTTGGACATGGATGCATGTGTAGAATCATTAAATCTCTACAATCATGCCATTTAACTTAGACATGGATGCTTGAGTAGGCATCAGACAAGGATACAATGTGTCAATTAAGATGACCAAGATAGTCAACAATGTTGACATGTTGGGACAAATGCATTTATATATAAAACATAATCCCATATGAGCTCAAGAACAAAGAGAAAACACCTAAAATGTAATGAAGAACATAAAGGCCATGCCCAACCACGTCAAAGTGTCTCAAGACTCTAAAAACGTATCAACAAGGCCAGAGAGCCTTTAAAAGGGGGAGTTCTCTCTTTTCTTTATTTCTTTATTTTTTAATAAAATTTTCAGTTAATCTTTCTGGGGAAAAACCCTAAGATAGAGAGAATCCAAAATATGGAAATCCTACAGAATCATCAAGAAATGGAAAACTAAGGAATCCAATAGTAATTCCATTGTATGATTATCGGTGTCGTTTTCCATGGAAATGTTAGAAGGACAACGTTCAAATAGCAAGACCGATAGGAAATGTAAACCGATTTTCCCCTCTTTTATGGTTTCCCAACTAGAGGTAATCATACTAGGGGAATTCGAATCTTTTCCATGGTTTTTCATTTAATCAAACAGGTCTCCTGTCCATGTTATATATTTTTAACATCTTCCTCGGGACAATATCATGCTACCCACTTTCAGATCTACAGCTTGAAGAGATTTCAAATAAAATCTTTCTCATGACATGTACATGTTCTAAGGTTGGAAAGAATTTTTGCTCCTCAACAAATTAGGTTTCCCATACTTCCAACACTTTTTACAAGGAAGACAATACAATGGCACCAAGGGCGCAGCTCAATAAGCATTGCCTCTCAGCTTCTTTCAATCTCCTCAAATGCACTTAACCATCCATCTTGTAACAGCTACAACACAAAAAGGAAAATGCCATCGGATTTCTACACGAACTTGTATTTTTGCAGCATTCCCCTTTCAGGAGAAAGATGTTCCCTTTCTGTGAAGAACTTAGGGGAACCATTCATCCAGAGTAAAGTTCTGAATACCACCGTTGAAAAAACATTAAAATAATCTCCATACAACATACAAGAATCTCAACGCATTTTATATACTAAAAATGAAGAGTATTACCTGAACTACACTTTTTCATCATCAAAACCTATACTGAGGAATAACCAGCTCATAGAAAATACCTGACTGTCCATCTTTATTACCCTGGAGGGTTGAATACTGTTGGAAATCTCGACCAGGTCGATGTATGTCAAATACTCTGAGAGACTTATTATATCCGGCAAACAACCTAGCAGAGAAGACCATTTTGCAGGCAACAGAAACATTCAGAAGAATTATAGGTGTTTAGGAATCATAACAACGGCAAAGAAAGACAAAAATACAGTTAAGAATGTCGATCATACCCAACAAAATCAATTCATTTTTTAGCTAAAATAATATAATAATGTGTAAAGATTTAAAAGGAAAGACATCCAAGCTGAAGAAAATACTTAGTCCCAGCAGGGTTAAAAGCAACTGAAAAGGCAGCAGTTATTTCATCCATGGAATCGTATGCCCGATAAGTGCAACGGAGCTGCAGTCATCAGTAAAAGATACTCAGCAACAAGAATTTCTATACATAAACCATTATTAAATGAAAATTGAAAGGTTTAGGATCGCATGTTCTGGCAGTACCATCTAATAAATGGTGTCAACCCTAAAAACCCTGGACTGGTGCACTTTGGCAATGGACCTGGACTGATCAATTAGTGGACCACCTTCTGGATAAGCATAGCCAAGAATCGTGCCAATTGGAAGTTCGCAGCATCCAATCTATCACCCATTCCCGGATGTTCAAGAAAGTTGGTTGGTTCAGTTTGATTGACACATTCACCGGTTTACCAGTGTTGATACCTTTCACTAACTAATACTGGACTCCAACGGATCCCACTTCATAATACTACTTGTTTCAAACAACATTTTTTTCATAACATTTCTTTGATGTGTAGTCATTTATTACCTCGCCAGAAGTGGCATCCCAAAGATGAATAGGATGGTCGCGGGTGGTGCTTGCAAATACACAGGTACTTGGATCTGAATAACAGCAAATATAGAAAAGGTTACCATTTTGACGAAGATTTCTTCGTCATCATAATCACCTCCACTAAAATGCACTGCATGAAATTTTATTTTAAAAGAAAATTATGAAGTGAAGTCACTCTGAGCACCTGAAGCAAGCATGTAAGGGTACCAACAATAGTCATAGACAGACTCCGCCTCACTCACAATGAGATTAGAAACATACGAATCTGCAAATGAAGTAACCAATGTAATTACAAGAAGAATTTCTAAACAACTAGAAAAAAAAAAAAAAGTTGAACTTCAAGAGAAAATCTGAGCTCTGAATTCAGCAGTAATTCTTTACAGAAAAAAAAAAAGTCAGAAAGCTTCTGCAGTCTCCAAATAACAATATGCAGAAATAGAAACCTTTGTCACAAGGCAAGGATTTTTTTGGATAAAAAGGAAAATACATTTGACAAACATAAAGTAGAAGTTATTTTAACATTGCTGCCTCCATCTTATTTTTATTTCAACTAACTTTCATTTTGGTATATTAATTTCCATATCTGATTCTGACTGGTTTGCTCTTTTTATCTTGTGCAACATGAGGAAGTCTCTTACTAGCTTTAAATAAGAACCCAATTGCATTTCATGTAGCTTTAGAAAATGTCCAACAGAATCTCCCGTTCTAGAAGGCGTGGAAAGCATAAAAGTAGTTAAAGAGTCGGACCAAGAAACATGAATATGAACAAAAGCAAACAAAACACAAAAACATACAATTTTTTTGAGGAAGGGCAATTTTATTCCGAAGAGGCCGGGTGATGCAGGACATGAAATTTAAATATGATATGCAAGATTTCAGGCTTAGATCATACTAATTCAGAACAATCACATAATAATTCCACATCCCACGCAAAAGCTCAAACATTCAAATAAAGGGAAATCTGCGCGGGTCCAAGCTTACACAAGCTAGGACTGGATCAATAAAATTATGGACCAAACGATGCTCAAAGGGAAATAGAAATCAGCCACACATGTACAACAATCAGTCCCTAATCCGAGGGATTCCCCAATTTCAATCCAAGGAACCCTAGAGCGAGAAAAGGGGAAAATAAATTAAGGATAATGCAATCTAGGGTTAGGGTTATGAAACTAGGTATAAAAAAAGGGGGGAAAATAGGGAGGAAACCTGAACCTGGGATAGTCCACGCGTGCAGGCAGCTAGACAAGGCCTGATGCACGTGCACGGGAGCCTGGCCACAGGTGCGAGCGTGGCCCAATTCCCCGAACCGACTCCTAGGGTCTGGTCAGTCAGGGGAGGACTCCAAAACCCTTGATTTTCAGCTCGATCCGAGATGCGGTCTGTGCGTGGTGCTCTGCCAACGTTTCAACCCTCCTGCAGGGCTAGATTCTGAAAACTGTCTGTACGGAGTAGAACTGCTACAAAAACTGGCAGATTCGAAGCGATGATGATTATAGAATGGGGGAAATATGGATGATAGAGGGTAGGGGCGGATGGGGATAGACGTGGCTTTGCACCACGATAGTTAGTCCTTCAAAAAGGAAGGGCTTCGCACCCACTTGAATTTTTCCATAACTCAAAAACTCAGAGAGTAGAAAAAAAACTTGCAGTAATTTTTATTAAACTTCAATGAATCAAAAGAACTACAAGGGGTGCCTATTTATAAGAAAACCCTATAACCCAAAACTCGCACCTTGTGCGCAACCTATTATTTGGCGATAAAGTAAACCAAAATAAAAACTAATCAAAGAAATCTAAAGCGTTCATGATATTTTAAATAACATAAATAAGCAAAACCTAAAATATGAACTTAATCTGACTAGTGGGCCACGATCATGAGATCCCATGATGGGCTTTACTTGACTATCAGGTCCACTCTTTTGAACCAAAACTCCGTCTTCTAACCAGGAGGCCCTCCCTGGATGTTGTCACCAAACCAAATCGACGGTGGGGCCCTCCTTCTCCGCGTGTACGTACGTAGGGGGCGGCGTGCGTGCGTGTGATGTCCCCATCACCGGGGGACAAAAAACAAAAAACAAAAAAAAAAAAAAAAAAAAAAAAAGGAAAAACGGAAGACTATTTACAAACAGCCCAGCAATCGGGAAGCTGAGATAAAGCTGAAGAATCAGCAACCCGGTCCCAATCCTTAACAAGATCAGTAGCCAGCTTGCAAACCTCCGAAATGTTTTAGGACCTGTTCTGAAGCACTACCGATTCCTTTCTGACCATATTGACCAAATCCCAACTGGTACAAATAAGTGCCAAATCTTCTCTTCTAACTTCCCTATGCCCTGCCATGCCATGACAGTATTCAAGATTCAATGGAGGCTGGCAGGACCCATTGAATGTTGAACTTGTTGAAGAAGCACTCCCAAATCTTCCTAGTGAATGGACAGTGAGGGCATGTTTGGTTTTCCAATTTCTAATGTAATTCAAAGTAAATGAGCCATTATCATCTTTTCAGAGTGTTTGGTTAAGAGAGGATTATGCCACAAAAACCAAGTGTCAAATACATATGTAAAGTAAACAAGTAAAGGAAATTGTACTCGTTACATTTTTACATACCAAAAGGCCCATTTTTACAGTGATGCCCCTGTAAAACAAACAATGGAATAATCATGTTCAAAATATCGATACTATCGGCCGATATTATAGGTATCGCAGTCCAGCGATACGAAACCCTTTGGAAGATACTAAAAAATTGGAAAATTTTACAGAATACTTTTTATCAATCAATATATCAATAAAATATCGCATAATATCGCCAAAAATCATTTGATATAGCTAAATATTGTTCTAAATATCGTGCGATATCAATGATACTATCACTTTGGATCCTTACCCTTACCCCGGTGGTAGACTCTCAGGAGTTTCAACACCCGGTCAAGGGTTCGAGTATCCATAGGTGGTGAAATCCCACTGCGGTGTGAGTGTGTGGGGGTGCGTGTACGTGTGTAGAAAAAAGAAAAAAAAAATGATATTATCACTTTTATCGGGATTTTATTTCTTTTTTCAAGAAATTTGCTATACAACACCAGCCGGGGCTACTGTAGCCAACTCCGAGATGTTGGGAGAGCATCATTATCCGAAAAAAAAAAAAATCAACAGTATATTTCGATACCTGTAAAGAAGATCGCCCTAATTGTAAGCTGCGCTTGATGGGCCATTCGAATCAAAGTCTATGATTTTGAGAGATTTGGGCACGAAATCCGAAGAAATCCTCGAAATCCTTGACATTTGGTAGAGAATTTAGGGTTCCCACGTTCCGAAACCCTCTGCTTCAAAAAAAAAGGGCCCCGAGCCCTTATTTACGGGAAGAAGGGCTGGTGTACCGCACACGACTGACATGGATGGTGTGTTGACGTTACCAAGTTTTGTGGGTCCCATCATGAGGTATATGTTATATCCAAACCGTTCATCCATTTGGCGAGCTCGTCATAAGGCTTTAGCCAAAAAATAAGACAGATCCAAAGATCAAGTGGACCGCACTAAAAAAACAGCGGGATATTGAACGTCTACCATCAAAATCCTTCTGGGGGTCACAGAAGTTTTGGATCGATATGATATTTGTTTTTCCTCTTCATCAAGGTCTTTGTGACCTCATGAACAGATTGGATGGAAAATAAACGTTATGGTGGGCCCTACGAATGTTATAACGGTGAGAATCATTGTCCTCAGTCCTCACTGCTATTTGTGGTGTGGTTCAATTGAGCTTTGGATATGGCTCATTTTTGGGCTCATGATCTAAAATGATCTCTCCAAATGGATGAACAATGTAGATATAATAAATACATTGTTATGGGGCCCATGTAACTTTGATCTCGTTTAAACTGTTTGTACAACTCAAGCTCGAGGATCGTCAGCGCTCATCTTCGCGGACGTGGATTTCCTGCGAAAGGCTTTCGCACGAAGTTGCAACGCTGGAAACTTAGGTGGGGCCCACCGTGATGTTTGTGAGAAATCCACACCGTCCATCCATTTTTGAGATCATTTTAGGACATGGGGCCAAAAATGAGCCGGATCCAAGACTCAAGTGGGCCGAAAACATGAGGATTGAACGTCCACAATTGAAATATTTGTGGGGCCACAGAAGTTTTGAATCAGTCTAATATTTGTGTTTTCAGTTCATCCCAGTAGTAATCACATTATGAACGGTATGGATCGAATGTAAACATCACTGTCGACCCAGGGAGGTTTCAACAATAGGAATTTCCCTACCCACCTTTTCCTATAGTGCGGCCCACTTGAGTCTTGGATCCTGCTTAATTTTTGCCTCAAGTTTTAAAATAAGCTCACGAAATGGATGGACGGGGTAGATTTCTCACAAACATCACGGTGTGCCCCACCTAGGTTCCAGCGCAGGAACTTCGTACGAAAGGATTTAGCAGTTATCCGCATCCCATCTTCGCATGGCACGTACCCACACTAGCCAGGTCGCTAGTGTGTGGTACACCATCCAATCCACACCATCCATCCATTTTCATAAGTCATTTTAAGGCATGAGCCCAAAAAGTAGACAGATATAAGCTCAAGTGTACCACACCACAAGAAAACATGGTGGCAATGATGTCCACCATTGAAGCTTCTTAAGGCCCACCATAATGTTTATTTGTCATCCAATCTGTTCATAAGGTTTGACAAAACTGGATGGGAAAACATAAATATTAGCTTGATCCAAAAAATTTATAGCCCCAAAAAAGTTTAATGGTGGTCATTCAATGACCACTATTTTGTGTGGTGTGGTCCACCTCAGATTTGGATATGCCTTATTTTTCAGCCCATGCCCTAAAAGGCTAAAACGATATGTTGAAAATCTTATATCGAGGTAGCCCCATGGTCAAGGTCCCATCCAAGTCGTTGGTTGCTTGGATAATGTCCTAAAATGACATGGAAAAACGGATGGATGGGGTGGATATTGAATACACACACCATTGATAGGTATGTTTTCTAATTTCTAATATATCTTTTGCTTTTTAATACATTGGTTATGTTTTCAAACATATCTTTATACATTTATAAATGTCATGCATCATATTTGAATATATTTACCTTAGTTCAATCAGATAACGCATAACTTAGGACCTTATACAAAGGAATTTTATTATGTGCACTTCTTTTTTGAGATTTAATGATTTAAAAGTGTATTAAGGTCTTTTTAAATAATCCCTGAAGTTTCATAAAAAAATTCAACCATTTTGCCAATGTTTCCCCATGTTTCCCAAAAAGTACAATAAATTACGCAATACAAACGATATATCCCGTGTGATAACCGATACGTATTTGTATCCCAAGGTTGCGATACATTGCGCTTCGAACACTGGGTATAATGTAATCATTGCAGTCAAACATAAGTGATGTCACCAAACAATTACAGGTGTAAGTAATCATTACCCATTTCCAGCCAATTACCCTTGTAATTGGAAAACCAAACAGACCCTGAATGAAGAGCGATTCACTCATTCCTCGTTCTAGAAACATAAAAGGCACACGTTTGGGAGAATTATATGCCTCTTATGCAAGTTGTCCACTGTGAGCACCCTGTTTTTGCCCACCAACCAAGCTAGAGCTGCCACCTTACGAGGAGCACCACATCTCCAAATAAAAGCGGTATCACAAATTGTATTGTCATTTGATTCTCCAGAAATCTTGTGATAGAATGATTTCACCATGAACTTCCCAGATTTGTCTGCTAGCCATTTGAAGGAGTCTCTTTCCGAAGGCGATGGGCGAGTCTTGCTAAGCATGCTCAACAATTTCAAGAATTCGACTATGAGTTAATGATTACACAAAATATTCTGAAACTACTAGTCCACTACCAGGCAGTTGAAAACAACAACATAGACGTGAGACATCCATATAAGGTGCTTCAAATAAATATCTATCTGCTGCAGCATGCCAACAAGTGAAAATAGCAGTCCAGAGCTTAAGAATTCACATCATCTCAATTGCAGTGAAAAAATATTTTCACTTGGGATGCATATCCAGAGGCAATTAAATGCCTAAGATTTTAGGACAGCATAATTCTTCCCTGCGAAGATACTCGGAGGGTAAGCTTGAAAGAGCAAAAGTAAAATATCAAAAGATACCAGTTTGGCAACCGTGGATGAATTCCGCATTTCCGATATCCAGTTAAGTTCATCATGAGTCCATCTAGGGAGACAAACATGATTCATTTATAATGGTACACAGCTTTTCCCTTTATTCAAGTAATCACAGAAAAGGTAATACTCTAAGATATGCAAGCCATCTAAGTAAGTTGTAATCTCTTTTTATTACATTTTTCTGGATTTTTTAGCCCATGTTCTCAGAAAGCATCATTAAATAACAACCATTCAACTGGTACCATCAATGATTTTTTTTTCTTTTTGAAAGGTTACCATCACTGATAGAAACAGAATCATCAAACAGTTTATCCATCCTGTAAATGATATTTTTTCTCATGTGCACAAAAAAAAATGTCTATCTTGTTTCAATGAAAACATTCATGTACCATATCATACCCTCATCAGCAGCAGGCAAACAAGCATCAACATGAGCACCACCAACATTATCTGGTCTGATCAAAACAACATGCAATGGTTGGAATTATTTTTGGTGAATATCATGCAATGAATCTGAGATTGAACAAACAAACAAGAAATAGGAATGCTGGCTGATGAGAAAACATCATGCAATAGCAACCATAGCCCATAGATTGCTAATTTTGACTCGTTTTTTACTCTACGCTAGGTAGGTATTCGGCAAGTCTGAAGCAGCATGGTGACTTGAATCCAAGCCTGTGACTTTACTAAATTAGTAAAATAAACCTGTGGTATTGCAGTTTATGCATTTGACCTTCATTGAATGAAAACAATTGCCGACCCCAATTAATTGGGATAGGGCTTAGATGATGATGATAATTGAATGAAAACAATTCTCCAATGATAGCACTCAACAGTTAAAAGGGGAGAGTTTCCCACTATCCATGAAAAACATAGAAACGATGCTAATCATATTGCATTCAAAAAATAAACAACTGATAAAAGAAATACTAATTAGCTATTGCCAATTTATTTCCTACGAAGTTCATGTTTGTGTTCGTGAGTGTTGTCATTCCGTGTGGTTACCCATTCTTTCTTTCGAGGAGTTATGATGAGGACGTCCAAGCACCAGTTAGAGTATACCAGAGGAGGAGCTCCCGTTTTTTTATGGCTAGGTAATGCATACATGGGGCCCAGTGACCCGAATTCGAGTGCATAGCCTGTTAAAAACCCCGCATCCATGATTATGCATCTTTGAAGGCCTCACACTGGGAAGATGCATGTGGGCTACTTAGTTGAACCATTCCAACCGTTGGATCATCGTCATTGGACATCTTGATCGTGGGCCATGAAATAGTTTAGTTTATTTAGTTGTTAATATGTTTGTTATTTTTTGTTCCGCTTATATTTTTGTTGAGTTTAGGGAGTTAGGAACAAATTTTATTATATTGAGCGTCTTTATGTGAAACTTATTATCTGAGAGCAACTTTTTGTAAAAAGTTTTTTATGAGACTATAAAGGCTTGGACGTTCACACAATGGTTCTGAAAATCAGTATCGTATTGGCCAATATGGGCGTATCATGTCCGTATCGGCTTGATACGATACGCGATACAGGGTTGTATCGGTCATATCGGAATCGATTGGACCGTATCGGTTCATATCGGCCGATACAACCCGTACTAGTGCCGAAACAGGGCCAATACAAGCCGATACGCCCATAAAACCCAAAATTTGAATATAATATATATATATATATATATATATATATATATATATATATATATATATTTCAAAAATTCGTTCATGTCTCATCTTCTTATTTTCATTTAAACCATGGAAGAATCTTAAAAAGTTATTTTAGGCTAGATCTAGACTTATTTTGGGAAAAAAAAAAAAAAACAAATTATTTGAATGGGATTTAACAAATCGAAGCAAAGTGGACCATAATGGGAAATTTTGGAAAAAAGGGTAAACCTTCACTTTTTTTATATATATTTTCATCTTTTTGTTGCATTCCCAATGTAATGGCCATTGTTCACCAAATCATGTTTAATTTATATTCAATTAGGACCCATTCTGACCTTCAACAAGTCAAATCGACAGACAACATTTTCATCAAAGAGTGGTCCGATACACCATTGTATACATGGTCAAAACACACCCAAAAAAAAAAATAGATAGATTCGTGAATATCTCATTTTTTTCCTATTTTTCTGATATTTTTCATATTTTTTTGCTTCAAAAAAAAATTTGAACGATACAAGCTGATACAGCCCCAATTCCGATACGCGGCGCCGTATCGTATCATTTTTCCGCAGGGCCGATGCGACGGCCGATACTATCATTCAGAACCATGGTCCACACCCTAGCCCATTATTGAGCATATGAAATAAAGTTCCTCTTTTTCTCTACTTTGTGATGAAGTAAAACCTCATGTGATTGGAGTGATTTGGTGTGATACCATGGAGTGAATCCAAGTTATCCTTCTCTTCCATCAAAAGGTATTTCTTCTCTTCTCTCTTCCTCTTTCTTTCTAGTCTTCTTTTTTTTCTTTCTCCATCGACAATCAAACCCTACCCCCGTTTTTGTTCTCCCTTCTCCAATCTTTACACCCTCAACCTAACGCGACCTAAACCTCCACCCGGCCCAATCCCCCTGACTGTACAACCGTATGGCCATCTCTGGCCATACCGCCATGTCCATACAGGCAGCCCCCCCTTCCCTTTTGTCTTTTGTTTCCCCTATTCATCCTTAATCCCTAGAATCCCAAATCCCAACCCTAGTTCCCTAAACCCCAACTCTAAAACCCTAAGTCTCAAACCCTAATTCTCAAAATCCTAATTCTCACAAACCTAATTCCCAAAAACCCTAACTCTCAAAATCCTAATTCTCACAAACCTAATTCCCCAAACACAAAAGTCTCAACCCTAACCTACCCAAACCCTCACAAACCAAGTGAACCCCTTTGAATTGAGAACAATTCTGTAACACCCGGCACCTCTGGTACGCGGGTGTTACCCTTCTAAACCCGTATCAGTGGGATTTCAAAATTGAATAACAAACAACTTTAATTCAACAAATACATGATGGGGCCTCCACTCATCATTGAAGCCGTCCACCAGAAACTCTAGGAGCTAAGGACCCTACACCAACCATGAGGGTAAGCCTAACTGACCACCTCAAGTTAGGATAATTTCCAAATCCTCTGGTCGTAGAGTAATGGGGCAACGCACTTGTGATCGACCTTCGAGGACTAGTGAGTAGCCAACCAAGCAATCACTGCCTCCTAAACCCCCAGTTAACCGTCGAAACGAATTATTGAACCAATCCAGCCAGTGGATCAATGTGCACTAACTAAATAAGGCCTAGGGCGCGCAATACGGCCCACTTGGGCCTCACATCCACCCCATACTTGGTCAGGGACCCTGACTGAGGCCTCCAAGCAGAATGGACGGAGTGGATTTATCACAAGCATCACGGTGGACCCCACGCAGGGTGCGAGTACACCACGGGACGACTCAAGCTGGTTTGACCAGAGCTGACCCGAGCGTCTTTAAGAAAAAATCTCACCAAACCATTTTTTTTTTTAACTGACGGTCGCTTGATCTCATGGTGGCCCACCTCGGGCCACTGTCCGGCCAATCCAAACCGTCCATCAGGCGTGTGGACTCCCGTCGACCAAACCCTAGTGGTCTGTCCGGATCCATGCAAAGACGCACGGACTCAGGATTGGTGTCGATCAAAGCCATGTGATTGGTTATGTCCGAAGATGGTGGGCCAACCCGTTGCCATGTGGTCGATCCATGATCGTCCTGACCGTTGCATCCCAGCCGTCCGTTCAGCCATCGAATGGCGCTTTCTCCAGTTGCCAAAAACGAGCAGGCAGTCGCCTACACCAAGGAAAGAGAGGGGAGACATTGCCTCGTATAGCAAGGGCAACTGGCTCGATCCCAGCCGCTCCCTCTAGGGCAGCAACGTCCTTACTGGATGAGACATCTCGTCTCACGAGAAAGTAGCGAGATATGGATTATCTCGTGAGAAATTCCGAAACGCGAATGAATGGCCCAAAAAGTGAGCCACGCGGTGATCAGAAGTTCCATCTCATCTTCTCCGTTAAAACGTCCAACCCACTCTGATGAGATGGACCCCACAATGGATGAAAAGTTACTTTTCTGGTGGGCCATGACAACAGGAATCCATCCCCAGGGTCGGATGGATCCCACGCATGCAGGGTTGTCAAGATTGACCATGGGAAGGGCCATCATTTCTCAACCGTTGGATGGGCTCTTCCCTTACCTATAAGAGTCGTTGGCTGCTCTTGGGATCCGCACCAGAGAAAGGAAGAGAGAGAAAGGAGAGAGGGAAGGAGAGAAAATAGGAGAGAGAGAGAGAGGCAGCTGGGAGTGCTACACTGAGCTGCGAGTTAGCTCGACTCGGTCTGTCCTCAGCTCACTCAAGCAGGTCGAGTCGCTTCACCACTAAGTCCTGGGATCGGGATCTCTCACGGGAGTTCAAGGAAGTTGTGGGTGCGAACTGTTGCTACCAAGTATGGACCCTAGTCGACTCGGTTGTGGGTTAGTTGCTAACTATCATGAAATTCTAATAACCAGGGACGAATGTCCGCAGATGCGGTGTTATCCAAGTTGTTGCTGCAACTGTGTTAGGCAGCAAACGCTAGAGCAGACCAGGTAACACTCGAATTCATTAAGCGTGTGATTGATTAGCATTATTTTTTGCTTTAAATTATTCTAGTTAATCCGTTGATGATCTCATTGCATGATTCTAGGCTAGGTGATTTGTCCTGCATCAACTTATTAGACCCCATGAAAACAACACCCGCCTCCTCATTTAGAGCCTATCTAAATTAAAAGAATTCAAATCAATTTGGGTCCTTTTAACATGGACATGCCCTTAAAGTAACATTTTCACATTACCTTTCTGATCATCGAAACAAGTTACCAAGCTATTGAAAGCAAGGTATTCAAAAAACGGCAACGTAACAGCCATTACGTAACAATAATGGTGGAACCGTTTGGCGTTATGCGGCTGAAACAGCCATTAAGGAATACATTTTTTAAAGAAATGGCTGTAACAACCCATATCATAACATTAATTACAACCACCATTATCGTTATTGAATACCTTAATTGAAAGATCCCAACAACTCTAAGAAAGTCATGGAGAAAACTGTATTTTATATATTCTATGATCACAAACACATTCCTTAACAAGTATTGAGAGCAATTTCAATAAAGAAAAGTTATCCATTTTAGAATGAATTGAGCTTGTAGTAACGAGCACAACTTATCACTTAATAGTGCAATCACCTTGATCCAATCTAAAATTCATGCCAAACCCCACATCAGAAATCTCTTATCCTCTCTGAAAAGGTAAACTTTTTATGCACTAAGATGCATGTAGAGTTGCACACACACACACACACACACACACACACACAACACACACACACACACACACACACACACACAGTTTATTTAAATATATAAATATTTACAAAATATTTATATTAAGTGAACCCGATTCGAGTCGAATCGATTCAAACCGAGTCAAGTTCTGAGCCGAGTCAAGTCGAGTTTGGTCTAGCTCGGACTTGGCTCAAAAATTTTCGAGCTCAAAAAATCAGCTCAACTCGACTCAAACCCAGTTTCAAGCCGAGTCAAGTGAGTTAACCAAGCTAACTCGATTCGTGTACAACTCTAGATGCATGTGCTTTATTCATGGTATATCAAATCCATTACGTAACGGTAACGATCATAAACGTTATTGATGCAGAACAACTAACCGCTTGCTCTAAAAGCTCGAACTGATAGAGCATGGCGAATTAATCCCTTTATCTTATAGCCCAGGCCCCACATCCCATGGGTTAGGACCTTGGCCGAGTGGGGCCGACATCACATGGTACCGCCTCACACGGGCCGCCCCTCCCGAGTGTGCCCCTGCATCCCACAGGCCACCCCAATTGAGCCCAGTGTGAAAATGCCCCTGCATTAGTTATGCTTTATGGGACAGAAACGTTAATAACGGTTGTTACATAAATAAATAAATAAAGCCATAACATCTACATAACGATCCAAAAATGGTTTTTTTTTTTTTTTTTTGTGTGTGTGTGGGGGGGGGGGGGGGGTATCGTCGTTGCCACCATCCTTACCATTATGGAACACCTTGGTTTTGTTGCCTAGAATTATAATCTAACCCTCATGCATCTAAAGTTAGTACTAATAATGCAACATGAAATCATATATGTTCGGAGAAAAAGGGAATGCATGCAAAATAAACAAAATATTTACCAATAAAACTCATACTCATACAATAATCAAATACATAGTGAGTTTCAACAAGAGGACCTTTTGAAAAGGGAAGAATGGGACAGACCAAGTCTTGATAATCTTTCTTTTGCATCATTTTCTCCTTCAACGGCAGAATCCATAAAAAGGCCAACGCAGTTTCAAAGTTGGGGAGAGATAAGGCACCCGGGCTGGATAGTTATCCATTAGCTTTCTTTCAAATCTTTTGAGAGACAGTTAAGCAGGATTTGTTTAACTTTGTAAATGAATTTGTTGAATCGAATTATTTAGCGTCAGAGTTAGGAGCAACATCTATTGCTCTAGTTCCTAAAAAGGAAGGCATTGAAAGTTTAAGAGATTTCACACCGATCAACAACCCCCCACTATATAATTGTAGATTGGTATAGAGATGAAAAAGAAAAGAGAGAAAAGAAGAGGGAAGAGTGAAGAAAAGATGAAGGAAGAAAAGAATAGGATAGGGTTGCACATCCCCACTCCCTTTTCTCTTATATAAAAGTAATAAAAGCAAATATGACAAAAATACCCCTATACAATAAACTTTGCCCAGCATATCCCAAGGCTAAAAACACAAAGAAACTTGCGGACCGTAAGCTCATAACTAAAAGCAAGAGGATCATAAGCCCATACCCAACCATTAACACTCACCCTCAAGCTGGATCATAGATGTCTTACATGTATAGCTTGAAACAAGTTTCTCGAACTGAGATTTTCCAAGAGCCTTGGTGAATAAATCTGTGATTTTATTACGAGATGAAATATAAGGTGCATGGATCTATCCCTGAGATATCGTCTCGAATGAAATGACAATCAACTTCTATATGCTTTGTTCTCTCATGAAAAACATAATTATTAGCAATATGTATCACAGCTTAATTGTAGCAATGTAAAGACATTGGAACTTCAACTTCGAAACCCAATTCTTTAAGAAGATATTTCAACCACACGAGCTCACAAGTCACATGTGCCATTGACTTATATTCAGCTTCAGCACTTGATCTGGCAACTACGTTTTGCTTCTTACTCTTCCAAGTAAGCACATTACTGCCTAGGAAGGTGCAATAACTCATAGTCAACCTTCTATCATGGCTCGATCTTGCATAATTTGCATTTGAATAACCGGTTGCCAGAAGATGACCATAAGCTCTATATAGGATACCCTTCCTAGGGGAACATTTCAACTACCTGAAGATCTCATAACTGCTGCTAAGTGTGGTGGTGTCTTCGGACTTTGCATAAATTGACTCACCACACTAACTAAAAAGGCAATATCAGGCCTAGTGATGGTCAAATAGATGAGTCTACAACAAGTCTTCAGTACATATCGAGGTCTTCTAACGATTCGCCTTTTTCAGCTTCTAGTTTGAGATAAGGGTCAATTGGAGTATCAACCGGTTTGACCCCCAATATCCATGTCTCTGTTAACAATTCACAAGTATATTTTCTCTAACATAGATTTATTCTAACTTTCGATCTTGCTACTTCAACGCCCAAAAAATATCAACAAAGACAAGGATCTTTGATTTGAAATTGAATTTGAAGATCTGCCTTCAACCTTTTAATACCCTCAAAGTCATGACCAAACACTATAATATCATCAACATACACAGCCAAAAGAATGTAGTCGGAGGTTGAATGCTTTGAGACGACTGAGTGATCTACTTTACTCCTTTTTAATCCGAACAATACAACTACACTACTGAACTTCTCAAACCAAGCCCGTGGTGATTGGTTCAACCCATATATTGACTTATTTACCATGTATACTTTAGATGACTCCGCCTGAGCAACATACCCATGAGGTTGCTCCATAAAAATTTCTCCGTGTGGGTCTTCATATAGGAATGCATTCTTCACATCCAGTTAAAAGAGAGGCCAATCATGATTTGCAGCAAGTGATATAACAACCCGAATTGAATTAAGCTTAGCCATTGGGGAAAATTTTTACCCTTTAAATCTAAGTAAATGTGTCCCATATCGGTTACATATCAGCCATAACGGCCGATACATAACGGTAACGGTGGGGTCCGTTATGCGATACGGGGGCATAACAGCCAATGCCTCGATTTTGCTCCCGTAACGGTCGAATAACTGTCACTTTTTTTTTCATTTTAAGCTCTGTTTTTTCTGCTTTTTTGAAACCACTTGCTTCCAAACTATTTCTCAATCCTTCTATTACTATTTTCGACCAATCTTGGCTTGGTATTTGAGATAAAAACACATTATATTATGGATTTTCTTGAATCGAAGTTTGGTGGGACATTTTTCAGAAATTCGTCAAAAATAGGTATTTAAACTTTTTATTGTTTTGTTGTTTTAATCATAGAATATGATGTGTTAATCATAGTAGAACATGATAATGTGCATTTTACAGATTTGTGGTGTCATTTTATATTTTTTTTATATTTTTTTCTATTTACGCAATAATTTTGGCCCTTTTTTTTAAAATTCAAAAAATCATTTTTTAATGAATGGTTTGTTGTTTTAATCATACAATATGATGTGTTAATCATAGTAGAACATGTTAATGTGCATTTTACAGATTTGTGGTGTCATTTTATATTTTTTTATATTTTTTTTCTATTTACGCAACAATTTTGGCCCTTTTTTTAAAATTCGAAAAATCATTTTTTAATGAATGGTTTGTTGTTTTAATCATACAATATGATGTGTTAATCATAGTAGAACATGTTAATGTGCATTTTACAGATTTGTGGTGTCATTTTATATTTTTTATATTTTTTTTCTATTTACGCAAAAAATTTGGCCCTTTTTTTTTAATTCGAAAAATCATTTTTTAATGAATGGTTTGTTGTTTTAATCATACAATATGATGTGTTAATCATAGTAGAACATGTTAATGTGCATTTTACAGATTTGTGGTGTCATTTTATTTTTTTTCTATTTACGCAATAATTTTGGACCTTTTTTTTTAAATTCGAAAAATCATTTTTTAATGAATGGTTTGTTGTTTTAATCATACAATATGATGTGTAAATCATAGTAGAACATGTTAATGTGCATTTTACAGATTTGTGGTGTCATTTTATATTTTTTTACATTTTTTTCTATTTACGCAATAATTTTGGCCCTTTTTTTAAAATTCAAAAAATCATTTTTTAATGAACGGTTTGTTGTTTTAATCATACAATCTGATGTGTTAATCATAGTAGAACATGTTAATGTGCATTTTACATATTTGTGGTGTCATTTTATATTTTTTTATATTTTTTTTCTATTTACGCAATAATTTTGGCCCTTTTTTTAAAATTCGAAAAATCATTTTTTAATGAATGGTTTGTTGTTTTAATCATACAATATGATGTGTTAATCATAGTAGAACATGTTAATGTGCATTTTACAGATTTGTGGTGTCATTTTATATTTTTTATATTTTTTTTCTATTTACGCAATAATTTTGGCCCTTTTTTTTAAATTCGAAAAATCATTTTTTAATGAATGGTTTGTTGTTTTAATCATACAATATGATGTGTTAATAGAACATGTTAATGTGCATTTTACAGATTTGTGGTGTCATTTTAATTTTTTTATATTTTTTTTCTATTTACGCAATAATTTTGGACCTTTTTTTTTTAATTCGAAAAATCATTTTTTAATGAATGGTTTGTTGTTTTAATCATACAATATGATGTGTAAATCATGGTAGAACATGTTAATGTGCATTTTACAGATTTGTAGTGTCATTTTATATTTTTTATATTTTTTTCTATTTACACAATAATTTTGGCCCTTCTTTTAAAAAATCGAAAAATCAGTTTTTAATGTATGTTTTACTGTTTTAATCATACAATATGATGTGTTAATCATAGTAGAACATGTTAATGTGCATTTTACAGATTTGTGGTGTCATTTTATATTTTTTTGCTATTTACGCAATAATTTTGGCCCTTTTTTTAAAAATTCGAAAAATCATTTTTTAATGTATGTTTTGTTGTTTTAATCATACAATATGATGTGTTAATCATAGTAGAACATGTTAATGTGCATTTTACAGATTTGTGGTGTCATTTTATATTTTTTTTCTATTTTCGAATTAGTGACTTTATGTTTTGATTTGCTTATATTAGACAGGTTTTGGAACTTCTTAGGGTTTAGTTAGAACATAAAATCATCTTTATTGACATAGGTCATACACTCATTCTCATATCTAATCTATATCTAATTATCTAGTATCTACTTAAACCTAAAGAAATGTCTGGGTCTAGCCAACAACATGTAAGTGAGAATATTGGATGGCAACATTGTGAGAGGGTTGGTGGTACTAGGCACCAAATGAAGTGCAAGTATTGTGATAGAATAGTGACTGGTGGAATTACCCGTCTCAAACAACATTTGGCACATCGAAAGGGTCAAGTTGCAGCATGTATTAGAGTACCGAAAGAGATAATGCTTTTAATGCAAGCTAGTCTGGATGAGTCGAAGGGTAAACGTGTTGTTGTACAAAAGAAGAAAGATGATGTTTTAGATGCAGCTCGACAAGAGGTGTTTGGTCCTGAATATATGGACGTTCATGATGAAGATATTATTGATTCTGACGAAGATTCAGATCGGAAGGTAACTATAGCTAAGAGAGAGAGTTTACGTCTAGCTCGTGAAGAGGAAGAACGTCGCCGCATGTTTGGCACGCATGGGTCAGTGCGTGATACAAGAAGGGGCAGTGGGAGTGGGAGTGGGAGTGCAACTGGAAGTGCAACTGCTTCTGCAGGTGGGGGTGGGGGGGTAGGTTTGGTGGGTTACGACGTGTGTTTGGGAGCCAACGACAAACATCTTCACGTGATGCCCATATACGTTTGGATGAAGAAGTAAATGAGCCTAGGAGTCCCTCTATTGATCCAATCTTGTTTAGGAAAGAATCAACTAAACAAAAGAAGATAAGACAAATGTGGAGTAGAACTTCCGTTGACAAATTAAGTAGAGCAGTAGCAAAGTTATTTATACATGCCAACATACCTCCTAACATGGCCAATTCTCCATATTGGCAAGTGGTAATTGATGCAGCAGTAGAAGCAGGTGAAGGAATAAAAGCTCCCACGGCTAAGGAGATTAAGGAAAAATGGACAGATGCAGAGTATGCGGATGTGAAAGCATACATGTCTACCTTTAAACCTGTATGGCAAGCCAGAGGATGCACGATCATGTGTGATGGTTGGACTGGCCTAACCAGACGCAGCATGATCAACTTCATGGTGTACTGCCACTTAGGAACTATATACCACAAGTCAATTGATGCCTCATAGGCAACAAAAAATTCTAATTATATTAATGGACTAATGGATAAAGTTGTGGACGAGATTGGAGAGGAGAATATAGTGCAGATTGTGACAGATAATGAAGCATCATATAAGCTTGCAGGACATATGTTGATGAATAAGAGAAAACATCTTTTTTGGTCACCATGTGCTGCCCATTGTATTGATCTTATATTGGAAGATATTGGGAGGAAGAATAATGTTAAGGAAATGGTCGAAAGGGCAAGAGAAGTGACGATGTTTATTTACAACCATAATCAAGTAGTCGCAATAATGAGAAAGTTCATGAAAGGACGAGAGTTGTTGAGGCCTGCGGCAACTAGATTCGCAACAAACTTTATAGCATTAGAGAGTTTATTCCAGCATAGGGGAGAGTTGAGTGAGATGTTCGCTTCCCGAGAATGGCTCAACACAAAACATGGTCAGAAGACATCAGGGACACCGGTTGAAGTTGTGAACACCATACGGGACAACGAATATTGGAAGAAGGTCAAGTCGATCCTAAAGGTGATGGAGCCACTAATGAGGGTACTCCGTCTTGTTGAAACCGACGAAGCACCTACCATGGATGCCATAGATAAGGCAAAGTTGGCAATTCAATGTGATTGTAGAAGCTAGGAGTCTTATTGGAGGATGATCGACAGGAGATGGACAAGACAACTCCATCACGATCTTCATGCAGCAGGTTACTATCTAAATCCTAGGTATAGATATGCCCAATCATTTGTTGAGGATGATGAAGTTCGTGTCGGGCTAAAAAATGTGATAAAGAGATTAGAGTCTGACTTAGATCTGCAAATAAAGGCATTGAATGAATTAGATACATTTGGAAATCGCCTTGGTAGCTTTGGAGATGCTCTTACACAGCATGCAGTATCTAGGTTGCAACCGGCCGAATGGTGGATTAATTTCGGAGTGAGTACGAAGGCTCTCCAAAAATTGCAGTAAAAGTTTTAAGCCAGACAACATCTTCATCTAGTTGCAAAAGGAATTGGAGTTGTTTTGCGCTTATTCATTCAAAGAATAGGAATAGATTGCAAACTAGAACATTAGATAGACTTGTCTTCATGTACTACAATATAAAACTAAGAATGCGACGACATCATAGGAGCATTACAGCTGTCGATGACGGAGACTACTGTCCAATAAACTTGGACAATATTTATGATGAGGATGACCCGCTTCTACCTTGGTTGGAAACAAGAGAAAAGCAAATTGAAGAGGATAGTGAAGAATTGGAAATTGATGACCCAGAAATACGTAGAGCGCAACAAGAGAGTCGTGCAGATGTGTTGGACCCAGTAAGAGGGGCAGCGTTTATGCCAAGTACAGGTACGGCTCAAGATCAACAAAAGAATATGAGCAGTGGTAGCGTGACCATGTCGGATGATGGTGACGATGACCCCCCTGCCCCTGGTACTGGCACTTCTAGTGTTGCTCAACGCCCTATACAGCTGTCTACAAATCGCGATGTCGATGAACATCGACGAGGTAGTACACGAGGTCGGACTTATGAGTGTACCGAGTCACGATACAGCCAGCAGGAGGAGGGTACATCTAGTGGTGCATCGGGTCCGGGAAGTCCGGAACATCAGCAGGCTCATGGTCTTGGTTATTATGATGGATATTCTTATGGTCAATTGGATTATGATTATGGTGGTTATACTGAGCCTGTTCCATCACATTCATGTTGGAGTAGTCCTCCCGATCAATATCCATATGATTATAGATATCCAGATCCAAATCCAAGTTACTCATCATAGCAGACGCACTCTCAATCTCAAGATTCTCAACAGCCTGAGTATGGGCACCAGTATGGCGATTCGACGGGCACTGGTGGATATCCTTACTCGGGGTCAAAGTCGTTGCCTAGTCAAGATCAGTCATCCTCTTGTTTCGTTGATCTGGTATTTCCTTCTGGCACTAAATATTATGGATATGCAGCACCTACACCTATTGGACAGCCTCAGCCTGATGGTGACGATGACGATGATGTGGAGGTCGAGCAACCACAAAAAAGCAGATTTTCATTTGGTGGTGACTTGTGATTGTGAGTATATATTTGTATTAAGGTAAGTATTTGCAGCAGACAACTCACAGCAGTATTATTGCAAGAAGCCAAGCACACACTTAACACTGTCGAACTTGTATTTAAAATAGCTCCCCTGACAACCAATCAAGTATTCCTTAATCAAGTTGCAGGGGAGTATATCAGACACTACTAATTTTTTTTTTTAAATATTCTTGACTTGAGGATGACAGGTCATAGACAGGAATCACAGTCACGTGCACAGGTATGTTCGAGAAATTCCTCAAAAATAATTGCAAACACCTAATGTAAGATATTTTCATATTACATTCATTCTAATATATCTATCATTGATAGTAGATAGTTAGAAAATTAAATATATGAATTTTGTAGTCAAATTCAGGTTATCTGGTTCATAAATTCATCAGACAGTCCGATACAACTTCTCACCAAAGAGTGGACCGTTACACCACCATAAACATGTTTCAATTTATAAATGAATGCATATTTGGAATGCTTAGAATATTCCGGATTTAATCCATATTTTTTTGGCAAAAAAAAAAAGTTTGCGCCGTTACGGGCCGTTACGCCCCCGTATCCGTATCGGTTTCGGAGGGCACCATTACGCCAACCGATACCGATACGGGACACCCTGCTTAGCAACCAGCCAGCCCGGCTTTATAATGATCAATTGACCCATCTGACAAGAATTTAATTGTGGACACCTATCTACACTTAACTGGAGTCTTACCTGAAGGAAGATCAGTCAACTTCCAAGTATCATTGGAGTACATGGCTTTCATCTCTTCATACATAGCTCATTTCCAATTTTCATTGGACAATGCCTCCTAAACCGACTTAGGAATGGATACGGCAGACAAGGTAAGGGCAAACTTACAATAATTTGTGGACAAATGGGTAAAAATGACAAAGTTGGAAATAGGATGAGTAAAGCAAGTACAACCAAACACTTTGGAATGAACGCGAAAAGCTGGTTGAACGGTAACAAAATAGACGAAGGTTTTTTAAATCTAAAATTGATGAAGGCATCCTATTGATCAAATGACATGCAGTAAGAATTGCATCACCTCGGAAGATTTGTAGAACATTCATTGCTAGTAAAAAGGCTGAAGTCACTTTCACCAAATGTCTATTCTTGCATTCAGCCACCCCAATTTGTTGGGGTGTATAAGCACGAGAGGTCGGATGGATAATGCATTGACTTTATAAATAGATTTGAAAATCCTTTTAAACAAATTCCAAGGCATTATCTTAACCTGAACATGCACAATTTCAAACCAAATTGATTCTTTATTTCATAATAAAAATTTTGAAATACAAGACAGATTTCCAACCTATGCTTCATTAGATTAACCACATCATCATATAGTAATCATCGATAAAGATAATACGGTATCTAAAACCTAACAAACTTGGGACTCGAGCCGGTCCCCACACATCACTACGAATTAATTTCAATGGAACACTTCTTTTATTTTTTTTGAGAATTGACGAGATTGTATTGAAAGGAAAAAAGAACAGCAAAGAAAAACAGGGAAAAACTAAAGCAGGAAAACAGAAAAAACAGAAAAGGCTACGCTGAGATAGCGAAAGCCATTAAGCAACAAGAAAAGAAAAGTCTGCTTCCCTTAAAGGAGTCGGCATACGTGGCCCATTCAATCACCATGTTTAAAGCTTTGAAGGAAACTGACTCAGCTGAGGAGGAGTTTCTAAAGCATATATCATTTCTCTCTAGCCAAACGGACCACCATATGGCAAGGATTACCATTCTCCAGATATGAGTCTTCGTCTTCCTGAGCATGATACCGTGCCAAGCTTTGAGCTGAAGATCCACTAAACCTGATATGCACTAGTGCATGTTGAACCGGCTGGCAAACTCAGCCCATAAAATCAAAATGAAAGGGCAGTGGAGCAGCAAATGATCTATCAACTCCGCGTTCTTCATGCAGCAAAGGCAGATGAGGACCATACCTCTTTTCCCCAGAATGTCGACCATGAGGATTTTCTTGTTGGCAACCAACCAGGCGAAGCCCACTACTTTGGGAGGGGCCGAATAAGACCAGACGTGGGCTGAATGGGGTTCTGAAATTGCCATCTGCAAAGGAAAGAGCTAACAGTAGAAAGATTTAACCGAGAAAGAGCAAGACTTTTCCTTTTTCCAAACGATTCTGTCAACGGCTTTGGGATTGGGATTGACGTTGTAGATGCAGTCCAGAAGCTTTGCCAAATCGGGAATCTCCCAATCCTCTAGGTTTCTTCTGCAGCGTATATTCCAAACCGATTTTCTTTCTATAACAGAAAAACAATCAGCCACTGAAATATCTTGATTGGGGGATAACCGAAATATGGACGGCAAAACATCTTTGAGAGGGATATCTCCTATCCATGGGTCCTTCCAAAATCGGATCTTGTCACCTTTGCCTAGCTCTAATCTGACGCCCTTTAGTACCTCCTCTTGAAGACGGAGGATGCCTTTCCAAATAGTCGAAGCCCTATAAGATGACGATGGATTAGTCCACCATCCCCCACAAGATCTGCCATATTTGCACTTAATAATGGAGTTCTAGAGACTGTCCGATTCCGAGCCTAGCCTCCATACCCACTTGCCGAGAAGAGCCCTGTTCATCTGCTTAGGTCTCTAATACATGCTCCGCCATCTCTGAGATGCTTGCATACCTGCTTCCAGCCCATGAGGTGGATTCTCTTCTTGTCCTCTTTGCCATGCCATAAGAAATCACGCCTAATCATGTCGATGGTGTTCAGGACAGCATATGGGCATCTGAACAGAGACATGAAGTAGACTGGGAGATTAGAAAGGGCGGACTTAATGAGAGTCAAGCGGCCACCTAACGAGAGGAAGCGACTTTGCCACTTTGCAAGAAACTTCTCGAATCTGAGGATGACTTTATTCCAAGCCGGTTTTGGGGGAGCACCAATGCCTAACGGGAGACCAACGTATCTGGAGGGAAAGGAAGCTACACAGCAGCTGAAACGGTTCGCGAAGTCGTGAACTTCTTTTTCATCTAAATTAACCCCATATATCTTTGACTTGGCCATGTTAACTCTCAGGCCAGAGACCACCTCGAAGCAACAAATGGTTGTGCGAAGATTATCCATCTTGGAGGGAGACGCCTCTGAGAAAATGAGGATGTCATCCGCGAATTGGACGTGTGACACCGGGCTGTTCATACCTTCTATGCTAATACCGCGCAGAATACCTTCTTCCTGACGTTTATGGAACATCTTGGATAGGGCCTCGCCCACTATGAGAAAGAGGAAAGGGGATAGAGGGTCACCCTGTCTCAGACCCCTTTCGCTTTTGAAGTAACCTTTCGGGGTGCCATTGAGGAGAACCGAAAAGAAGGGAGACCCCATGCATTCCGCGATCCATCTGATCCATCTATCCCCGAACCCCATCCGCTTCAGCATGTAGAGGAGGAAGACCCAGTCGACGTGGTCATAAGCTTTTTCAACATCCAGACTACAAAATATGCTTTTCGATCCTAATCGGGAAGCTGAGTAGAGACATTCGTTGGCTATTAGAGCACAGTCGACGATCTGTCTGCCCGGGATGAACGCGCATTGATTAGGAGAAATAACGGATCCAATCACTTTCTTAAGCCGAGAAGCCAACACCTTCGCCAGAATTTTGTAAGGCCCTCCAATCAAGCTAATAGGGCGGTACTCATTGAAGGAAGCAACCACAGCGATTTTCGGAATGAGGGCTATGAAGGAGGATCCGAGATCCTTGGAAATTCTGCCTCTATCGTGTAATTCCATCAAGAAGTTCATGACATCCTCTTTGATGATATCCCAGAAGTGATGGAAAAATCGGATTGGAAATCCGTCGGGCCCAGGGGCCTTGTCTCCTTGGAGAGAATCAATGGCTGCTTTCACTTCTTCCGTGGTGAATGGAGCTTTCAAAGATTGAGCTTCAAACAGAGAGAGAGAGGACACTTGGAGATTGTCGAGACGGGGCCTGACCCTTGAATCACCCTTGAACAAGCTGCTGAAGTGGGATATAGCCTTAGTTTCAATCGAGTGTTGATCTTCGATGTGGACACCATTGATGACGATTGAACTGATCTTATTGGCACTGAAGTGCATGCTGGCTAATCAGTGGAAGAACTTCGTGTTTTTATCACCTTCTTTAATCCATTTGGCGCGGGACTTTTGCTTCCATGAAATTTCATTCTCGCGTACTCTGGCAGACAAATTCTGAATCAGTTGGATTCTTCTTGCCCTGGTATCTGTGACATTGAAGTTTCTTCTGCTTGCGAGTCGATCAACTGGATTTCGGAGATGATCGATTCCGTTTCTCCTTCTCTGATGCTCCACTCTGTCTGCTTCCACTGCTTTAACTTGGATTTTAGGGACCTGAGTTTGGAACTGAGACTGTGGCCAACGAAACCTTTGGCCTGGAAGCTTATCCACCAGTCAGAGACCAATTTGTAGAAACCCAGAATTTCGAGCCACGAAATGCCGAACCTGAATGGCTTGGGACCCCAATTTAGCTCCTCAGTGGATAGGATGATCGGCCAGTGGTCAGAAGTGGTACGAGGGAGCATGGATTGCGATGCAAGGGGAAGTTGATCCGACAATTCAGGGAATAGAAGGAACCGATCCAGCCTAGACAGCGTCAGATCCACACGCCCATTGGTCCAGGTGAACCGCAATCCGAGCAGGGGGAGATCCAGAAGATCATTGTCATCTATCCATCCAGAGAGCTTTCATTGCTGGACTGGATCTAGAAGTGGGGGACTTTTCGTCTGCGTATATGATGGTGTTGAAGTCCCCTACGAAGCAGCAGGGGCCCTGAAATTTCTGTCTGGAATTAGACAGCTCGTCCCAAAAAGATATCATCTCAGCTTCGACCGTGGGGCCATACACTGAACAAATTAAAACATAAATGCTCGTAGCAGTGTCTTTCAGAATAGCCGAGAGCGAAAATCTCCCTGACCACCACTGATGAAGAGTCCAACGGGCGGGCAACTAGGCAATAAGAATACCACTTGCCGCACCGATAGCATCAAGGGAGACCCAATTTGCATCCTTCTCCTTCCAGAGGGAGAGCATCAAACAATCGTTGAAATGTTGCACCTTCGTTTCTTGAAGGCAAATTATTTGAGGCTTACATCTTCCGTAGGAATCCTTTATTAGCTCTCTCTTCTGCTTTGAACCCACTCCGCGCACATTCCATGACAGGAGCTTCATAGACAAACTGAGTTGCCCCGGTTATGTTGTCGCCCTGCTCCAAAGATAGTGGAAGTTGAAATCCCCGAATTTGATTCAAGACGCTCTAGTTCTCTGGAACTACACGATTTGGAGGGACATTTTCTGGACCTACACGATTTGGAGGGACGTTTTCTGGGGGAGCTTGGCGCCGATATGGGTCTCCCTCGGGATTCAACACAGTGAAATAAGGCAATGAAGTCTTCTGGATAGTCCCCGAAGGATAGTCCTAACGATCTGCCCGCATGGCCCATGGCATCCCTTATCCACTTCTTATTGTGGATAGTGTCTACGAGTTTAGCCCTACACGTGTCTGCAAGCTTCTGAGTGTCTGGAGCTTCTTCCTGGAGACCTATGAGCCCATCTCTGATTTGGAGAGGTTCGGCGTCAATGATTTCCTCTCCCGACCCATCTTGGAAAAGGGCGACAAGGTGTTGTTCGGACCAGTTTGAGAGGACTAAAGGATGGGACGGGGAGTTGCAAGAGGGATGGTAATGGGTGTCCGAGTATACATCTTCGTCCGAGTACCCCTTTGAGCGGGAGTCGAAAGGGACCAGGTCGTTGCTCAGCATATCCATATGGAAAGGATTGGGTCGCTGGAAGGTATCACAGAAACTGGGATGGGGCGGGAGAAGGGTCCAGGGACTATGTTGTTGAGGGGTTGTGAGCATCCTGTCGTCGCCACAGGAGGCTAGGATGAAGGAGAGGTTGAGGTCTAGCGGGAGAGTGATGGCGTGGTCTAAAGGGTTCTGTTGCGAAGAGGAAGGGTCTGAGGAAATGGCCCTCGCGTCTCTGGTAAATTGGCCTGCCCTGGATAGAGGTTCAGTTCCGCTCCGAAGAAAGGCTGTAGAGTTTGGATGCTTTGATGCCACTTGGCTCGGTTCGAGCACCAGTCTGAGAGGATCAGGCGGTTCAGGTGGAGAAAGAACGACAACTGGCACCTGCTCGAGTCGAGGATACGCCTCGTGATTTGGTTCGAACTCCGAGCCATGCCTCTCACTCGCTGGATATGTTGTAGAGGCAACACCTGGCGTCCGAGCGGGGCACGCTGCTAGAGGCACTGACGCCTGGGAAGACTCGTGCATATGTGTCGACCTCTCCCTGAGCCAGCGCTCAGGGTCAGCGTCTCGAGGATCGCCCTCTCCAGAAAAAGAGTGTGACGTGGCGTCGTCCCCATTGCTGGATGTAGGCACACCTCGAGATTCGGGGATGCTACAGCTTCGAGAGAGAGACATGGCGCTCGAATAGAAGATGCCTTGGGATACGAATCGATCTCAACCTGATGGGAGCCACGTGTCGTCCGTTGGTGCGGGCATGTGTCTGGCACGATGATGACTCCTGCTGCGTTGGTGGGGTTGACGTTCGGTGCTCCGCGGTAGCATGGAGGTCGTGCTCCATCTTCCATCTGCGATCCCGGATTTGCCGACAGTGTAGGTTCGCGCAGATTCCATAGATCGCCTCACCTTGGTGCGATTGAACCTGCCATCTCCATTTGCAGAGGCAGAAAAAGATTCTTGTTTCCCACCTTGACTGTGATCTGATGGGTAATGGGATTCCTTTGTGCTTCCTGACCCTGATTCTACAGACAGCCATTTCTTCTCCACTCTGTCTTCGGGTCGATTTCTATGAAAGAGCCTAAGAGAGAGGCCACTGAGATGAAGAAATCCTCCACCCAGAGCTCTAAGGGGATCCCCCAAACTAAAACCCAAACGTCTTCCGTCCCAAACAGAGAATACTCGTTCCGTCGCAATACACTGGATATCGGTCCGTCCGAGAAGACCGACCCTGCGATGATAAGGATATCTAAATTGACCCCTATTTTTCCTTTGATCCACGGATCGCTATATCCGATGGGTCTGATAGAATACATATCGGGTGTGATTCTGCTACATTCGTCTATCCATTTTTTGGCTTGAGAAATAGACATTCCCTCCTTCGTGATCAGCACAATCGAATCTTGCAGATCCCTCTTTGATTTTTCCAGGACATCCTGGTCGAATGTCAACGTGAAGCTCAATTCTAGGGACGGAAAATGAATTCTATGATGTTTACTCAGTTCATATGCTTCACACTCCAACTTTGACATCTTCGGAAGAGATGGGATGAGCATCTATAGATTGTGGAGAGAGGGATATCCCAAATGATGATGCCACTAAATTGTTGAATATGAAGGAAGCAATGTCGCAGCTACTGATAATCTCTCCAAGTAATACAGAACATTCCTCTCAGGACCTCATCTTGCTCGTTTTGCCCGTCTTGAGGTCTTGAAACACACAATAAGAAGGAAAGAAGAACACGAAACAATTCAAGGATCTTGTTAATTTACTTACAGATACAAGGATAAATGGAAATTTGGGCGCATATAGAACTGATGACACAAAGACTGATGTATTAGGTTGAGCGATAACAACTCCAACAACATCAGACAATGTACCATCAGCTAAAGTAACTAATGTATTTGACGAAACACAATCGAAAGAAGAAAAGAGATAACGATGACTACAAATATAGCCAAATGCCCCAAAGTATAATGATCCAAGAGGAGGTAAAAGATGACAAAAGACATGTTTTACCTGATTGAGCCAAAGTAGTTGTAGAGGTGGGAGGTAGCATTGTTATTGGATGTAAAGCCATTAGAAGATAGAAAACGCGTATATTCCTCTCATGATAATGAAACATGGATCTAATCACCACCAGGATTAGACGAACCAAGAACAGTGGATCTACCGTTGGAAGAAGCATCCTCTACCATAAGGGCTTTATTAGTCCTTGGAGGTTTTCCATTAAAATCCAAGCAAAAGTCCACGGTATGATTTATTAGGCCACAATAAGTACACATACGATCTCCTTGACCACCACAACCATTTCGACGTCCCCCTAGGAATCTACCACCTCTTCCACCACGAAGAGCAACATGCTTAATATGTCCACCATGGCCTTATGTGAACTAAAATAACTAGAAGAAGAAGCCAATGTATTTTTATCAGATGCATTAACACTAACATTATCAAATTCGCTTGCCAAGGAGACTCTCTGAAGCCTTGCATAAAACATTGCCACTGAAAGAATAGCTCCTCCTAAAATTTGACCATTTGCTAATTAGTATTCTTTTGACAATTCATATGGAAGTTTCACTACTTTCATATCTTCCCACTACTTCTTCATTTGGGTGACGTCTGACGTAATAGGATAATACATGGAAAACTCTTTCTACATTCCAGAGAATTTTATGAAGTATTCACTAAGAGGTTTATCCCCCTTTTGAAAAGTCAAGATCCCATCATATAATGATACACATGAGAAATGTTTTGTTCGGAGTACATCCTCCTCACAGTATCCCAAACATCTTTTGTCATGTTTAAGAACACCAGATTAGAGCTCACTTCAGACTCCATGCTATTCCATAAGCAAGATCGAATCTAGGATCCTCATGCATCCATTGTTTGTATTTAGGATCAAATTCCTCTGGTTTAGGATCCGTAAATACTGATCATTTTTTAGGGCTAAGAGAAACCTTGACAGACTTGGCTCATAGAAGAAATTTCTTTCCATTCAACTTGACAGAGCTTAGTGACGCATTGAAGGAGGGCCCTTATATTTCCCCAAGAGATGAGAAACCACCAACTACACTTTTGGGCTCCATAGACATTCCATAATAAACTTAATTCAATATCAATGAAGAACACTAATTTTAAATGCCTAATCCACACACAACTACATGTCTAAAATCCAACGTTTTAAATAGCGTATAGCATAGCGTTTGGCCCTCTATAGTGTGTAGCGTAAGCTACAAGATACTTAATATTTTTTAATTAAAATAATAGAAAATATGATCAAATTTACAAAATGCATAATTCCAATGAGTTCTTGACTATGAATCTGGATCATCAGCCACATTTCCATGCAAAATTTCCATCCCTTTGCCTTTAGACATCTCTAAGTATGACCTCTTTTTTTATTGAAACATTACAAATTCACAATACGGACCACAATTTGGATGGTGTGGATTGATCTAAGTGCTCTATCCACAATAAGGACCACAATTTGGTTGGTCCAAATTGATCTAATGTAGTGCCACATGTGATGGGAATGAGTCACCACCATTTAAAAATAGAGCTAGCATTTGAAGAAAAACTGGATTTTTATTTTTATTTTTTAAAAGGAAATTTCAGGTGGCATGCGCTACCTGCACTATGCTACATGCTCTGCAACGTATACTACATGCCCCGTAGCTTACGCTACCACGCTACCTGCATATGCTACATAGAGTTTTAGCTACGCTATGCTATGTAGCATACGTTATGAGCGCTACCAAAAACACTGCTAAAATCACATAACACAGAAATTTCTGGCCCAAAATAACTCTAATTCATGTCAAAATCATTCCCACATCACATACGACTTTCCAAGTAGGAATATTCAACCAAAAACTACATCTACAAAATGAAACCAACATCAAAGAACCAACTTTAAACATCACCTCATAAAAAATCGCCAAGCCTTCATTATCCATCAATGCGCTTATGCTCCTTTTTTTTAAGTTGTTGAGCGTTTTCCCTTCATTTAAAGAACGACGCAGAAAACAAAATATTTTCTGCACACACACACACACACACACACACACACACACACACACACGCCAAAAAAAAAAAAAAAAAAAAAAAAAAAAAAAAAAAAACCTTATTCCCTTAACCCTCGATCAGTCCCCTACATTTCTTAAAGATCACCAAAGTTAAATCCGACAACTTAGGAGGTGGATCGGAGAAGATTGTGTGGCTCAAACCACTCCTAACCAGGCTCTAATACTGTGTAGATTGGTATAGAGATGAAAAGGAGAAGAAAGAAAGAGAAAAGAAGAGAGGAGATGAAGGAAGAAAAGAATAGGTTAGGGTTGCACATCCCCACCCACTTTTCTCTTATATTGAAGTAATCAATACAAATATGCCAAAAAAATGCCCTTATACAATAAACTTTGTCCAGCATATGAAATCCCAAGACTAAAAACGCTAAGAAACTTGTGGGCCCTAGGCCCATAACCAAAACGAAGAGGGCCATAGGCCCATACCCAACCGTTAACAATAATATTCATCTATAAGCGATTGCTAGGATCTCCCACTTCCTGATGTCATCACCTTCCTTTGCCTTCCTTGTAGCTGGTCAATGATCTTAGTTCTTGAAGCTCTTTGAACCTTTAGGATTCAAACTCGCGGGAGAAACTACAAGCTTTGATCACTTCCTTTTGGCATCTCCGTGCGAATAACCCAAAATTTTTGCTTGTCCTCAGCATCGGCCCCCAACTGCCTACTCAACTTGTTCAGATTTCTTCTAACCCAACAGAATTCCTGAGGATCATCTCCCCCTTCTACGGCCCTCTCCTCATTTAAGTTTATTGCCACTAAAGCTTCTTTTGGCTCCTTTTTGCTGACCCAGGTGCACTAACAGCCCCTCTTTAAAACATCAAGGACAACAACAAGGCCAGCCATCTCACCTCTTCCATTTCTCTCTCCCTACCAGAAGCTACAAAGGTCCAGCTTCCAAGGTGTGTCTAGTGATCTTGGGTTGTGTTATTGGAGCAAGAGCATCTCCTTCCTCCTCTTTGATGTAGCACCCTCTCAAACCAATCCCCACGAACCTTCCTTCATCTCCCCATGTTTGCTTCCAGCAAGAAAATCCCAACCTACTGCACATCTATCACTGTTTCCTCTCTCCTTACATGTAAGAGGGCTGCAAATCACCTACATCTCTATAATAGTCATTTGTCCCCAGTCCTTTTACACCTTTAATGCCTCAGCCTGCACCCTTTCCACACATCTTTGACCTTTTTCAACAAATGTAGAGGTTCATTGTTTTCTTTTTTTTTTTCCTTTTCTTCTTATTTTTCACCTATGATTTACTTGTAGTTGTACTAATGAGGACTTCTGAGCACCATACTAGAGGAGGAGGAGCGTTGAGCCAATCTCCTTATGGCTAGACAACCATTACATGGGGCCCACTTGGCCCAATTCACATTCCTAGCCACGCTGAAGACCCCACGTGCATGTTCGTGCATCTTTGAAGACCTCACTGGGAAGATACACGTGGGTTGCATATAGGAGCTCGATGGACACATCAGACTGTTGGATTAGGTGGAAGCGATAATTGGACCGTTGGATCATCACCATCGAACATCTTGATCGTAGACCCCCATGGGCCACGAAATAGTTTAGTTGCTTAGATTGTTTACATGCTTTTTATTTTTAGTATACCTTATATTTGCGGTGAGATTGGGGAGTTAGAAACAACTTTTAATTTATTAAGTGTCTTTATGTTGAGAATCTTATATGAGAGCATCTTTTTGTAAAAGGTCTTTTGTGATACTATACAAGAAAAAGATGGGTGTGTGAAGCCCTAATGCCATTATTTTGAGATAAAAAAAAAAAAAAAAAAAGCTCTATGTTTTCTCTAATTCATGTGATTTGAAGAATACTCCATGTGATTTAGAGCTTGAGTGTGGTGTGATTCCATTCCCCATTCAACGGAGGTGCGAGGCTTCCATCATCTTCCTTCTCTCTTCCTTTCTATTCAAAAGATGTATTTTTTCAAAAACTTCATCTCTCTTCTCCCCATCCTATCCAAAACCATCCAAATCATCTTTTTCTTCAATTTTTCATCATTCAACTTCAACCCCAACAGAAATCAACTATGGAGGACCCAAAAACCATAGCCAACGACCCACACGTGCGAGTCCCTAGACTGACCGTATGGACAACCGCTCAATCCTTTGATTTCTCCTTGCTTCCCCCATCAAAACCCATTGATTCCACATCCATAACCCTGTCCTAAACCCTAAATCCCCAATTTCCTATTTTCTCTCATTTCCTTAAATATAATTTCAAAAAAAAAAAAAACCCTAATTCCATAATCCCCAATTCTCATGAACCCTAATTTTTCAAATCCTGAATTTTCCCCTTCCTAACCATAATCATAAAACCTACAAATTTGTCCCTTGAAAGTGGAACATGCCTATGCTAAATTGGAAGTTCTATCCTTCCATCGAGCCTATATTTAATTGATTTATGTGATTTCTTAGCATGCAGGCATGTGATTTAGGTTAAATCATATTTTATTTCGTATTGTTTACTCTTAATTACTTGGTGGATTAGCATCTTTTGTTAATTGTTTTATGAACTGTTCATAATCTCCATGTTGCATGCTAGCATTAAATCATGTGTCCTGCATCATGTACTCCATTGGTTAAAGGTTTACAGTTATCCTATTGGTATGATTTTTTGCCACAATCCAGCTACATAGGGGCCCATCAGATAAACAGCCCGAATATGCTAACAATGGACCCAAGTTACAAAGAAACAAAATCAAGGCACCAGTGATAATATAAATATCGTGAGATTAAGAATCATACAATTCCTCCATCAAATAATACCTCTTTTAATAGCACCTTGTCCATTCCAATATGCTCACATTTTACATTTTCTAATACAAATCCTTCTCACCATATTGTGCTTTTTTTAAAAATACAAAAAAACATGGGAGCCCAATGGGCCCATCTAAGATGGGCAAAGATCATTAGGCATGAGGAGTTTGGACTCTAGAGATTGCACCTGACCAGAAAATAAGCACGGTTGGATGATCACAACCATATGATTAGGGCATTAAAATGGATGGCGGCTGCAAAATTGGTGCTACCATCCACTTTGAAGGTCCTTTTATTAATGTCTGTGATCATCCAATTAGGGTGATTTTGGGACCATGTGCAATCCACAATAAACCACCCCAACCCAATGGTCCATTCTAGACAAAGGTAGTGCATTTGGACCCCACATAGATATGCACCGTAAAAAAGATACAGAGGAATCCGCACCACATCATCGCTGCCAAAATCATATATGATCCAAAAAACTCAAAATTTCCTGACTTTTGATGTACTTACAATTCAAACACACGAAGAGTGTTATCCTCAGAGTTCGTAAGAAAACATGAACCATCAGGAGACCTGCACCAGCAATACCAATTATGGTTGTCAGTGAGATGGACCAGCACAAGGGCCCATCAGGGGCCCAAATGTCATGGACTCAGGCTTAGGTTTAGGTATGGATATGGTCAGGGCCTGGTATACATTCTGATCATATGATCTAAAATATATCAACGGTTGGGACCCGTCTGATAAATGGATGGCCCGGAAGAAATGGCCTGGCTCATGCCCAAGTCCAGGTCCATTTACAACTACCATGGACTGGGCTCCATAAGTTTGGGCTTGGCCTAAGCCCCACCCTGAACCCAGCCCATTGGCGACCAAGTTATCAATCCAAAAGATCAACAATCCCAAATAGTCAGGAGGCCAATTCCTCTACAAGTCTGGGCTGCGTGTTGGGGCCCACTGTGGTGTTTGTATTGAATCCAACCTGTCCAGCAACGTCGCCCCACCATGAAAGTTGGACACTCCAAAAAGCAGGCCATTGCAACCATCATGTTGTCCAACACATGAATTTGGAGGGGTTTTTTTTGTGGTTGTCCATTGTTCTCTATGGTCTGGCCCTCCTAATGATTGGATAAGACTGATTTTTAGGCCATCTCATCAGGACACGGATTGCCTGCGACACCCTATCGAAGGAAGTTCCTGAAATCAGAACCTAGGCAGTGCCCACCATGATATTTCTGAGAAATCCACACTGTCCATCCATTTTGCCGGATCATGATAGGCCATGAGCCCAAAAATGAGGCTGATCCAAAACTCAAGTGCGTTGCGCGATAGGAAACAGCGAGAATTTAATGTCCACCGTTGAAACATTCATGGGGCCACAGAAGTTTTGAAACAGGCTAATATGTTTGTGTTTTCAGTTCATCCCAGTAGGAATGACCTTATGAACTGTTTGAATGGCATATAAACATCACGGTGGACCACAGGGAAGTTTCAACAGTAGGCATTTCCCTACCCACTTTTTCCTGTCATGCGGCCTGCTTGAGTTTTGGATATGCCTCATTTCTAGGCTCATGTCCTAACATGAGCTGGCAAAACAGATGTATGGGGTGAATTTCTCACGAGCATCACGGTGGGCCCCACGGTGTCACAGGCAATCCACGTCCATCTCATCATCACAGTGGGGCTCATTTAATGCAAGGTTGGATGGCATCCACGCAATACAGTGGCCCCCACACATGCAATATTGCAAAAGCAGGTGTATGAATAGGTTAATGTGAATAGATTTTTACACTCGTGTGAATAACTTGTAGAAGTAGGTTGTAGCAGAGCGGGTCTCAATAGTCAGATACAATAATTGAGACATGAGAGGACTGGAATATTACCATTTCACCCCCTTCTGGAAATTGTTAGGGCTGGAACTGTTTCTGAACTGGTGGCAGAAATGGTAAATTCTTTGGGGAGCAAGGTCAAATTGAAGCTGAGGCCAGGAGAATCCATCGCCACCGTCCGGTGCTTCAGCGATTTCGGCGTCGGGATTTGGGTTATCGGTTTCTTCTACTGCTTCTTCTCCCATTGATTCTGGTGGAGAGATGGAACGAGAAATTGCGAGATTTTGATTGAGATTATATGAGAAATAGAAATGAGGAGATTTTGCTGAGAGAAGAGGCTGGCAGTGGCAGAGAGCTAGTAGACGAAAATCTCGCGAGGTTTTGGGGCTTTTTGTCTTGAGAGAGAGTGAGGCTGCTGGCATTTGAGAGAGCCTGGCGCCAAAAACAGAGGGAGGGGGTTTTAGGCTTTCGATACTCTGGCAGCGTATGACTCTTGATATGCAGGCGCTCAGAAATCGTACGTGTCATGCATTGATTGAAATTTAACGTAAAACCAGGTGTGGCTAAGTCAAAAACTCCAAAATCAGATTAGTTGAAGAGTCCTGACCTCTGATTCATTAACACTTGTTTGTAGAAATAGGACCGCTGGATCTTTTTCATTTTTAACCGTCAAATAGGTGTACACGAATCCGGCCACTAGACAGTCAAAAAAGGAGTTTGGTTCATGATAAATCTAAACTAGACCCATGAATTGGACGGTTTATGTTGATTACTTTTTATGCCACGTGTTTGCACCCGTTTCCAGTATCACTAACGTGGTCCGGTAGAAAATAGACACATTATGAGTTCTCTAACATTCCTTCCAGAGTGGGATATCTTTTAAAAAATGTTTGAAGAGTTAGCAATGTTCAAGAAGGTTATGAACATCCAGAGATTGGACCTATGTCCAATTCATGGGAGAGTTGGATGAGAAGGCATGTCAATCCGATGATAAAGCATTGGATGGATCCAATATATCCAACGTTACAGAGATCAAAAGAGGCAAAGGAATCACCCAGACACATACAGGGTCAAACTTTGATTGGGATTAAGAGTTTTGGAGATCAGGATGTGACGGATCTTGTCTATCTATCCTCTATAGGACTCTAGACTATCCAGCATTGAATGGTGAAACTGTTGGAGTAGGATTGATCCACGGTCCAACACCTCGAAGTGGACAAGATGGTCCATCAACAGAGACAGTGAGTGGTCGAGGTTGATTTAGGTCCAACCATTGGCCTGGTTTTCTTGATCAGATGAATCTTGAGATATACAAGCTTGATCTTTAGAAGACCACGAACATCTTTGCAAATGATGGGCTACAAGAAGGATATATGAGAAACCAACAAGTTCATATTTTACCAGAGTCCCTTTTTCCAATTCAATTCGCCCGTTTTGGAGTAATCAATGGGATTCTTATATCCAAAACTATAACGTGAGCTCAATAGATCTAGAAACAACAAGGAAGCCCAACGAGGGGTTTCACCGCCTTGACAAGCTATAAAAGTTTCACATGAAGAGAAGTTTGAGGCCCATGCGAAACATATTTATATTCTTTTTCATTTGTCTTTCCTTGGTTTAGCTTAGCATGGGTAGCTACTACATAGCGGTCCCACTAAATTACCTTAGGTAGGAGTAAATATCATCAACCTTAAGTTGTAGGATCGTGTTCAATTGAGTTTCGATTCAGTTGATCATACCAATCCGGTCACATCCTACCGACTAACCGCCTCGATCGTCTATTCCAATAGACAAGTTACATATCTATCTATTGTTTTGCTTTCATTTATTTATTTGGCTGATTATTACAGTGTCGATTGTAATGGACTGTTCATTTTAAATATTAATAAAGTTGGCACCGTTTAGCCTTATTTTATTTATTTGTACATTCATGTTCGCTTGAGATGCATACAAACCTAAAGACCGGCGAAACAAAAAGTTTGTAGATATGTAGACTCACGTCTATTGTCACGAGGTAAAAAGAATTCGTTTAGATGGGCTAATCCCTGCCTTTTCACAATTGCCTAAATTGAGCGCAAACCGGTGGTTTAGAAGACAACTGGATCCCAGTCACATCTCTAATTTGTCCATCTCGATGCGGGGGACACTAGTGATTAATCAAAACCTCCGAGTTGAGCAGACTCTGGCACGGCCGTGCACCTTATTGGCGTGAGCTGTTATAATAGAGAAATTATAGGAATCTGTTTTTTATGTAAAATCCCATACTTCAAGGGTCAACCACGATTTCAACCATAGACATTGTATAGCCTATAATAGCTCCCTAAAATTCCTCTCTGTATCTATATACACTGTACTCATTTCTAAATGAAATATACGAAAAAATAAAAACCTTCCAGTTCAACATGGTATCAGAGCGGGTTCATAGGACCCCAGCTCAAACCACATCGTGACCAGAAAAAACCTCAGACTGCGTGGAATCCATGGCGGAATCCGCTGATATGATGCAACATCTCAACCCCCAAACTGAATCCATTCTTTCCGGCCTGTAGTAACACACTTCATAGCTCTCACGATGATGATGACAATTGGATTCTCGACTCTGGGGCTACAGACCACATGACTGTAACGCCCTGAAAATCGGGGATCGAGTAGAAACTCAACACCCGAGTTCCAACGCATCACTTATGTAACACATTTAATGATGATTGTATGTTGTATGTATTGGTGCGTAAAATATGAGTGAGATTAAGCCAAAACAATAAACATAATCCAGGGACAGTTATAATACGCAAGTGGAAGACTGTAACGAATATGTATAACCTTATAAACCATTTCAGATCCCCAAAATATGTATGCATTGTCAGGTCAATAATTACAAGTACTGTTTCAAAATACAAAATGTCAAAATTGTAGCAGTCTATTACAAGTGAAACCCTGGAGCCTCGTCGATCAAAACAGTCTAAATGAATCCGCCAGAATACTGCATATAAGAGAAGGCGTCCTCGTCATCCTCAAAGTCCGGCTCTGCCTCGTAGGCATCGCCACCATCTGCATCTAAGACAGGGTCTGATTGGTGTGTACAACACGGTCCCGTAACGTGGGAGTGAGTGATCAACTCAGTGGAACAATAAAGTAAAGGTTAACATGTTATCAATTCAATCAAACGATAGTGATAAAGTAGTAAATCACACATCCCTAAGTACTCTTATTAATGCAAGTATGGTATGTATGTATGATGCATGCCCTCGCCTACGCTCCCTCAGCAACTCCTTACGATCGCGGCATGTCACACTCCCTCAGTGCTTGACCATTAACGCCAAACACACACGTAATGCGGTGCATGAATGTGATTACCAAGTCCCTTATTAGTCATTTTCATACAACAGGATTGGAAAACTAAGGTACCTCCCTTATATCACTTCCCAAATAAGGATCTATTATAGGGTCGTCAGTCCTAGTAAACTCATACGATGATACGGTTATAGTTACTACAAAGGGCTCATCGCCTTATCAGTGCAGGCCTAGTTATACTCTAGTTGCTACGGAAAGGCTCGTTGCCTCGCCGCAGACTCAGAGTATGCTCGAGGTCACTACAAATGGCTTGTCACCTTATCATTGTAGGCCGACATCTCGAATACAGTGTCTCATACCACCGTATTCGTCTCACGAGTCTAGGTTGCTCACTGGTCACTACGGGGAGGCTCGTCGCCCCAGCGTAGGCCGACAGCTCGACCACAGTGTCCCATAGCATCATGTCCGGCTCATAAGTCTTAGCGGATCGAGGTACCAAGGTTAACGGGGTTTCACTGGTAAGTTTGGTACCTTAGGTTCAAGCAGCAACGTCCAAACATGGTGAACACACAATAGGCCCATCGGTTTATTAGACAAGTTCGACTAGTACAAACGTACGCTGAAGTAACCGACAAGGTACCACTATCGACAACCATCGTACGACTCGGATTCATCGAACATGTCTTTTGTGACGAAATGACCTCAACCACAACATCAAGGCCTGTTACCGATTGCCTTGACTATACAATAGCCCCAATCACATTCAATTACAACAAAATATCCTAGAAGATTGTTAAAGCAATTATGAACCAAGATTGCAAATCATATAATCAAAGGTCCAATAATGTCCGCTTTAGGGCTGCCAAGGCTGTTGCACGGATCGTTACACCGCTCCCCCATCCACCGTCACGGATTTATTTCTGCATTTTATGGACTACAACTTAAACATAAATCCACACATATGCATTCCATAGATAAAACAGACGCTATAATATACGATACATGGAGGAAATCATACACATAGTTAAGGGAGTTGGGAATCATAGCTCAACACCCATATAAATTATAATTTACTAACCACTTATTCAATCATTTTAACAAACACTTAGACTACACGTACATCAACATACATGACGTATGTTGGTCACACAGGTAGTTGGCCAAATCCTTTCACTAGAGAGTTGCCCTGTATACCACACGCATATACCCACGACGGATAATCATGGCATGCATGAATCCGGGTTCTATACTCATTCAATCATTTCCACAAACACATGGGCTACACACTTAGACATATATACGTGCATTAGCCGTGGCGTGATTTAGGGCAAATCCTTTCGCTAAGGGTTATTGCCTATACAACCATCATATATCCATGACTGTTGGTCATGGCGAGCAAGAATGCGAATTCTATACTCATTCAGTCATTTTCACAAACACATAGGCTACATAATATAACATACACAACGTATGTTGATATAATATGCCTTTGGACAAATACGTTCACCCCGAAGTTAATACTAGTAAGTCTAACATACATATACAGCAGTTAATCATGGCCAACACAATTTCAAATTTTATACGTATACAGTATTTTCTATAAATACATGGAATACAGTATATTCAACATAATTAACGTATAACTGAAAAACGAAACAGACAGCACTTTGTACACGTGCAATAGCATCCAGATCATGAATTTATCATTATCTAACATTGAAAGCATTGAAAACCATAACCTAAGCATCTATGGTCCGCACCTTACGCCGTAAAAGCGTAACAAAATCAGTTTAAACACTGAGCCTTTGTCTACGGCACCGGAACAACCTATAACAGGGAATAGGTTAGTTATTCTATCGACTATTCTATTTGAATCTCTAAAACAGGTTAGGGTTAGGATTTCTTACCCAAATACGGCGTTGGAAACACCGGAAGAACTACACGTGAGTGGTGTTTCAGCAGGTGAATTAGCAGGGAAGAATTCCAGGAAGAATCCCCACTTCTCTCTCTCTCTTTCTCTCTCTTTTATTTCTTCTCTCTCCTAGGGTTTCCCAAATTCGTATGGGATGAGAGAGTGAGGGCTTAAGGCCCTTATATAGGCCTAAAACTGATGGGAATGACCCCAGGGCCAAAGTATACTAGGTTATGTCCAAAACCCATCTGTTTCGGCTCAACAGAGCACTTCCGGAGCCCCCCCTTGAGCCAAGGTCGAACTTAAGCTCCCTGACCATGGATCTAGGTCGAGTTAAGTTTTCGTTTCAGTCAAGTTTTCAGATCGTACGTGGCGGACCAATTTCAGTTCAACGGTCCACGATCACCGATCAGGGCCATAAGTACACTGACCTGTGTATGAAATTTTTCTTGATCCGAGGGTGTATTTGGGTCAGATTCTGACGGTCCGAATCCTTATATTCGGCCCGCAAGCGACAAGTCTCAAATTAATTTAATTTCTAAAAGAAACCACGTTTTCTCACACGCTTCACTCCGGGCTCAAGCGAATTACTTCGGGACACTATCTGGACTTGATTTCCGAGGTGGTTGTCAAGCCCAGCAAGGCGGTCTTGATTATATAACTTTGTAGTTATCGAACTTTCGACATACGGTCCAGATCCGATAAGGATTTCAATGTGCTCCTGAGAGCAACTGGGAAATGAGATTGATCTTGGATTTTAGGGTAACCTAGCGTCAATGATTCTACAAGTTTTGGATCTTGCAGATCGTATTTAAAGTGAATCAAGCGGATTTCGTAGCTAATCTAGGTTAACACTTAGTTAATTTTGTCAAATTTCTAAAGGATTTGATCCTGAGTGGTTTCTGTCTGAGGTGATACTTGAGTTTTGTACGGATTTCTAAAGTATTGTTCTTCATCACCTTAACTTTAGGATTCCTGCCTAATATGAAAGTACTTAAAAACATTTAACGAACAAGGTGGTTAAAAGTGAAATGGGAGATTTGAAAGGAAATGGGTTAAAAAGGGATTTTGGCCTTTGGGATTGAGTTTTGAGAAATTAATACGGTGTTAGGATCGACCCATTGCCTAAGGACGTTTAATTCCAAGTGGCAAAAATTTGGGGTGTTACAATGAAATTTGATTCCAATGATTTTTCTCATACAACTCCGCCAAGACGAAGTCGTGTTGCTAATGCTAATGGGATCACTTATCTGGTTACAGGGGCTGGAATTGTGACTCTATCTCCTTCTCTTTCGTTATCTCATACTTTACTCGTTCCATCTCTCTCTAATAAATTGATGTTTGTAAGCCAAGTTACCGCAGATCTCAATTGTGTGGTATTAATGTATTCTACCTTTTGTCTCCTTCTGGATATTCTCACCAATGAGATAATTGGGCGTGGTACTAGGGGGGGATTATACTATGCGGATGACTTCAGTCCAGGCAGAGCCAATCACATGCATCATACGGTTAGCAACAAGGAAAGGCAGATTTGGCTATGGCACCATTGCTTGGGACATCCATCATTTGGGTATTTGAAGCACTTATTTCCATATTTATTTTCCAATATAACGCACTCAAACTTTAAATGTAATACTTGCATTTTAGCCAAGAGTCACGGGGTGTCTTACCTTGTGAGCATGAATAAAAGTGCGGTTCCTTTTGCTTTGATACATTCCTATGTGTGGGGTCCTTCCCCAGTAACTACGTCGTCTGGTCATCGTTGGTTTGTGATTTTTGTCGATAATTGCACTCAAATGACATGACTTTACTTACTGAAACACAAAGATGAAGTATTTGAGATATTTCAATCCTTTCATATAATGGTTCAGACATGATTTTATGATAAGATTCAAATCATCCGTTCTGACAACGGAGGGGAATATGTTAATCAGCAATTTCAGGCATACTTTCATAGTTATGGTCTTCTCCATGAGACCTCGTGTTCTCATACCCCACAACAAAATGGTATTGCCGAAAGGAAGAACCGGTATATCTTAAAAACTGCACATGCTTTATTGATAAGGGCACATGTGCCTAGTCGCTACTGGGATGATGTTGTCGCCACGGTCGTGCATTTACTGAACCGTATGCCTACAAAAGTACTAACATTTCAGACTTCATTAAAGGTTCTTTCTAATAATGTCCCATTACCTGCTGTTTTGATGATTCCTCCCTGAATTTTTGGATGTGTTGCTTTTGTTCACCTTCATAAGAATCAACGAACTAAGTTGGATCCGTGCGCAGTCCGGTGCCCGTTCTTGGGGTATGGCTTACATAAAAAATGGTATCGATGTTACGATCCCATCACCAAACGTACCTACAGTACCATGGATGTTACTTTTCCATAGTCCGACACCTTCTTTCGATCACTGGCATCCAATTATACTCTTCAGGGGGAGCTCCGAGATGAATAACATAATTGGTTAGGTGGTGAAGGGCATGTTGAAGACAATCCAGCACATCCAAATGATGGAAACGACATGATAGAACTAGATGTTCAGACCTCTTCCGGAGTTGATATGTACCCAAGAGATGAACCGGAATCATCGGTAAATGCAGAATCATCGACAAATGCGGAATCTGAAGATGAATCCCCCCACTCCTCAATACCCGACGACCCTCCTTCTGAGAATATTCCTGAGGTAAGCTCTCCTACCACACCTTTACATAATAATGCCATGGGTACATCTATGGGTTATGTTCTACCTTTCAGACACAATCATGGCAAGCCACTAAATTGATTCTCTCCGGACGTAGAAGAAAGACGATCCAAGTATTCGATAGCCAATTATGTGTCTACTCAAAGGTTTTCCGAACCTCTTAGAGCATTGAAGAAGCTTTATTATATCTAAAGTGGGCTTAAGCTATAAAGGAAGAATTGGAGGCTCTGCAGAAAAATAAAACATGGGCATTAGTCGTACTGCCTGAAGGAAAGAAGGCAGTGGGGTGCAAGTGGATTTTCTCCATTAAATACAAAGCGGATGGGTCCATCGATCGATACAAGGCAAGGCTGGTGGCAAAGGGGTGTACACAGACATATGGCATAGATTATCAGGAAACCTTCTCACCTGTAGCCAAACTAAATACTGTTAGAGTTTTGTTATCTCTTGCAGCAAATTTAGATTGGCCACTGCACTAGCTTGACATAAAAACATGCATTCCTTCATGGCGATCTCGAAGAGGAGGTTTATATGGACATTCTATCAGGATACATTGCTACCTTTGAGGCAAAGATTTCATGTAAACTACAACAAGCATTGTACGGATTAAAACAATCACCTCGGGCATGGTTTGGTCGGTTTAGTTCGGCTATGAGAAAATATGGTTTTCAACAAAGTAATTCGGATCATACACTCTTCCTAAAACATCGATTAAGAAAAGTGACAGTCCTAATAGTCTATGTAGACGACATGATTATTATAGGGGATGATGCAGAAGAGATCTCTAGACTCCAAGAGAAATTGTCAATCAAATTTGAAATGAATAACCTGAGAGGGCTTGAGTATTTTCTGGGGATTGAAGTAGCCAGGTCGAGACGAGGCATATTTCTTTCTCAAAGAAAATATGTACTAGACTTACTATCAGAAGTAGGATTACTGGAGTGTAAGCTAGCTAATACTCCAATTGTTCAAAATCATAAACTTGGAGAATATTCAGATCAGGTGCCAGCGGACAAAGAGTGGTATCAACGGTTAGTTGGTAAGCTCATCTATTTATCTCATACTTGCCCAGATATTGCTTATGTTGTAAGTGTAGCGAGTCAGTTTATGCACTATCGTGATGAAGATCATACTGATGCAGTAATTCGGATTCTTCGTTATTTGAAGTTGTAACACCCTGGTTCTCAAAACCCGAGGATAGCCGCTCTTCACAAAGAACCCGAGTATTACGTTATGAAGTGGACTAACGTACATCTAAATAGCGGGAAATTCTATAACATGGAGTAGGGCAACATTGCATGAATTAAAGATATCAAGAGTACCAACAAGGAAGCTTAATACATGTAAATGGGAGCAAAATAAAATCCCACAACAGGGGAAATATTTTACAACTCATATAAAATACATGGTATGAAATACGAAAGCAAGTAAATCCTAAAGTATTAGTTGAGCTCCAATGGCTCAACAATATTCACGTAGAGTTCTTCCTCGCCAAACTCCACCTCGGCCGTCCCTGGAATCCCGTCATATGGGTCTCCACGTGTTCATCATACCTGTGTCTATTTGGTGCAACCGCACGATTGGATGAGTGAAAACTCAATGGGAACTTCCCGCAAAGATTCATGCATACCATATCATTCCAAAACAGTCTAAATCATCATATTCAAATTACATGGAGACAAATCATGAAATTGTAAATGAATGTATGAGTGTAAGAATGTATGCTCAAGTCACAGATCTGGGGATGCACATCCAGCTATAAAAAATAAAGGGGTCGTCCAAGGCAAACTAGTCACCCGGAAAAATACTCAAGGGTACACCCAAGGAGACCTAGTTGCCCGGAAAAGACCATGCAGACCGCCCGCGGTAGATCATCTACCTGGAAAAAGCCATGTAAAGGAGTGCACCCAAGGATATCTCCTAGAAAAATACACGGGGTATGCCCAAGGAGTGTCTAATCCCGGAAAAGACTCATAAAGAGAAAGAGCACCCAAAGTGACACAAATGCACATGCCCCAAGAGTTTAACTGAAGTGTTAGAACCTCCAATAAATCAAACAGAGTGTGACTTACATCGAGCACTCGGAAAAGCTCATATGTCATGCGTGGATGTTATGCATTATGATACTCATGCACATTCCATAGGATTAACAAGATTAGTCTCATAAGCATGATCAAGATTTGTGGTCTTTGAATAGGATATCTAGCATTTAAACATGAGACACTTTAAGCATTCTAAATTAATAACAAGTCCACAATCCTTCTTTCATTCTTCAAATGAGTGCAAGACGTCTTACTTCATGATGTAACTAGTGAGGGTGTACATGGATATGAGCATTTCTAAATGTGGCATAATGTGTGTAACACTATTCTTATAAGATGAATTAGGGGCATGATCATCAATTGAAATTTAGAAGAAACATAATTACTATCCACACAATCACAATATTATTATAAATTTAAATTCAAACTATCTTAGAATTCCATGAATGAGGAAGCCAAGTGGGATATCCCTCACCTGTGGTGGTTGCTCTAATTGCCAATTTGGAATGTCCTAGTGCAGGGGTCTTGTTGGGACTTTGTTGAAGGGAAAAAAAATGTCATTCCAGATGGTGGTTTCAGTCAGTCCCTGAACAGAGGTTAACAAGGTAATGGTGAGTTGTGACTGAGTTGACTCAGTTGGAGTTTTCAACTAATAACTAGTTGAGTTTGTTTCAAGGATTTTGTTAGCCACGAGGTTAGATTTAAAGGTCCCTTGGACCCTAAGCTTCTCCAACTCATTCACCACAAATTGGAGTCAGTTTGAATATGTTGGTAAACTGATCATGTGGTCCCATTAACGAGTGTAGGATCGACTCAGTAGGAAACCAGTCGAGTCAATCAGCAACTATGCAATTTCAGGTTGCCCCTAATGGTGCTTGAACTCACTGCCCTGAGTTGTTTCTCAAGCCCAGCCGAGTCCGATGTTCTCTTACATTGAACCTGAGTCACTGACTCAGTGGCTGTTCTAGTGCAAACGGTGCTTATACTCCCAGCTCCTGACGAACCAGAGTTCAGTTCGAAATGTCGGACTCGGTTTCAGGGAGACCGACCGCTGCCATGAAGGCAGATCGGGTTTTCCTGTCTTGGAATGTGCTGAGTTACCTAACTCGCAACTGAGCTGAGGTGACTGGGAACTCAATGGATAAACGGCTGTAATCCGAAAGGAAAAGAGGGAGGGTAGGCGTGGTTACCTGAACAAAGGTTGTTCGGATGTTGAAACGAGGTTTGGAATGATCGGTTGCACCAGTGGATGATGCAGCTGGACGGCGAGCGGAACTCGATTTATCGAGCCGAGTCAAACAGCAACTGGGAACCGGTCCCAGCAACTACTACCCACACACTCCTTTCTTCAATCTCTCTCACAACTTCATCCTCCCGCTCAATCTTACTTCTCTCTCTCTCTCCGTTTTCTCCTCAGCAGACGGATTTCTCCGCTGAGTTTTGCAACTGGTTATGCAACTCGCACCAGTGGCCAGCCCCATCACTGACTCTCTCTCTATTTCCTTTCCTTTTTTTGTCTTTTCTTTTATTTTTCCTTGAGAGACGCCCTAATGTCAGCTATTTATAGCCGTTTACTTTTCTAGAGACATCCACTGCTAATCACAAGGATTAGTACAGAGATTACTCACGTTAGCAGAAAACAGTTTGGCTCCAGGTTCTCTCAATGCTTTTGATCTTGAGCATGAGTCCATCTGATTGTCCCTGATGGACCTTAAATGTGGTGGGCTGCAGGATGAACGGGCCCGATCAGTGAATGGGTCCGATTAGCAGAAAGTAGGTCTCACAGTCAGATCTAGGAAGATGATTGGCTGAAAATGGCATTTTCTTAATGGACGGGTGTTTCATTGATCGGAGACGTTCAGAAGGTCTTGATGGGGTCCATCAAGCTTGTGGGGTCCATTCAATGGTGGGTGTGGACGGTTTTGGTGATAGTTGTCTTAAAACGAAGGTGGTGCGAGATGTGGCTGTGACTCGCCAAAATCACATCTTCCTTACGAGATTTTCGGCCAGCCCTAGACTGGACGCTCCGAATTGCTTGGATGAAGCTTCTAGAAGGTGAGAGAAGGTTGAGATTTACACTTGCTAAAAATGGAAAGGATTCTTTCCGCCTTTCGACGGGTAGGGGTGTGTTTTTGGAAGCTGTAGGGCTGACGGGGAGCTGGTTGCGTGCATGGATCCCGTCTGACTGTTTCCAACAGTTGGATTTGCCAGAGGGGCGGTGTACGTGGCTCTATCTCGATCGTCAGGGTCCCTCCCTTGCAATACAAGATCAGACGCTGACCGAGCTGGCGTAGGGAACTTTCAATCCTAGGTAACACCAGGGTTAGGGTTGGTGGGACCCTATCTATCCGATGAACGGTCTGGATCTCACCTTTGTATTCGGATATTGGTCATTTGCACCGTCCAACGAACGACTCTATTTGAATCAGCGTCGGGCGAGAAATTCGGCTGAAATAAGAAGATTTCGGGTTTTTCATCGGGTCAAACTCCTTTGACCCAATGTTGTGTTCTCATGCGCGCCCTGTGCACACCACCTATGCACATGCACCGCCTATATGAGGGGTCCCTGTGATGGTCTAAGTCGATCCAGGCCGTCCATTTGACTTAGAAGGCCCATCAAGGGCTACAGATTAAGAGTTGTAAGTTTTAGGGGTTAGGTGTTCATCATTTCAGGTGTTTCTCATCAGTAAATGTGGGTTACTTGGGTCCCCAATAGCTCTTAGGTGTAATATGGGTTGTCTATCCCTCTTACCAGGTTTGTTAGCTACATTGGATTGAGGATCAGTCTATCCTTATTCTTGCAAGGGTCCTACTTGGAGATTGATCTTAGGTAAGGTTACTTATTTCCATTGAACTATTAGTTCCCTACTCCAGTGTGTAAGTTAGTGATCCCAAGGCGTGTTTAATGGGATATATAATCTTTTTTATGGCTAGGATCTCGTTACCGGGCTTATGTCAGATCATTCCAATTATGACCCACATGGGCTCTCAGGTCGTTAAGAATTGATGGATTGGAGGTCCCACCACAGATTTAATGATGGGCAGGTCTCATGGTGATGATCAGGTGGTGGATGGGCAACGCAAGGGTTATGCACACGAAAGACAATGGATTTGATGTAATAGGTCTCGATTAACGGTGAATCTGATGGTTTGATAATTCATCTTGAAGAGTAATAGGTGGAGATTACTTACCAGGATATTAAACTTAGGCTAGATGTGGGCGAACACTCACTTTAGTTATATTCCTGTTTATATTAATTTAAGTCTTCAGGTAACATTCCAGTACTAAAAGTACGGGGTGTTACAGAAGTCCTCTCCTGGAAAAGGGCTTATGTTCTCAAAGAATGATTATTTGAATGTTGATGGCTACACGGACGCTGACTGGGCAGGAAATATTTCGGATAGGAAATCTACATCGGGCTACTTTACATTTGTAAGAGGAAATCTTGTTACATGGAGAAGTAAGAAGTAAAAGTTGTGGCATTATCTAGCGCTGAAGCTGAATTCCAAGGAATAGCTAACGGTCTTTGTGAACTTCTTTTGGCTTAGAAGGTTGCTACTGAGATTGGCTTTGCTCCTAGCTTTAAAATGAACTTGTTTTGTGATGACAAGGCAGCCATTGACATCTCCCATAATCCTGTCTAGAATGATCGCACTAAGCACGTTGAGGTGGATCGACATTTTATCAAACAGAACCTTGTAGAAAAAATTATTCGGTTCCCATTTGTCAAATCAGAAGACCAGTTGGCAGATATACTCACGAAGGCAGTGTCCACAAGGAACTTCTACGACTCACTTAACAAGTTGGGCATAAGAGATATCTATGCACCAACTTGAGGGGGAGTGTTGGCGTGAGCTGTTAGAATAGAGAAATTATAGGAATCCGTTTTTAATGTAAAATCTCATACTTCAAGGGTCAACCACAGACATTGTATAGTCTAAAATAGCTCCCTAAAATTCCTCTCAGTATCCATATACATTGTACTAAGTTCTAAAGGAAATATACGAAAAAAGAAAAACCTTCAAGTTCAACACACCTTACTCTCGCAAGAACAACCAATCCAGGGCCTCAATCACAAGTGTGGCCTAGTTTAATAGAATTGGCAGCAAAACCACGTATGCATTTCACAACAAAGTTCTAAGTGCTTGCATATCACCCATAATGCTCTGTTGGAGAGGAGCTGATCACACCTGGGTACGACCGTAGTCGGTGTTTCACTAACCATGGGGCCCACCTTCATGTATGTGCCAAATATCCATGTTGTCCATTAGTTTTTGTAGATACCCCACCTGTTCACTCCCCAAGTGCAGGTTTGTGATATAGTAATAAACTTGGTGAGACCGAGGTCGAATCCACAGGGACTGAAACTTGTACGTAATCTGAAAGTAACCAGAACTAGAACTAGAAAAAGATGAAATCTAAACCGAAAGGATATGAGGGAATAATGATGAAATATTACTCTAAAACTTGTGGAAATCAGAGGTAGGGAACTAGGGTGTCAAGGATCCACTTGTAGAGATCAGGGAGAACTACACTTGATTCATGAAAATCAACTGAACTTCCTTTGATATAGTTTTCAAGAGGTGAAAGGTATATGAATTAGAATGGATTCCATCACCAAACCATGCCTAGGAGACAAAGTAAATAACAGAATTAAACTAATTACCAACCGATCAACGATATATGAAGGTTAGGAAGGGTACCGTCATCCAACCATGTCAAAGGGGCAATGGTGAGAACAGAGCTTCCTAAATTCATAATCAAAATCAGGGAGAAGAAACACTCAAAGCCATCACAGATCTATTGTAATTTTAGTCACAAGGAATCAATAAAAACTGAAAGCATTCCCATAATCAAACTAGAATCAAAAGAAATCTGTTCAATCTAACATGAATCAGAGCCGTAGGATTGTTCCCATCACACCACAAGCTTCACCTCTTAGCCCTAGCTAAGAGGTTTAGCCCGTCATAGATGGACTATCTCTTAAAAAAAAAATGAAAACAAAGAAAAAGAAAATAAACAAACTACTACTCTCTGTCTCCCCACGTCTCCAGCCGAAGATCAGGATCCTTACTCTCTCTCATTCTTCTCATCTTATAGGCAGCAGCGAAGGCGGTGAAGATGTGTCAGTGTATAAGAAGGTTGGAAACCCACTGCTTACGCAGCGGAATCAAAAGAAGGGCATTATGCATCTATGATGATTGGTGGGCCTAGGTTTGATGTTAGACGAGAAATCTACTCCGTCCAGTTAACTCGCCTCAAAAAACTGGTTGGGAATGAACTTATTTTGGCTCATGTTAAGTGTGGCACACGGACTTTGCATTTAACCATCTGTCTTCCTTTTTACGGTGGAGATTGCCTGAGTGATTGCATGGGGTCATAAAGAGATCTTGGCGAGGGTCTTGGATACCTCCTGGACCGAATGAACGGTCCTGATTGTCCGCATGACGAACAGTGAGGGTCCACTGCATGTCCCAGCGTCCAGACAAAACAGGTGTTGCGTATTCGTTACGCAGTGATGATGGCGGGGCCCACTTCTTTGTTACTTTGAAAAATCCAACCCGTCCAGTAGAATGATCTTGAAAAACCGTTTGAGAATGGCTATATTGGATTGATTTGGTATGGTCCACAAGAATTTTCCACTCCACCGTCCATCCTGCGTTTGGACGGCTGGATTTCTCTCCTCGAGATATTTTGGAATTCTGCCACCTAGGCAGTGTTAAGAAACTCCATAGGGATCTGATGGACGGTCCGGATCGATGATCTGGATGATAGGTGGGGCCCACAAGCAAAATCCAACCGAGCCGGGAAAAACGCTGTTGCATTTTATCAATTTGAGAAGAAGAGTCGGTCAGCAAACGCTAACCGACTTCCGAATTTTGGGTGCACGCCTGGTGCACTAGTGCACCGTGCACATGCACTGTATACTTGGGTCTCATAGAGATTTTTGTGAGAAATCCGATCCGTCCATCCCTTTCCAAATCCAATTTAAAGCGTTGACAATGAAATTTAAATATATCCAGATATTAGGCGGGCCTCAAATCGAGATTTAAGGGGCTGATCTGCTCGTTAGGCTACTTCCACAACGATCCAATGGATGATTTTTGTCGTGTACGGTTAATTTATGGTCCTCAGGCCACGTATGAAGTTTCGAGCCAAACGGATGGTGGGAACCGCATGATCTTGCATTCTGAATGATTTTCAAGCCACTTGAGCTTCAATTTCTCAATTTCCGTGGATCTCTGGCGTGTAATTCCGTCGATTTTGGTCCCCTGGAGTCCATCCCTTGCTCTGGTGAATTCTAAGAGTTAAATCTTAGCTTTTAGCACCTTATTTCGATCCAAGCTTGTAAATACACCCTACATCACAAATATGATAAAACGGGCCATTAAACAGTATCATTCTCGTAAATGCAGGTAATAACTAGGGTCTGATATGCAATATTTGACCCTCAACATAACCCCCAACCAGCATTGCTAGTCCCGAGCAAAGCATGCGAAAAATAAGTTGAGAGTTACAAGACAATCTCTAAAAACTCAAGTGATTTTTCAAAATTAAACCAGATGCTAGAATTTTAGGATTCACAAATATTGGGCATTACTCTCTCCTAGACTCAAGCAAACGGCAAACCTCATAATCAAGTGCACAGTATTAATCCATCAATTAGAAAAATTCTAAACATTAAGTTCCATAGATGTATAGTGTAATCTCGGCTTATCAACATTAAAATTCACTTCTCTATTTCAGGATATCATTGGTAACCAACATGAGAATTCATGATAACCAAAACTTACCTCACAAATCATCTTTTTAGTTTTTCAACTTTTGATTATTTATTTATTTTATTATTATTATTAACAACAGCACCAACAAGGGAAATCAAATCCTCACCTATAGGGAGCAAACCTATGGTGAAGACCGTACACCCAACCCTTTTTCACATTTTATCCATGGGTAATTAAATCTACGCCTATAGGGAGCAAACCTATGGTGAAGATTATTCGCCCAATCCTTTCCAAAGATATATTTTTTTATTTTTTTTTAAATTGATCATGATAAGCAAATTTTTCAGGTTGGCTCCTTTCATACTTAATGATTATCGAGTCAATCCTTCAATATTGTACTGAAACCTTAATGTGTAAGCGAGATGTGACATGTGAAATCGTAACTCAATCAATGTTTAAAACTTCTAATCATGGATTAACAATTCAAACTTAATTGTGAAAGCTAACAGATAACTGAATCCAAGAGTCATAAATCCAACATCATGTATCTTGTAATTCTACGTGCCCTAGATGGCCGTCAAAATCACATCGAATTCACAAGAATGTCCCGAAAAATTTAAAAATTTTCACAATTTTTGCTCAAGACCAAGAAAACACTGATTAGGAAACCTAATCTCCTACCCCCAACCTAAAATCTACATTGTCCTCAATGTAAAAAGATATGATCATGCAATGCACATGGGACAACGAAATTGAAAGAGAAGTGATGGAAAGATAGTACCTGGACGAAGGTCTCAAGAGGCTTTCCAAAGATATCTACGTAAGAGCGGGTCAACACAAGAGAGAAACCAACAAAAATAACAAAAATAAAATCCTACCTATACCACTTTCGCAGGTGCTCTCGATTGCATTTAGCGTATGCAACAAGCCTTTAAACCCCTAGGTTTCCCCTAGTGGACGAGTTGTAGTCTCGTGAGGGTTTGCAGCAATGTTACCCACAAACATTAAATTAACTGACTAGGAAAATGAAATGAAAAGCTGGGTTGCCTCCCAGGAGCGCTAAGTTTACCGTCTATCCTAAAACAACATAAAACAAACTACCCTAGTCTTATGAAAGTAAAAAAACTACTCGATCATGCCGCAAGGTTCCTCTTCCGACCAATATCTTGATAAGTTTCTCAGTAAGTTCCTCAACAAGATCATCCAAAAGCCCTTTTTGCAATAGGCTTGGGCGCCTTGGAGCATGACCGGCCAGAGAGACTTATGTACCTTAGCAAAAATTTGTCGTTGATCCGCCTGAGGTATCCAAAGTATATATGATTCACCTGTGTCAGAAAAAGTCTCAAAGTTAGTATCTCATGGTGAATCAGAGACTACAAATAGATAAAGTTTAGAAAACTTCGCCAAAAGTGATGTAGCCTCAACACATTCCAAAGTTCTAGACTTCGGTTTAATTTTCAGCTCATCTTCCTTTAATGGTAAACAATTAGGATCTGGGGAAGAAGTGACTTCAGAGTAAGGGTGCGCTTGGTCTGTGACAACCAACGAGGTGGTGGTGTCATGTAAGGAATCCATCTTTTCTTGTATCATGAGGTCGTTGGGATCCACAAGGTGTGCTAAGCATGAGTTCAAAGATGTGGGAAAGTCAGCTGGGAGTGACTCGTCTCCTGTATCGAAATCTGTGATGATGAGCCCAAGGATTCCATCGTCTTTTGAAGTAGATGGACGCATGTTCGCTTGCTCTTGCCCTTCACAGACAGATGGACAATTAATAGGTGAAGAATTGATGTGAAGACTCTGGTTATTGAAGCTTCTCAGTGGAGGCATTGAATCATCTAAAGTGTGTAGCTCAAATTGTAGCCTTAACTGGGTAGTTTCAAATTCCAGAGTCATATCAAGCAAATCGTCCATCGCCCGAATCATATCATCATTTAATTCAAGGCAGTGGTCCAAACATGTATCACAAGGGTTGGAAGGATTAGGTGAAAGTGGTTCATTCTCCACATTCAAATCAGCCATTTCAAACAGGTGGAGTAAATCATTATGGTTGGCAACTTCCTGAACCTCTTGATCATTGGCAGGGGCCACACTTGAGATTGAATCCCAATACTCATCATCATCCAGTTCCGTGCAGTGTGAACTTAGGATGGGATCACATTCCTCACATTCTGTTCCTAGATTGGGTTGAGGTTTGAATAAACTAACATCTACCTCATCAGTGTAATCATGTGTGTCATGTGAGTAAAGTGTGTCACTATCATTATATTTGAAAGACACCCACGTCTCTTGATCATTCCTTTGGACAGTCATCGAGATCGACTCATCGGGAAATCGAACTATCTGCTCATTAATGGAATCCAATTCCTCATTCATAATTTCAGTTTCTGCCACAAGCGAATTATGATAACCTTCTTCATATTGTGCTTCTAGATTGAGATGAGACTGGGATAACCTAGCCTCTTCCTTCTTCATAAGATGTGACTGAATGATTGGAATTGAGGATTTGAGCAATTCGCATGATTGTATGACAAGTTGATTGAATTGCTCTTGTGCTTTCATGAGATTCTGAAGTGAATCCTCTTGGATTGTTTCTGATTGGGTTTCAAAAGTAGAGGACCCAAGAGAATTATCACTGTGATATATAGCTGGTTCAGCTTCCCGACATTGATGTTTCCACTGGTTATAGTCATTCGGATCATAGGTGGGAGAATCTGATGGTTGGTAATACTTATTATCACTCATAATATAATCACGCATTGTTTTCTTTTTCTCAGATGGGTGATAATGATTCCCACTCCATGTTATGATAACCCCAACACTCGTGTACTGTCCGTGGGGTGGAATTGTTCTCCCGTATATGATCGCGTAAGGACTTCTTAACCGATGGAGTGTTATGCTCAGGTTGGTTCTCGATGATTGGTTCAAAAAAATTTTGAGACATAGGTGGATTTCGATCATATTCATCATACATCCCTTCACAGTTTTTCGCATGCTCGAAAGCTATCTCAGCATATTGACGTTCCCACTCGTGCATATACATGGTGAAACCCTCAATCTAAATCTAATCCTAAGAAAAACAAAAGAAAAGATCCTACAACAATATGGAAAGTAAGAGGAGGAGAAGTTAGAAGGAAGGTACCAAATGAGAAGTTCCTATGTTAAGATCCTGCAAAAGAAAACAAAAGAGATTAGCTCCTAAAATAAAATAGAAAATTTAGAAAGTTCCTATAATTGAAATAAAGAGTTAGTTTCTAAAAAGGAAAGTTCCCTAAACCTATAAGGTTTCTAAAAATAGAAAATTTAAACCTAAAATAAACAAAATTTATAAAAATAAACTAATTCCTAAAAAGGAAGGTTTCTAAAAATAAAATAAAGGAAAGATGAGTTAGTTTCTAAAATTAGAAAAAAAAATCTCTAAAAAAAGAAAATAACTAACTTAGTTTCTAAAAACAAAAGAGGAAAGTTTCTAAAAAATAAACTAGTTCCTAAAAATAGAAAAACACTACAATTAAAAAAATTTCTAAAAGGAGAAAAGAAAACCTAAAATTAGAAAGTTTCTACAAATAATTAGGAAAGTTCTAATCCTAAAGTTAGAAAGTTCTAAAAAAAACTAATCTTAAAATAGAAAGTGATGTTAGTTTCTAAAAAGGGAAAATGTTTTAAAATTAGAAGATAGAAAATTCCTAAATTTAAAAGAAAGCCTAGAATTAGAAAAGTTCTAAAAATAGAAAGTTAGTTTCTAAAAAGGAACCCTACAATAAGAAATTTCTAAAACTAAAATTCTAATTCTAAAAATAGAAAAAGTAGAGAAATTAGAAAGGGATTACCAAATTAGAAGTTTATGTTAGGCTCCTACAAAACAGGAAGAAAGTCAGTTTCTAGAAATTAAAAAAAAAACTATTCTAACCTAAAATTAGAAAATTCTATTCTTAAACTAATCCTAAAACTAGTTAATCTCAGAATACGCAACCGTCAGTCCCCGACAACGGCGCCAAAAACTTGTTCACTCCCCAAGTGCAGGGTTGTGATATAGTAATAAACTCGGTGAGACCGAGGTCGAATCCACAGGGACTGAAACCTGTATGTAATCTGAAAGTAACCGGAACTAGAACTAGAAAAAGATGAAATCTAAACCGAAAGGATATGAGGGCATAATGGTGAAATATTACTCTAAAACTTGTGAAAATTAGAGGTAGGGAAATAGGGTGCCAAGGATCCACTTGTAGAGATCAGGGAGAACTACACTTGATTCATGAAAATCAACTGAACTTCCTTTGATATAGTTTTCAAGAGGTGAAAGGTACATGAATTAGAATGGATTCCATCACCAAACCATGCCTAGGAGACAAAGTAAATAACAGAATTAAACTAATTACCAACTGATCAACAATATATGAAGGCTAGGAAGGGTACCGTCCTCCAACCATGTCCAAGGGGCAATGGTGGAGAACAGGGCTTCCTAAATTCACAATCAAAATAAGGGAGAAGAAATATTCAAAGCCATCACAGATCTATTGTAATTTTCGTTACAACGAATCATTAAAAACTGAAAGCATTCCCATAATCAAACTAGAATCAAAAGAAATCTATTCAATCTAACATGAATCAGAGCCGTAGGATTGTTCCCATCACACCACAAGCTTCACCTCTTAGCCCTAGCTAAGAGGTTTAGCCCGTCATAGATGGACTATCTCTTTAAAAAAAATGAAAATAAAGAAAAAGAAAATAAACAAACTACTACTCTGTCTCCCCACGTCTCCAGCCGAAGATCAGGATCCTTGCTCTCTCTCATTCTTCTCATCTTATAGGTAGCAGCGAAGGCGGTGAAGATGTGTCAGTGTATAAGAAGGTTGGAAACCCACTGCTTACGCAGCGGAATCAAAAGAAGGGCATTATGCATCTATGATGATTGGTGGGCCTAGGTTTGATGTTAGGTGAGAAATCTACTCCGTCCAGTTAACTCGCCTCAAAAAGCTGGTTGGGAATGAACTTATTTTGGCTCATGTTAAGTGTGGCCCACGGACTTTGCATTACACCATCCGTCTTCCTTTTTACGGTGGAGATTGCCTGAGTGATTGCATGGGATCATAAAGAGATCTTGGCGAGGGTCTTGGATACCTCCTGGACCGAATGAACGGTCCTGATTGTCCGCATGACGAACGGTGAGGGTCCACTGCATGTCCCAGCGTCCAGACAAAACAGGGGTTGCGTATTCGTTACGCAGTGACGATGGCGGGGCCCACTTCTTTGTTACTTTGAAAAATCCAACCCGTCCAGTAGAATGATCTCGAAAAACCGTTTGAGAATGGCTATATTGGATTGATTTGGTATGGTCCACAAGAATTTTCCACTCCACCGTCCATCCTGCGTTTGGACGGCTGAATTTCTCTCCTCGAGATATTTTGGAATTCTGCCACCTAGGCAGTGTTAAGAAACTCCATAGGGATCTGATGGACGGTCTGGATCAATGATCTGGATGATAGGTGGGGCCCACAAGCAAAACCCAACCGAGCCAGGAAAAACGCTGTTGCGTTTTATCAATTTGAGAAGAAGAGTCTGTCAGCAAACGCTGACCGACTTTCGGATTTTGGGTGCACGCCTGGTGCACTAGTGCACCGTGCACATGCACCGTAAACTTGGGTCCCATAGAGATTTTTGTGAGAAATCCGATCCGTCCATCCCTTTCCAAATCCAATTTAAAGCGTTGACAATGAAATTTAAATATATCCAGATATCGGGCGGGCCCCAAATCGAGATTTAAGGGGCTGATCTGCTCGTTAGGCTACTTCCACAATGATCCAATGGATGATTTTTGACGTGTACGGTTAATTTATGGTCCTCAGGCCACGTATGAAGTTTCGAGCCGAACGGATGGTGGGAACCCCATGATCTTGCATTCTGGATGATTTTCAAGCCACTTGAGCTTCAATTTCTCAATTTTCGTGGATCTCTGGCGTGTAATTCCGTCGATTTTGGTCCCCTGGAGTCCGTCCCTTGCTCTGGTGAATTCTGAGAGTTAAATCTTAGCTTTTAGCACCTTATTTCGATCCAAACTTGTAAATACACCCTACATCACAAATATGATAAAACGGGCCATTAAACAGTATCATGCTCGTAAATGTAGGTAATAACTAGGGTCTGATATGCAATATTTGACCCTCAACACCCCTCCCATGCTAACATCTTGAGAATTCTAAGACAGTCCAAGAACCCAACTCCAAGACTGAGGCCCGAAACCTTGATTTAGACCATCCAATCCACATACAACCCATCTTTACCCTACTGCCTAACTAGGATCCCTTTACCCAAACCTAAGCCCACCTATCTGAGCCGTAAACCCCAAAAGAAGACCACCAGGAGAACCAACATTGCAAACAAAGCTCGCACGCACGAGCCCGACCTGAACGGGGCCAGGGCGGTAGTCGGTGTGCCGCCACTCGCGACCCGAGTATGGACAGCTGTCCCAACATCCAAAAGTCAACTTTCTCAAGAAATTACCCCTCCAACCTTCACTATTTACCATTTTACCAACACCAATAGCCAATGAGAGAGCGCCACGTGGCACTCCCCTCTCCTTAACCAACCATAACTTGCCACCTCATCTTTTACCCCTCCCAGAGCCAAAAATTACCATAAAGCCATTGGAGAAGACTCTCCTCTTCACATTTCAATCATCCACTTCTCATTTTCCAAGCTTAAGTGAGAAGGAGAGGGAGAGAGAGAGGGTGAGAGAGAGGAAGATAGTGAGGGTGAGGAGGAGCTCTAAGCCTCCAAGTCCAGATTTTTCAGCTATCCCTTTAGCCCATTCCCTATCTTCCCAACCATCCTGATCCCCAAAACTAGCCCAGATTTATCATGGCTCAGTTTGTGTCTTAGTTTACTCAAGCCAAAGATCCATTCATTCTACATACATGCATTCATCATGATATTTATTCCTTTCTCTACCTCTCTGCTTCTCTAGATCTCTAGTGAACGTATGCTCTGTGACTTGCCGTACACCGGATCCTGTCACATCAGAAATTTCTAGTGATCTACTCTCATTTTCTTGCCTTTTTGCATAAGAATCATCACATCCGCCTTCTAAATACATTGTTGGACGTATGTTCTGTGGCTTGCTGAAATCTCAGATCTTGCCGCATCAAAAATCCATACGTGTGCCTAGTCCTATCTCAACCACATCATCCATCCCTTGAGATTGTTTTACCACACAAAGTACAGACCATGCGTTCGTACGGGTAGAGAGGGTGCCTAACACCTTCCCTCTTTGTAACCAATGTCCCTTACCCGAAATCTTGGATCGCAAACTAGGAGTCAACCTAAGAAAGGAGAGAGTCGTCAGATTTCTCCAACCATAATTATTCCGCAGTTCTAGCCGACTGCGAGATTCTGAGATTTATTTGGCTAGTGGTGACTCCAACATTCGCAAATCAGTCTACTCACCCCCATCATCAAATCCACAACATTTAAATCAACGTGGGCGTCGATTTCCAGTGTCTACAGAATGACGACTCCACTAGGGAATGCTAGTTCACACTAGCCGAGACTCGACTTGAAAACGTGTGGAATTTTAATCTCAAAGGACACCATCACTGCATTCAAAAAAATAAAAATAAAAAATCTTTGGCTCGCACTTTCTTGAGCACAGATTTGAACCATGACCACCCGATCCCGAGCAGCCATGACCTCTCAAGCTACCCATGAAGAAGAGCCGGTAGTTCAACCAGCTCCCGAAACATCAGCACCCGAACCTACACCAACACCCGTGCTGTTACCTCCAAGAGTTCCAACAGATCCTCAGGCCAACACAACCACGCAAGGGCTACTACTTCGAACAATGTAAGAGCTACTACTTCGCTTAGTACCAAGTGCCACACCGAATACATAGGCAGCCCAGCCTAGTGTGCAAAACAATTCATTCCCTCAAACCCCTTTCGCCATCTCCCTCATTCCTCTAGCAAATCCCGTACTCTCTCTCCAAAAGAATCAGCACGAGATCAACAACAACCAGCAATCGGGAGCAACCCTCCCATACATCTCTACTTAACACATCACAACAATCAGGTTACAACACAAGTTTTTCCCATGGGAACCATAGACAAGAACTGGCGGATGCCCTTGAAGGGGGCCAGTTTTGAGTCTAACTCACTCCCCCAAATGGGAGCAACATTCCGGAATTGACAGATACCCCAGGCAGGAGCCATTTTCAAACATTACACCCCCCTCCGAAAGGGAGCGACGTTCAATTCCAGCCACCCCCCACTACCGAGAGTCCACCGTCTTTCCAGCAACCCCCTGTTCTCGATCCATACGAAGAGGAGGCAGCACAAGCCCTACAGCAAGGGGCAAGATATCCACAGTAGGCAAGTCAGAAATTGAGGAATTACGAGAGCAGTTGCAAATGGTGCAAAATTAGCTCCAAATACAGCAAGGAGTAGACCATCCATCCACCAAATTCAGGGACCTTTGTCCCTTCTCAGACGCCCGGGTACCCCGGGCCTTCAAACTTCGAGGTACCCAAATTTAAAAGGTATGACGGTAGTGGGTGCCCCACAACACATCTAAAAGCCTTTTGTGGGGAACTCAATGCGATTGCAGGGAATGATGGAGCTTTGATACGGCTCTTTTAGAAATCCCTCAAAGGTGATGCCTTGGATTGGTACACTTTGCTTGACAGCCACCAAATCAGAACTTGGGAAAGACTCTCTCATGCATTCAATGATAGGTTTTCATATAACCCGATCATGACTCCAAGAAGGGCAGATCTGACTACCCTGAGACAAAAAAGCGACGAATCATTATCAACATACGTAGGACGATGGCGGGCCATGACAACTCGAATGAGAAACCCATCGATGATGAAGAACAGATATCCATAATTGTACATTCTGTGAATCCCAATATTTCAGGATATCTAATTTCATACCCATATGTAAATTTCTCCCAACTCATCCGAGCTGGAGAACAAGTGGAAGCCGGGATCAGAGCCGAAACCATTTCCCCGTGGCCACACCAGGCCCCCACAATCAGAAAAAATAAAGTTGAGGGGAAACCTATGGGATATGGCAATGGAAATAGCACTGTTCCTGCACAACGTCCTACGGAGGTTAACAACATCGTCGCCAACACCCAATGTAATCAGCACGCTCCACAACCGGAGCCACGACAAGACAGACAATATCAGCAACATGCAAATAGACAGTATCAACCATAGCAAGTCCAGCATGGATATCAGGGACAACCGTCTCAACAACAACAACAACCGCCCAGGGGGAATGCGCAAGGTCCATACAAGCAGGCAATGTTAGGAAGGAAGTTCACCCTTTTAGCACAAACATACAGTCAGGTTTTGACAATGCTAATTATGCAAAAGCAACTCTTGACACCACTCCAACCCCGACTTCTACCTAATCCCTTGCCACTTGGTTACAACGAAAATCGATACTGCGCATATCACCAGGCTCCTGGCCACGTAACAGACCGCTGCTTCGCTTTGAAACATGCGGTCCAAGATTTAATTGAAAGCCAGAAGATTGCAATCACCACACAGGCCAACAATATATCTCAAGACAGCATTCTCCAAAATTCCCTGTCATCGCATCAAGCAGGACCCAACACATCCAACACCTCTACCGTCAACCATATTGAAGGAGCGCAACCCATACACTCCTCTCCACATCATTTCATACAAGCAATCATGCCCGATACAGCAAATCGGACATAGGGATACCAACAGGCGCCATCACCTGGACCACAGCCTCTCGTGTCCTTGGAAGCAGCACCAACAACACAACCTCTCGTATTCTTTGAAGCAACACTAACAACTCCGCCGCTCATCCTTTAGGAGGCCCCCCAGCACCCACTAGGTCATACCCTCAACACCACGCTCCCCAAGGGGCACACCCAGCCCCAAACCCGACAAATCCAAAAAAGTCAAATTCTGAACTTGTCATTCTTCCAATAGGCCTCCCCAACCTAGCCCTGCTAACTTTGCAAGGGGCACCCCCAGTCTAAACGCTAAGCTTTCTAATGCCTCACCAATTGGCACATGCCCGAGGATCCCTCCCACACATCAAGTGGAGGAAGAAAATTTCATTATCAAATCTCACCAAGAATCGGTCACATTTCAAGAGAAATCATCAAGTCCACCACAAACACTTCCAGCCACAATCTCTCAGCATCAATAACCAATGATATACCTGGAAGGAAGAATGGTTCCCTTCTACAACCCGAAGGCAGTCCCATGACATTACCCAGAATGAGCCGAAGTGGGCAACAACGGGAGGTATTTCAGGAGAGATGAGCAGAATCCAAAAGAAACCCAGGGAGCCTTGTCGGGAACCGCTTACAAAATCGATGCTGCTTATGACATAGTAACCCAGCTCAAATCCATTTCCGCTCAAATATCCATTTGGGAACTCTTGTGCACATCAAGATCACATTGGGAGATCTTTGCAAAAACACTGAATGATGTACATATCTCTCTTGACGTACCTCCCGAAATGGTGGCAAGTATGATTGGACAACTCCTCGCACCACAAGCAATCACTTTCTCATATGAGGAATTACCACCTGAAGGTCGCAAACATGGGCGTTCATTGAACATAGTTGCCCGTCACAAGAATTTCAATGTCCCACTTGTGCTCATTGACAATGGGTCCAGCCTTAACGTTTGCCCTTTAAGGACTGCCGAACGGTTAAGGATAGAACCATCTTCTTTCAGACCCAGTATAATGAGTGTTAGAGCATTCGATAACTCTTGGAGACAGGTTGAGGTAGAAGTTGACCTCGAATTACAAATTGGACCAGACATGACCCTTGTCACATTTCAGGTTATTGACATTCCTGCCTCATTTAACCTTCTGTTGGGGCGGCCGTGGCTCTATGCAGTTGAAGCCATCCCGTCTACCCTCCACCAAAGGGTTAAATTCCCTTCGGGAAATCAAATCATTACGGTATTGGCCTAGCCAGAGACCATCTTACCAGTGACGGTCAATATCCCAGAAACCGACATCCTGGTGATTGACATTCAACATGCTGAGGGTGACATATCATATCACAACTTTGAATTCGAAAATGTGAACGCAATCGCTAATCCACAACCTCTCGCTGCTGAATATGTCATTCCCTCTATTGAACGATTAATCCCGAACTACTGTACTGAGTTCATTGAAAAAGGTATGGTGGTAAAGCCAGCACGTGCCAACGTGCAGAGGCAGGGACTAGGATATCAACCGACACCAAAAGATCAAGTTGAAAGGCCAAGAAAGGGACAACCGTTTAGGTGCACACCCATCAAATTCATCAAGGTTGGGACAGTTTGTGGAGACACGATGATCTCTCTTGTGGACCACCTCCAGCGGCTCAAACTCTTTGAACACTACAACCAGGAGTCCGTCTGGCTACCGATAAGGTGGGATAGGATCCTCAGAGTATCAAAAGTACATCCGCCGCCAGGGCCAGAACCCCCAGACCCATTACATTAGACTAGGGGCACGGAAACAGGTCCACCCATGGAGGACCCAAGGCCAAAGGTGCCCCTTACAAAGGACGCAGGCAAAAACGGGGAGGCACCCATCTCCACTCGCGGTCAAGGGGATACATCCCCGTCACCGGCTCAGCAATACAAGAGGCAGAAACAACCTATCTATTGGATTGATAAAGGGAAGTGGCCTTCTCTTGATTGGACAAACATCAAGATCCCATCGCAAGGTGAATCTTAGGAGCCAGAAGAGCTCCAGCTTCCGAGTGAAGATATTGAATCAGACTCCGACTCTGAATCCAGCCCAGCAGACATCATGGTCATCAGGACAGGTGACCCTTAGGAACAGACAAAGCAGAACAACATGATTGAAAGGGGGAACGGACCAAGCTGGTCAGCCATCCCCCTGACGATTGAATCAGCTGGTAGACCATCCAAGGATGCCGGTCCAAAAAAAAATGCCAATGTAAATAGTAGTTGGTATCCCGAACTAGGACAAGATCAATCATGGTTCGCAACACTGTCCTGTTCAGGACCTCTTGGTGACACAAAAAAAAAATCAGAAAATTTTTAAAATACAAAAACATCACATATTTCCAAAAATACAAAAAAACCAAATATTCTTCAAAACACAAAATACCATAAAATTTTCAAAATACAAAAACATCACATATTTCTAAAAATACAAAAAAAAAAAACAAATATTCTTCAAAACCACAAAATACTAGAAAATTTTCAAAATACAAAAACAATATAAAAAGTTTCAAAAATCACCATGCCAAGCACTTCACACACAGCGCCTGAGTTCAAGGTCGACTCTTATGATTTCGATCTAGAGTTAGACTTCGAACTCATGGGTTTGGATGAAGCCCTGGATGAGGAAAATGATGATACGACTCTTGAAAAGTTTGAAACAAAGGCCAACGTTGTCGCAGACGACTTCGAAATTGTTAACTTGGGATCTGTGGAACTCCCTAGAGAGGTGCGCATCGGTAGATCACTATCTTCGGAATATAAGCAGAGGATGATGGAATTTCTGAGGCCGAGGTTGTCCAACTTTGCCTTTTCTTATTAGGACATGTCAAGGCTCGATGAAGACTTAGTGGTACACCATCTACCAACAAAGCCAGACATGAAGCTTGTCAAGCAAAAGTTATGAAGAATGAAGCCATAATGGGCCCTGAAGGTCCGTGATGAAGTCATCAAGCAATACAAAGCGGGATTCTTGGTAGTCTCCAACTACCCGGAATGGCTCGCAAATATCGTACCAGTTCTAAAGAAGGATGGTAAAGTCAGAATGTGCATCGACTTTAGAGACCTCAATGAGGCAAGTCCCAAAGACGATTTCCCTCTGCCTCATATCGACACACTGGTAGATAATACTGCTGGACGCAAGATCTTCTCCTTCATGGACGGTTTCTCAGGTTACAATCAGATCAAGATGGTCATCAAAGATCGAGAGAAGACTTCTTTCATCACACCATGGGAAACTTTCTACTATCGGGTCATGTCCTTCAGGCTGAAGAATGCAGGAGCTATATATCAGCGAGCCATGACTGCCTTGTTCCACGACATGATAAATAAGGAAATGGAGGTCTATGTGGACGACATGATCATTAAGTCTCGCACAATCGAAAGACATTTCGAAGACCTCAATAAGCTCTTCGACAGGCTAGAAAAGTTCAAGCTCCGCCTCAACCCGCGAAAATGTGTCTTCGGTGCAACCGGAGGTAAGCTGTTAGGCTTCATCGTCAGCAAAGACGGTATCCGGGTAGACGAGACCAAGACTAAGGCAATCATCGAAATGCCACCGCCCAAGACTGAGAAAGAAATCCGGGGCTTCCTCGGGCGAATCCAATATATTAGCCGATTCATCGCACAGCTCACCCCGGTCTGTGAACCCATATTCAAGCTACTACGAAAGAACTCTCCAAAGGAATGGAATGACGATTATCAGGCAGCCTTCGATAAAATAAAAAAGTACCTGCTAAATCCTCCAGTGCTCATACCACCTACTCCAGGTAGACCGTTATTATTATATATCTCTGTTGCAGCAGAAGCAATCAGATGCGTCCTCGGCCAACACGACGACACAGGAAGAAAAGAGCAAGCGATCTACTACCTAGGTCGGCGATTCACAAGCTATGAAGTCAAATACTCAAGCTTAGAGAAGACATGTCTCGCCTTGGTTTGGGCAACACAACAGCTACGACAGTATATGATCACTCACCCAATCCTTCTACTCGCTCGCATGGATCCATTGAGGTACTTGTTTGAAAAACCAGCACTAACGGGCCGAATCGCAAAATGGCAACTACTGCTTTCCGAGTTTGACATCACCTATGTCACTCAGAAGGTAATCAAGGGGCAAACACTGGCCGACCACCTAGCAGCTCATTCTCTGCCTGATTATCAACCGCTGAAGACTTTATTCCCTGACGAGGACATCCTCCTGATTGAGGAAGAAGAAGAAAGAAAAGCAGGAGAGTGGACACTCTTCTTCGACGTAGCCACAAACTCAAAAGGAAGTGGAATAGGCGCCATACTTTACTCTCCCAATGACGTCCCAATTCCCATATCAGGGAGGCTGGCATTCCAATGCACTAACAACGTAGCTGAATATGAAGCATGTATTGCTGGTCTAAGAGAAGCCATAATCCTCAACGTAAAAAAGTTACAGGTCTTCGGGGACTCGCAACTCATCATAAATAAAATAAATAGTGATTGGAAGACCAAGGATGAAAAGCTGATCCCGTACCATGTCTACCTGAAGAATTTAACCGAGGAATTTGAAGAGATCATATTCTCCTATATGCCCCGAGCCAGGAACCAGTTCGCAGACGCTCTGGCTACCCTCGTCGCGATGCTAGAGATCCCAAAAGGAGTTGCTGAATGGGAACTCACCGTTGAACTCCAGGAAGAGCCATCATTCTGCTTACAAATCGACGAAATTGAAACTCCCTTGAATGATCAACCATGGCACACAGACATTAAGGAATATCTCGAACATCAGAAGTACCCGGAATGAGCAACACCAACCGACTATCGTACTATCCAGCGGCTAGCAGCCCAATTCACAATCACTTGGGGCATTCTCTACAAGCGATCCTTCTACCAAGTCCTTCTTCGCTGTGTAAATAAGATAGAAGCAGCACAGATCATGTCGAAAATCCACGAAGGACTATGCGGCCCACACATGAATGGACATATGATGGCAAAGAAGATCCTACGACTTGGCTACTATTAGCTCACGACGGAGACAGACTGCTGTAAACACGTCAGGAGATGCTTCAAAGGTCAAGAGCACGCGAACCAGATCCATGCACCTGCCTCCGAACTATACAACCTGACAGCACCATGGCCTTTCTCTGTATGGGGGCTGGACATCATTTGCAAGATCAGCCCAAAAGCTTCCATTGGGCATGAATATATCATGGTGGCGGTAGATTACTTCACCAAGTGGATAGAGGCAGCATCCTACACCACCATTGCAACATCTCATGTGGTCAAGTTTATGAAGAACAACATCATTAGCCGATATGGAGTCCCTCAGGCCATCATCACGGACAACGGAACTTCGTTCGTCAATAAAAGGATAGGCGATTTCCTCGACAAATTCAAGATTCAACGCCATCGGTCAAGTCCCTACCGTCCTCAAATGAATGGTGGGGTCGAAGCCGCAAACAACACTATTATCTGCATACTCGAGAAGATGGTGAAGATATATCGAGACTGGTCGGAGATGCTCCCTTAAGCACTCTGGGCCTATCGGACGTCTGCACGATCCGCTACAGGTGCAACTCCATATGAACTCGTATACGGAATGAAAGGAGTACTACTAGTAGAAATCGAAATCCTATCGCTGCGGATACTGCATGAAAGTGAAGTCGAGAAAGGCGAGTGGCAACAAGCAAGATACGATTAACTGCATCTGGCAGATGAAAAGCGCATGCGAGCGCTAAGTTACTCCCAATGTTATTAAAGAAGGATCGCTCAAGCCTATAATAAGAAGGTCCGAAAGAAAAGCTTCAAAGTCAGTGACATGGTCATGAAACGCATCCTACCACCTCACTTACCAGATCCCAGAGGAAAATTCAAACCTCGTGGGACGGACCGCTGATCATTTGAGAAGTACTCCCAGGAGGTGCTCTTCGGCACACTAATCTGAGAGGAGAAGATCTTTCCGAGCACATCAACGCCGATAACGTGAAAATCTATCATGGGTAACTATACCTAACCTTATTAATGATTACAATCACAAAGCTGCACCCATCACTTTCCCACCAAAAAATAAAACAAAAATACCCACTACCTCTCCCATCGGAAACACCTGTCATTTCTCCTGCAAAAAGAAGAGAAAACAAAAAAAAAAAGGAGAAGAAGGAAGGAAAATAAAGACAAACAAAAATAAAAAAATATTAAAGAAAAGAAAGCCCAAAAAGGAAGAGAAGAAGTCCGTCCCACATCCCCAAATCCAACTAAATGCAGCTTACAATTGTAATCAAAGACAGTGACAGGAAGGTAACCAGTTGGCCGGCTATGAAGGAAGTCTCTCCATTACTCCCGACATTTAAAAATAAAAAAAAAGAAGAAGAGGAAAATGACATGTCTAAGCAAAAAGGGCGAGGTGAAAACCCGAAAGGACACCTCGAGTAAAAACAACGGACATGTATCAGACTTGGTGAAAACCTGAAAGGGCACTAAGGGTAAGAACAGCACAACTGCCAAGGGGCAGGCAAGAGTAAAGACTCGGGACGTACTAAAAATTGAAAAGATGCTACGGTAAACATGACGGGAAGAGCCAGACATAGTGAAAACCTGAAAGGGCGCTACCGGTAAAAATGGCAAAAATAGAAATAAAATAAAAATAAAAGTACAGGTATAAAAGAAGCCTAAGCAGCAAGCACCACAACGAGATACAAGGAAAGATCAACTTCGGATCAGTACTTTATCAAACTCTGCTCAAATCCACGGAGTACGATCCCGAACACTCTCTCAGGGAACCAAGACCCTAAGGACAATCTAAACTACTGCGCACAACGTGGGCTGAGCCCAAAATTCTGATCCTAATCATCCAAAGTGCAAATCCAAACACAAGCTAATATTGGCAAATTTGGCACAAAACAAACATTTTCTTCTTTCTTTCTTTTACAAGTACACTGCTTTCTTTCCTTAAAAAAAAAAAAACAATTTTCCTTTATACAGGGTAAGCAGTTAATCAAAACCAAAGATCACAGGTAAGCTCCTATCCCTCATACATCGATAATCGCTGTCTAAACCTCTCTATCTCCATGCGCAGGTAAAAGATCTCATCCCTATCCAGGCGATATGTTGCAAGCATATCCTCATCATACCGTCGCCCCATTGCCAGTTGACGAGCCATATCCTCACATGCGTGACGAAGGACAGCAATCTCGCTGATCAGATGACTATGTGTAACCAGCAAGAAAGACGGATCAATGAAGGGTCGCTCCTCAAATGCCTCGAACGAATCAATGACACATGAAGAGGATGAAGCAGCATCGCCCACCATGTCTTGATCAGCAGCCTCATCCGCAAGTGCCAGCCCGGAACCTGACGAAAAAACGACTGCTCTACCACCCATCGTTGATACGGTACTGTCGCCATAGGAGGGGCCCAAGACTCGAGCTCCAGTATCGTCACATCCAAAGATCCCTGCCAGGAAATCCAGACTCGCCTATATAAAGCAGTCAAATCAGAAGGAAGAGGGGCATGCCCAAATCCAGAAAAGGTGAACTCTGGAACATCCTCCCAGAAACCAAACTGTCGGAGAAAGCGCACATGATGGCAGGAACAGTACCCTCGAAGACCTAGCAGTAGCAAGGGAGTGTGAGCCGCACTACAAATCAAAGGCGAGCGCTGAAGCTAAGGAGCCTCCCAACTAATCTCCCACCCTCGCAACTGAGAAAGCATACGGTGATATAGCGACTCGGTGGCCTCAGCACCAAGGGGAAGGCCATCAAGTAACAAGCGCAACACGTCACCACGGCGGGAATCGGGCCACAAAAGCAGAGGAGTCATATACAGGTGCTCCCATAACCACACCTGTAAAAGAGGCATAATTCAAATGGCAAGAAGATGCCAACGCCAAACAAAAGAGAAGAAAAGAGCAGAGAATACTTGAAGAAATGAGTAACGGCCCTGGAGAATATGGGTGCGTCCTAGTGAGCACTCGGTCCGCAAAAAGAGTTCTGCCAGCACCACGGAAGTAATGCTCCTGCGATGCAGAACACGGTGAAATACGTCCAGCAAAACCACCAGTGATGACTATTGCCATCCTGAGAAGAGCAGCTCAGCTATAACACAGAATATCAATGCATTCAAGCACTTAAGTTGGCGATCGGACCCAGGACCTCCACGGGCAGTGGAACAACGATCATACAAAACCTCTAGCGAAAGCTTGTCGACCCCACCTTCTGTAGTAGGAAGGGCTGTAAGAAATCCGAACCAGGAGATCAGATCAGTAGGACGAACTGGCTTAGAAGAGAGAACATAAGGCTCCCGGTTGAGAACAAGACCAGACAAGCACGCGAACTCCTCCAACGACGGACCCAACTCTAGATCATTGAAGGAGAATAGGTTCAACGCTAGAACCCAATCATACAAAGTCGCACCCAATGGTCGCCAATATAGGTGAACTCGATGAAAGTGAAGAACCTCCCAGAAGCTCAAGGAGCCCAGCTCAAAAATCTCAAACTGGGTCAAGGTCTCGATTCAGATATGTAACCTCTTAGAGCAGGTGTTGCGTGGTTGTAAACGGCAGGTCCGAACAAGCACTCCCTTTACAATCTAAAACCCCGGATCCATAGGCGAGTCGTCAAAAATAGGCATCCCCTCGTATAAGAGGTCTATCTCATGATGATGGAAGAAGCCAGCCTCGCCCATCGCGTCCCGCAAAGTGTCCTGAAAAGCTGCAACAGGCAGGCCCGAGCCATCAACGATCGCTACATCAGGAGCAGTCTGAAATGAACAAGCCCGGGAGCTGCAACGCCTAGTGCATACTAGTAGCTGACAGGATCTGTACCATGGAGCCCGACAGAAGTTGACTGTCCCATCACTGCCTCGAAATCCACACCAAATATCTGACCAAAGCCATCCACAAGAAATCCATCACCCGTCAGATCCAAACCATCCAAACCGCTAAGATGGAACCCGCCACCATCCAAGTCTGATCCATCACATCCACACTGTCCATCATCACCATACTACTATTCACACACCCATAACCATCCCTCCATCAATCAAGCCATCCACCGCCATCATCATACCATCCTCACCCTTTAAACCATCCACCCTCATCATAGTAACTTCTACAAACCTGGAGGCCCATTAAAACCATCCAATCCAATCAATCCACCCTCATGATCGCCATTGATGGAAGAGGGATCCATGTCATAAATAACATTTACCTCTTCCGAATGGCCCATTATTCCTCCACCTACCTCCATTAATACATCCATAAATGGGTCTTCTCCATCATTTATGGGCTACCTACCTCCCCACCATTAAGAAATCCATTAATCCCCTCATCATGGTCACCCATAGCAGCTATAAAAAGGAAAGAAGAAGACAAAAGAAGAAAAGGACAATGGAGAGAGTGAGGGAAGAAGGGACAAAGGGAATGATCGGGATGGAAAGGAATGACCAAAAAGGAGGCAGAAGGAATGAATAGAGAAGAGGGTACTCGCTGGAAGAAAAGATGAACGGTGGTATTCTGATTACCGCCCGCGGTACTCTAAGAACCACCATCAGATCTGACGTTTTGGCATCGTTGCAATGTTGATAGTGCAGAACGGGAAGGAAAAAAGTCAGCGACGGTAGTCCGACTACCACCTGGGCCCACTTTCGAGTGAAATTTGGGACAAGGTCCAATACAAAGGGCACGGATCGAAGAACGCACATCCAAATGATCAAAAAGGATTACGAAAATGGTCAATAATTCAATAAAGCAACAAGGAACGACTGAGATTTCATACAAGCAGAAGGGTTACACAGCTAATGATACATGATCGAACGATACAACGAGGCTAATCATCATCAGGAAGATAGGTATCTATATCCTTGCGATGAAAGTGAGCCCCAAGATCCCTCCTCCAGCAAAGCGTGCGCCGCCACCAGGGGCATAACCAGACTGTAAAATCGGACCAATGCCATACTGCTCGCACCAGGAGCTGTACTCTTTGTCTGGGTCAATAAAGGCACTCGCATCAAAACCCTCCAGGGCAGCAGTCAACTCCCTCTCAGGCAAGGATCTCCAATCTGATGGTCCGGACGGCGGATTAAGTGGGACAAAAGGCCTACCGGTCAACTGCTAAAAGAGCCTCTCCCCAAGGTACCATTTCGTCACGCGAGGGTCCTCCAGAATGCGACATCGCCGTGAGGCTTGAAAAGCCTCCCGAGCTCTAGGAGTAAGCGCCGCGTTCGATTGGAGATATGGCCTGGTATGGAACTGCAAAAAGGAGAAAAGTTAAGGGTTAAAAGATAAGCAGAAAACAACACAGGAGCAAGATAAATCACTCACATCATCAGGGACAAGGGCATCGATATTCGACCTCCAAGCGAGATCAGAAAAAAGGTGTGTATGGCTGCGGTTACCTTTGTACCACAGCATCATGCGAGGAAAGGGAGGCGAATGATCAATCAAGGTGGGCGCTAAATGGGGGAAGTGATCGAAAAATCAGACCTGCGAAAGGCACGATCAGAAAAAGGTGCACTAGGACATTCCCAGAAAAAATAGTGTAGAAAGGGCACCAAGAAAGTACCTTGATGACTGGATAAAAGTCAGTCAAAGATCGACTGATACAATGGCTAGCCTTGTCAACCCTTCGTACAATGGGCCAGGAGGGCCGTATTCCAGTTGTACGAGTGGGAAATGTGATATCTGTCATGAGCGACAACAGACGGGAACTCACCAGTTCGTTCCCATGACAAAAGATCATCGATCCCGTGGCACGAGCCTTCACCACAGCCACGACTTCGTCTCAAGGATGCGTCAGGTAAAATTTGACGATAGCCACAACAGCTTGAATCGATGACAGGAGAAATCTGTGACATCTAGCATCATCCCTAACAGTTCCATCCAGTCATCCTCGGAAGGTACCGGGAGGTCATCCCCAAAGGGACGGATCCCCCATCATATCGAAGACTAGGCTGCATATACGTCATAAGGAGTGATGCCCCACTCCCCAAAAGGCAGCTGGAAGTATGAGTCTCTGGGTGCCATCTCTAAGTCAAAGAAGATAGGAGGGACATGTTCGTCTTGCTCAGACGAACTCGAAAAATGTGCGCGAATGGAGTACGCTTCAAGACATCAAAGAACAACGGTTAAGGGTCATGGAACAATCAGGCCAGTGTGTCCTAACCCCACGCCATCTGAGTATCACACGGCGCATCGCCCTCCCGAGCTATATCAGAAAGATGCCGACTTCTCGCGGCAGATAGCACAAATCAGTTGAGTGACGAGGACCAGCCTCATCTCTACCACGGCGAGGCATGCTGCACAAACGAGGCCCACAGGAAATGCCCTTCTCACCAAAATGTCAAAAGGCCAAGTCAAAGAGTGCAAGTCATGGTCACAAGTCAGCCCATTCCAAGGCCCGTTCCCAAGCCTGTTTCAAAAGCCCATTACACCAAGCCCGTTTTAAGGGCCCATTTCACTAAGCCCATTCCAAAGGCCCATTTCACTAAGCCCGTTTCAGAAAGCCCGTTTCCAAAAGCCCATTTCCAAGCCCGTTTCAAAAAGCCCATTTCCAGGCCCATTTCATAAAGCCCATTTCCAAGGCCCATTTCAACCACAACAAGACCATATTCAAAAGCCCAGATCCATTGCAAGGCCTATTTTCAAAAATCCTTATCCACATGACAACTCAAGTCCATCTTCAAATAAATGCATCTGGACACATCAAGATCATGATATGGGGCCCACTTGAAAAATCTCATCCTCCGTCCGTCATCCACAAAGTGGGCAACCAATGGACTCCACACCATCCATACGCTCAGGCGGACCCCGGATCGTCCATCCAATGGTCCAGATCATCCATAAAAAAAAAACAAAAAAAGAGCAACAACAAATAAAATTTCAAATAATAAAGTGGGGCCCCTTTCTTATCACACCCCACTCCATCAAAAAAAAACTAAAAAAATAAAATAAAAATAAAGCCAATAACTTGGCCCAAAATACAAAATCCAGCAAGGTCCAACGGTTAAGATAAAGTCAAGACAGATCAATGGTCCTGATTGTGGCCCTCCCAAAAATCCAAGAAAAGGTCCAAACCCATCAAAGGCCTCCTCCAAACAATGACAAAATGGTGATCCAGCAAAATTCAGACCAAGCTTCTCAAATTAATGATCAAATCACCTGAAAATGGAGGAAGACAGAGAAAAATGAGCCAAAAATCAAGAAAAACTCCTCCAAAAGCCTTCCAGGGACCACAATGGAGTCCCTGGACGTCCTGAGCCGCTTTCAAATAAGGGGGAAGAGGCCACCGTTTGGACCAGCGCACCCAACAAACCAGCGGTCCGTTTGACTGACCGCTGTAGCCGACTACTGCTAGCGGCAGTCCGACTGCCGTCGTCGACCGTCTGCTTCATGGGACAGCGTGCTGTCCCCCCATGGCAAGCTGCATTAACCGGTCCTTCCATTGGACTGCTGAATAAAAACAAAAAAAAATATATAATAAATAAATAATATAAAAAAAGTAAAGATTCTCTTTTCATTTCAAAATATCGCGAGAAATTCAAGATCTCGCGATAAATTAAGAATCTCAAGAATACTCCTCTCCAAATTACTGGAAAATGTGTAAAAATACAAATATATATATGTATATATATATAATAATAATAAAAGTTGATGAATAAATAAAGATCCCCAGGGAGTATTTCTATAAAGGATGACTCTTCCAAAAAAAATAAAAATTATATATATATATATATGTATATAATCCAAAAAATCACTAGCCCCATTAAGTTATTAGTGGAGGCCATCTGACTTTGCCGCAAATAAAAACCGCACGATGACGCCCACCCGCGAGATCGAACGTATATTTTTTTAAAATCCAAAAATATTTTCAAATAAGATCCCCAAGGAGTCTAACTCCAAAGGGAATAGATTTTCAAAAAAAGATTTTTAAAAAATGCACGCGGCACGCAGTACACTGAGGAATCTTCCATATTCTCCAGTTGCGGTCAGTGCAAACAGCTAAATAAGATTCAATCTCTTCTGGTTTTTCCGAAGGATGATCCAATCCGTACATGATACATGTACGATTGGACTGATTTCTATATCCGGACAGTCGTACGGATGCTAGTAAAAATGATTGGATCTATCTCTGGAAAGATTAATCAAACTCGAAGTAACAACAATCCATTGTAACCAAAGTATCAGAATTAGCAAACTGCATGACAAAGGATTACCTGCACATATCTAGTCCGGGATGTTCGTAAAATTTGATCGAGTTCAAGTCGGCGTAGTGAGTTCCCCGTAAAGCCGCACCAACACACAGAGGTCATACTTTCATACTTACCCTCCAATGTTATTAACAATCTGACGTGAAAGGGTTGTGATTAGTGACCCGTAAAGCCGCGACGAATGCCCAGGGGACAATCACAACGTTTTCCTCAACCGTCGTGATATGTGCAAGTCATCTTTTTCTAAACAATCAACTGACAATGATACAATGGCAGACAACGGATTCGAATCACTACCCTTTTCTGACCAGAAGGGTGGGGTGTCCACTCGTTTTGACCTTCTGTTGCTCACAACCTCGGTCAAAGAGGGGCATTTGTAGACACCCCACCCAGGCTAACATCTTCAGAAGGCTAAGACAGTCCAAGAACCATGATCATATCTTGAACCAAACCCTAATCTCAGCCTAAACCTAACCCTAACCCAAAAACCGCCGCCACTCCCAGACTGAGGCCCGAAACCTTGATCTAGACCATCCAATCCACATACAACCCCATCTTTACCCTACAAGCCTAAATAGGATCCCTTTATCCAAATCTAAGCCCACCTATCTGAGCCGTAAACCCCAAAAGAAGACCACCAAGCGAACCAACATGGCAAACAAAGCCCGCACGCGTGAGCCCGGCCCGAACGAGACCCGGGCGGTAGTCTGACTACCACCGGCGGTACTCGGTGTGCCGCCACTCGCGGCCCGCGTGTGGACAGCTGTCCCAGCATCCAAAAGTCAACTTTCTCAAGAAATTACCCCTCCAACCTTCACTATTTACCATTTTACCAACACCAAGAGCCACTGAGAGAGCGCCACATGGCACTCCCCTCTCCTTAACCAACCATAACTTGCCACCTCATCTTTTACCCCTCCTAGATCCAAAAATTACCATAAATCCATTGGAGAAGGCTATAAATAGCCTTCTCCTCTTCACATTTCAATTATCCACTTCTCATTTTCCAAGCTTAAGTGAGAAGGAGAGGAAGAGAGAGAGGGGGGGAGAGAGAGGAAGAGAGTGAGGGTGAGGAGGAGCACTGAGCCTCTAAGTCTAGATTTTTTAGCTATCCCTTTAGCCCATTCCCTATCTTTCCAACCATCCTAATCCCCAAGACTAGCCTAGATTAATCATGGCTCAATCCGTGTCACGCCTCAAACTCGGAAACCGGGCTCACAAAATTTTCAATCGCCGAATTCGGCGCCGACAGCCTCCGTAGTACCCCATTCTCGGCTCGCAGCGCCCATTCGCTAGGTTCCGATCCTGGGATACTACGAAGAGATTTTCAATATCAGTTTGATTCATAGTAAGCATAACCAAAGGTATAACCCACAAATAACAACCAAAAACTCCATCACATTTTCACTATGATAAAAAACTTTACAAATACAATGAGCATAAAGGGAAATACAATGATAAGGAGAAAAAGCTCCAAAATGATCTACTCTACGCTCCTTCCTCAGCGTTGCTGCGCCCCAACGTCACCTGCACGCAACGGTCGTGCATAAGCTTATGGAAAGCTTAGAGGGCAGTGAAAGTGTGTGCGCAAGGTAGTAATACAATTATGAAGTATCAGAGTAATGCGGAACATGCTGATGAGTCCATGAATACCGTTAGCCGTACCAAGGCTATGCGATGCAAGGCATGAATGGTGTCGGCCATACCAAGGCCATGCGATGTAAAGCATGAGTGATGTCGGCCATACCAAAGTCATGTATTGCGAGATGCAACTCAAGCATGCGAATCCTCATCTAAGTCCACATATCAATACAACTCAAATCTGGAATATCACCAGGGTCTAGTACACTCTAAACCAGATTGTCGCCCCATCGCGCGCAATAAGGTAAGTGGAAGAGACCTCACTATCAGACTACCAATATCGGGCTCTGCTCGTCGATAGCAGACCCATTCTCGAGTTGGTCAAACTCAGCCTAGCTTTGCTCCCTCCTCTCGGGTGAGTAAGGTCGCACCCCCTTCCAACCGACCACGACACAGTGGAAAGCGCAGCCGTCTGGTAATCGGCACTCAGCGCTCCTGCACCCACTCGGTCTAAACGTTGGAGCAACCTCTTGGTACCATAAGGGTTTAGAAACTATCACCTAGGGATATCTATAGCACCCCACGTAGAACAAGATTTTCGATATCTAATCCTGGCAACCACAATATGCATGTGGAGGATACAACCCTGATGTTGCTAGGGCGTACGGTAACTATGTCACACCATGCGAAATGCATGAATTACACTATCCAGTCATGCAGCAATCCTGCGTGTATCGTGCACTAATATGAGGCAACACTGCCTAACCGGGAGCCCCTAAACAGTCTGCCCGAAGGCATATGCTATGATCAGTCACTTCTCATATCAAGCATACATATGATGCGTATGATCATGAATCATAAAACTATACTAAACATGTTATATGGGATAGATGTCATTCATAACGAAGATGGGCTTAGACGGCCTACAAGTATGGGCCTAACAATGGGCCCTAGGGAGAATCATAATGCAGACATTTAACCAACATTATTCTATAATGTGGATGTCAAACCAACATTACTCCTAAGGCACGGCTGTCATAACATCATTACACAAACCATGGTAGGGTCACACATCTTAACGGACTTGTGTACATCCTATTGGGCCTCGACCCATGGGCCTTAGGTACAACAAATGGGCCGTATAACATGGGCCTTAAGTATATCAGGTGGGCCTCAATGGTTGGGCCCTAACTACATCAAGATGGGCCTAACCATATGGGCCTCATGCATATCATGGTGGGCCTCAACGGATGGGCCACAAATAAACCAAGATGGGCCTCATACATATATCAAAGTGGGCCTCATACATATATTAAAGTGGGGTCCACTTGAACTGTTAGATCTGCTTTATTCTTTAGCTCATACCCAAAATGAGATTTCCAATGGTTGGACAGATTGGATGCAACACATGCATCATGGTGGGGCCCATGAAAGCCCACCATCAGGTATGTTATATAATACATAGTGTATACACACACACACACACACACACACACACACACACACACACACATATATACACACATGCACAGACCCACACACACACACACACACGCACACACACGTACACACACATGCACTCACACACGCACACACACGCACCTCACACGCACACATGCCCACCGTCGCCTGGACGATGGGAATAAAACACATAAATCATGTGGGGCCCACCATAATGTTTACTTCCCATCCAACCCGTTCATAAGGTCACGCAGACCTAGATGAAAGGTAAAAACAAATTTCAGCTTGATCCGAAACTTCTGTGGCCCCAAAAAAGAGTTTCAATGGCAGGCCTTTAATCAACACTGTTTCCTATGATGTGGGCGGCCTGAGCGTTGAATCGACCTGATATTTGGAGGGGGCCCACTTCAGGGAGGGGCCCACCTAGTGAACGGGTTGGATGACAAATATACATCATGGTGGGGCCCACGGCTAGAGCCGTGGGTGGCTGACAAATATACATCCGAGCGCAGGTAGCGCCTGCTGCCTTCTGACAGCGGCAGCGCTGCTGCTTCCTTTTTTTTTTTTTTGTTTATCCTACGGAAAATCACGTGTGGGGCCCGCTACCTGAGAATTCATTCCTCCAAATGGATTTCAGGGCTCGAAATACACCAAACAAGTCCAATATACATCATGTTTGGTGTGTAGGTACAGCAAGGTGGGTCCTAATAGCTTTGAATGGTATGAAACGCAGTTTTCTATGGTATGACCCGTCTGTTTTTCGGATTGACCTCATTCTTCGGCTCAACGCCTAAAATGTGCCCAGGGCTAGGATTGACGACGTGGATTTGTTGTATACGCCAAGGTGGAGCCGGTACACATGACCCACCCATAAGCCCAAAAAGGCAATGCTGCTGTGAGTACACAGCACGGTCGGTTCACACTTTAGTCCACACGTCCAGCATCCAGGACGCGGGACGGACATGTTCAAAAATTCAAGGTGGGTCCCACGCAGACGTGGCTCACTGGATTTGGATGGATCTGATATTGGTGTTTCTCTTTCATCCGGGTGGCCCACTATTTAGATGGCGTATATAAATGAATGACGCCGATTAAACGGCATGATCAAGGTGGGCCACATCGTTTGGGATGGGTGGACAGGGTGGATGATCTTATGCATCGAGGTGGGCCACAAGCTATCATACATAAGGGAGAGAGAGGGAGAGAGAGAGAGATCAGTGAGGATGGAGGGGCCCCGCCACTATGGGCCCCTCTTGCATACAAATATACATCAAGGTGGGTCTCACATATATGGACCATTAATCAAACAAAATGAATGAAAAATAAAGATCTAAGATCACTCACCGACTTCAACTTGCACCCATGACTTAGCTCTTTAGCTTTGATTCCAACAAAGGAGATGAGGTTTGGATGGTGGGATGGGAGATGAGAGGGTAGGAAGGTGGGCCACACTTGTGTAGCTTGAAAGAAATGGGGAGAGGCTTGGACGTGTGATGCTCTTGGGTTGCTTGGAGAGTGGTTTGAAAATGAGAGAGAGAGAAGAGAGAGAGAAACTTGTAAAGGGAGAGAGAGATGGGTGATGGATGTTTAATGTGGTGGTGATGGATGTGTAAGAAACTTTTAACTTTTGTGGTAGGTTGTGTAAGAAAAGTATGGGTTTGTAAGAGACTTTTTGACTTTTGGGGTTGCTTGGGGAGGGTGAAAGGTGATGTGTACCTGACATGATGGGATTGATTGATTAATGGATTGATGTGACATCTCGTAGAGATTCTCTTTGGTTTTCGTACACGCGCGTTTCCTCGCACCGAATGCTGGCCCACATCTCCTGGCCTGGGTATCGGATCGGCGCGCGAGACGCGGCATCGGAACCGCGGTGACGACGCGGTTGCTATGGTACTAGTCTTAGGTTGAGTTGATTCAGGTTGACGGTGTGTGACGCAAGGTCGCGCGCAAATGCCGGTTAAGGGTCGAAGGTTGCTGGAATTCTACTGGGAAGACCACGGAATCCTACGGAACAGTACGGTCTAGGATACAGGGCTTACAATCCGTGTCTCAACTTACTCAAGCCAAAGATCCATTCATTCTACATACATGCATTCATCATGATATCTATTCCTTTCTCAACCCCTCTGCTTCTCTAGATCTCTAGTGAACATATGCTCTGTGACTTGCCCTACACCGGATCCTGTCACATCAGAAATTCCTAGTGATCTACTGCCATTTTCTTACCTCTTTGCATAAGCATCATCACATCCGCCTTCTAGACACATCGTTGGACGTATGCTCTGTGGCTTGCCGAAATCTCGGATCTTGCCGCATCAGAAATCCATGCGTGTGCCTAGTCCTATCTCAACCACATCATCAATCCATTGAGATTGTTTTACCACACAAAGTAGAGACCGTGCGTTCGTACGGGCAGAGAGGGTGCCTAACACAATCCCTCTTTGTAACCGAGGTCCCTTACCTGGAATCTTGGATCGCAAACCAGGAGTTAACCTAAGGAATGAGAGAGTCGTCAGATTTCTCCAACCTTAATTATTTCGCGGTTGTAGCCGACTGCGGGATTCTGAGATTTATTCGGCTAGTGGTAACTCCAACATTCGCAAATCAGTCTACTCACCCCCATCATCAAATCCACAACATTTAAATCAACGTGGGCGCCGATTTCCAGTGTCTACTGTTTTTCAATGCATTTTAAGTCATAATCCATAAAATAAAGTAGAAAAAAAAATCTCCAATGGATTATGTTAGTGCACCTTGTATGTCAATCAAGTGCATATGTGTGTCAGGGAGTTGGTTAAGTCATCGAAAGCTCAAGACGGAAGACACGTGAAGACTGAAGCATCAAGGAGTGAAGAATATATGCGTGTGTGTGTGTGTGAGGTGCCTTATTGACATGATATTTTTTTTCATTAGTATATCATTCCTTAGTCTTAGAAGCCTAATCAGAACATAATAAATAAGGCTAGGTTTGGGAGGAATATATAAGGGTAAGATTATCTCATAATGTTCACATATGAATGCCTTTACACAATACTTCTTTTCGCTGGTATATCATTGCCGTGTTAAAGTTATTATTTGTTAATCAATTACCTACGTTGTTTGTTATAGTCCTATCCACGAGTTGAAAGACTTTGGGGTAAGAGAACTAAGAGAATGAATGATTTAGCCATGATTGTTGGTAAATGATTTGGCTACTGGACGTTATGTAAAATGCAATAGGAATATGGTTGCGTCCTCATCTCGTGTTCAACGAGATTTGAACGAAACATGGTTGAACACGGATAAGGATATGAAAGATAGTGTGGATATATCTTCTGATAATTTAGGGGATTCGACAAGGAAATTTTAATTTTCTTATCACGGTTAATCTCGAGAAAATTTATCTAACCACATTACACCAAAACATACCTCTTATTTTTAGAACAATCGTGGTGGGAGTACTATAAAGAAGCGGATGTGACCAAATTGTCC
>JAJHSJ010000015.1:49195593-49395593 GCA_021015155.1 Magnolia officinalis
CTGCCTCTTCAAACCATGCTTTGGACTCCCGCTCCCTCTCTCGCTTCCTGTCAATTTATACTTGGAAACATTGTGGAATAGACGCTTCCTTGCTCTCGCACCTAAATCTTTTGCTGCTTTGCTCCATGCTTTGTGCAAGCATATGTTAAAATCACCACCTAAACACAAGGACACTCCACTGAGATTGAATTTGGTCAGGATCCACCTTCGGGTACTTGCACAGGAAGAAGACAAAGGAGACCCTGGTTAATGCAGGGGACCCTCCGATGCCAAAGTTAGGCTAGGAATCTAGGTCTAGTAGTATCGAGGGGTTTTGGGTGAGAGATTTTGCGTACCTTTACTCATCTCAGTGGATGTATTTATAATCTTTTGAGGGCGATGGCGTATATGGCAATGCCTCTTGGATGGTGATTGCGTATTACGTAAGATATCTTCCTCCGTATGTGTCGTGATTGATTTTCCGAGATACTCGGCGAATATCTCGGAGGATAATCCTATCCTATCTTAATATACTGTAAGTGTATTTGAATTCAGAGGTGGTGGTCTATCCGAGGTCGAACTCCAAAGTTGGTAACTGAGGCGGAGGTCGATATTCGAGGTCGACCTCCAAAGTTGGTAACCGAGGCTGACCTTCGAGGCCGAGGTTATTTTTCGGCTCTCAAGCAATCCATAGTCTTCGAGTCTGTACATTTGGTCAATCCATTTTTACCCATAACTGTAGCTCCCCTACATCCAAGCGTTCTTCAGGAGCTCGGGAAGTAAGTTAGCGTAGACTGATACTGTGTGATGCCTTACGTCGAAGAGGTCGGACGGAGTAGAGCTAGTGGGCCGAGCAATCGTAAGATCGATAAGTCGATTGTTCAGTGGTAGATCGTACACAGTAGAATTAATAGGAGAGACTTTTCTTCCCTTCAACTGAGGGAAGTCCCAGTCGTTCACATAGTAGTAGGCCGATCACTCGGTATGAGGACTTTCTTCCCTTATACTTTGGGAAGTCCTTATTGTATATCGTGCAGTCTAAGTAGTGTTACTAATTAGTGGTCCAACCTCTTCTCTAAGGGTTGGACGACTGGTTGAGGATTGTTTTTCCCTTGCACTAAGGGAAGTCCTCCGTAGTCTGTGTAGCTTGGATTGTAGAAATTTGAAAGAAGTTCTCTTCTCCTGACCTGGGGAAGTTCTTTTATTGTAGAAATCATCGAACAATAGAAAGCACGGTGATAGTGTCGCGAGCACCTTTTTCCCTTTTAGAAAGGGTGGTCACCCTCGTCGAGTAAGTCGGTCAGTCAACCCGCTTCTGGTCGGAGGACTTCTTGAGTCCTCAAGAGTAGTAAATCTTTTAAGTGGTTAGCATTCCATGGGCGAGGTAAGAGCCCCCTATGTCTTCCAGTCGATACGTCCCTCAATATTTGATGTTGAGGTCAGAGTTGGCCATTGAGCCTCATTACCGAGATTGGTTAATTGGTTCAGCTTGGCTTCTTTCAGTACCTACTCTGGCTCGGTGTTCAAGGGAGTGTACCGATGGAAGCGACTTTCTGTATGTTGGTAGGGCTGGGCACCCTGCTCGGCTGATGATTCAGGAAGAACTGGGATGGCTGCAGCAACGACAGCTAGAGCTTTCTTCTTTCTTTTCGCCATTGTAGTTTACTGATAAAGAAGGAACGACTTTGATGTCGTTCCCACAGACGGCGCCAAACTGTTGATGCAAAAATCTGGTCCACCCTCTCTAGACATTCGGGTACTTGCACAGGAAGAAGATAAAGGAGACCCTGGCTAATGCAGGGGACCCTCCGATGCCAAAGTTAGGCTAGGAATCTAGGTCTAGTAGTATCGAAGGGTTTTGGGTGAGAGATTCTACGTACCTTTACTCATCTCAGCGGATGTATTTATAACCTTTTGAGGGTGGTGGCGTATATGGCAAGGCCTCTTGGATGGTGATTGCGTATTACGTAAGATATCTTCCTCCGTACGTGTCGTGATTGATTTCCTGAGATACTCGACAAATATCTTAGAGGATAATCCTATCCTATCTTAATATACTGTAAGTGTATTTGAATTCCGAGGTGGTGGTCTATCCGAGGCCGAGGTCGATATCCGAGGTCGACATCTAAAGTTGGTAATCGAGGCCGAGGTCGATATCCGAGGTCAACCTCCAAAGTTGGTAACCGAGGCCGACCTCTGAGGCCGAGGTTATTTTTTGGCCCGTAAGCAATCTATAGTCTTCGAGTCTATACATGTGGTCAGTCCATTTTTACCCATAACAGTATTCAGGTCTCCCTTCTAGATCTTTCAGGCCGTACACACTAGGAAGATGCTAACAAGCATTGTTCATGACAAGCGTGAATAGAATCAGTAGGGACCACTTTCCTGATTTCAATGCAACTTCCATTAGCTTTGCTACCTTCTAGATGATCAAGATTCCATCAGATCTCCCTTTTGAATTATCGTATTCCCATCTGCACCATCATTGCCCTAGAGACTGTCAACCATGGATGAAGGCATGTACTTCATCTTGGCCTCTTAGATAATCAATGCATCAACTTTGTTAGATTTGGCATGTCTTTTATGGCAAGGTACTTATTTGAATTGCCCAGGCCCCTAACATTCCATGATAGAATGATCAGCAGATAATCAATGGCAAAGATCTCTCTCCCCTGATTGCCTCTTTGCTACCTTGCTCCTGATTGTAGTTCACAGATGATTTGAAACTGAGAAGTTTTTTCGTCTCCTTCAGCTTTTTGAGGGAATGACTCACTATTACTGAACATGCTCCCTTCTTGTTGCTTCAATCTGATGAAGAATGATCCTGAAATGCTCCTCTTCTCCATCAATACTCACACCAATAGATTCGCCTACTTTCTCCAACCTTTGCTTGAACCATGCTGATTCTTGCTTGATTCCAACTGGAATTCATATATTCTCATTCAAGATAGACACTAGGGTAGCTGTAGCTTTTCTATCGTCCACCCAAACCATCTCCTCTCTAGGAAAAATAGATGCTGCAAAAGGCCTAGTATCCACAACGGGAATTACACCATTTGTAGATGCCCAACCTAACTTTCCACAAGATGATGATGCATGTCCACCATTTGATCTGTGAACTGCATAAACTGCGAAATATGAACAAGCAACCCCATGTACCAAGAGCATAAGATTGTCATTTGGGCAGAGGGTGGACTAGGATAATAGGGTGTGAGGAGGGGATGCTATTGCTGGGTTTTGCCTTATGACAAACATACTTGAGGGAGGAAGATGGGTTCTTGAGATACTATTGAGATGCATGAATACCGGATGCCTTTGCGATGATGGGGAGAGCTAGAACTCTCCCAAGGTGGGTCATCATTCAGAGGATTTCTCTCAGACGTACATGCTTCTTTGGGATGAGTGCTATCTATAGGCACTACTGTAGAGGGGCTTGCAACGTCTACCATGTGATTGCCTTGAGCTGAACACATGGCTGCTAAAGGGCTACTCGCTGCCGGCGTGTGAGAGGAGAGTTGATAATCAACCACCACGTTTTTGCCTCGATCAGGTAGCCCATCTACCGCTGATATAGCCAATCCAGCTGTCCTAGCTGGCCATTCATAGAAAATGGACTAAAAAACTTTCTAGAATCCACAGAGGCTAGAACCACAATCAGATGTTGAACACGTGGCAATGGTTTCTTCCTTAGATGGACCCATCGAGCCACCACCTGTCTCTGGGCCTATGATAGGTGGGCCACTAGAGCATATACTCGTCTCAAGTGAGTTGGGAAGCACTGACCTTGTCTCCTCTGACAAAAGACGTGACTCAGAAGACTTAGAAGAGCTGCCATTCACACCTAGGGAAGGTTGAACAACACTGCAACTGGCGATGAGGTCACCATCAAACACCAAGATGAGGGCATCTGACATGGCTGGAGATGATTCTCAGAGGTGATTAATGAAATCGGCTCCAAAGAAGCAAAAGTAAGGAAGAGGCGACTCCCACCTTTATATTGATTATCTCCCCCATCAATAGTCAACGCCTCTAGTTGAAGGAGAACTCTAAGCGAGCAAGCACCATGAGATCTCGATTCGAGGACATAATTATAATATCCAACTCCTTAAACATGAACCGATCTCTGAAAGAATGAAAACCTCCAAGGCTTGCGCCAAATCCAAATACTCTTAGCCATGACTTTATATTCATCAATACTTCCAAGGGCTGCCATCTCTCGTCCTTTGAAAAGGACAACTCCCAGAGCATCTTTGCATCATTCGGGAAAGCCATCAGATCTTCTCTAGTTACAAAACCAACTAGGATAATTCCAGAGATATTTTAGTCAGTGAGATTTTAAAAGCATCAAATGGGATACCTTGATGATGGGCGTTAGTTTCGGGATCGATTTGTTGCAATCAGTTATAGAGGTGACCAGGCTAAATGATAGCTCTCTAAATCTTTTATCAATAACTGATTTTGTTACCATTACATCCCTCCGCTTCTCCTATTTGGGCTTTGAATGCTTCTTTAATATGGACTTTGAATGCAGTACCTCCTTGAAGGGGGGTTTCGACAATTCAAGAATTTCTGAGGCTGGGATCTTTAGTAAAGTCCTGATTCTGTTTAGGGACTAGGCGCCTTAGAAGTCACGGTGTTCTCCGGGGGTCTTTGTCACGACTCACGCCCCAAAAATGGAGTCCAGGCCCTTAACTTTGCTCTAAGATGTGAGAGCAACCTAAAATGAGTTCTATTTCATTTCCAAATGCATACAACTGTTTAGTTACATTAATTACATTTTTAAAATAAAGACTAAGCTAAATGATATGTAGTTTCTCTTCTCATCTAGCTACCTCGGCTAGCTAGGATTCTCTGAAAAAGATAAATGATAACTGGAATGAGCTTTATAAGCTTAGTGGGTGCATCTCTACTCATGAGGTAAGTTTAACTACAACGTAACTGTTTCTAACATAACTATCTCTATCATAACCATCTCCATCATAACATGATAGGCTATAACATGTATAATAAGCGAGATGTATAAACGTGTAACTGATGCTGGACACATGATTTAATGCTAGCATGCAACGTGGAGATTATGAAAGAGTCCATAAAGTGATTCAATTAACAAAAGATGCTAACCTACCAAGTAATTAAGAGTAAACAATAGGAAATAAAATCTGATTTAACCTAAATCATATGCCCGCATGCTAAGAAATCACATAAATCAATTAAAACTAGGACCGATGGAAGGATAGAACTTCCAATTAGCATAGGCACGTTCCACACTCAAGGGACATATTTGTAGGTTTTATAATTAGGGTTAAGATGGGGAAAATATGAAATTTGAAGAATTAGGGTTCATGGGAATTGAGAATTTTGGAATTAGGGTTATTATTATTATTTATTTATTTAGAAATTGGGGAAAATCTAGGAAAGTTAAGGATTTTAGGTTTAGGGTTAGGGTTTTGGGAATGGAAGAATTGGGTTTTGATATAAGGATGGCGGGAAACCAAAAGGGGCAGGTGGGATTCACACGTGTGATCGTGTGGCGTGGGAGGATAGGTTCAGGTTGGTTAGGGTTTGGATTGTGGATGAGTATGGGAGAAGACAAATATCTGGGATGGAGAGAATGAAGAACCTGAAGAAAATACCTGGATGGGGGAGAAAAGAGAAGATGGTGTGGGTATAAATGGAGATCTTGCACCTCCGTTGATGAAGATTAGCCTCGCACCAATCTTTCTTCTAAATCACATGTAAGCATCTTCAAATCGCATGAAGATGGGAGAAGAAAGCAAGAGCATCTCTCTCTCTCTCTCTCTCTCTCTCTCTCTCTCTCTCTCAAAATCACAAAATCCAATAGGGTTGGAACTCCACCCCCCATGTGCTTTTATTATTAAAAATTCGGAATTAAAAACTCAGCATAATTACAACTATGCCACTCACTTAAGTGAAGTGGCCCATCATCCAAAATAAGAAAACTAAAACATATATTCTCAATCTCAACCATTAAATAACTCCTAAAAATAACAAAAAACATAAAGAAAGCAAAATCAGAGTCCAAGGGGCCCGAATCTAAAAGATCTGGTGACCCGATGGCTTGATGGACAAGATCCAACGGTCGGATCGACACAAAATAGAAATCTTATGACTAAAATGATCTCCTAAGCAGCCCACATGTATCATCCCAAAGTGGGATCTTCTTGATGCACGTCCAATGCATGTGGGGTCTTCAAAATGGCCCAACGGGCCCCATCTAGAACTCGTCTCCCATTCATAAAGAAAGTTGCGCTAATGTGGGTGGTTGTCTCTATCTCTGGTACACCCGAGTAGGTCCTCTGATGTCTCAATCAGTAACCATAGGTATTAAATACTAGAATTAGTAAAGTGGGATCATAGATGCAATTAAGTATGGATGCCACCTCAGGCTCCAACACAACCATCTCCATTATAACCATCTCCATCATAACCGTGTATTGTACATCGGATGCGAATAAAAGGACCATGCCCTCACATCAGATCTTTCTCCCCTTCAGGTCTACCCTCCACATGTACTTGGTGGTAGGGCATCCGACCTGAACCTGACGATGAGTAACCCCTGTAATCTGCCCGTCCTTGGTGAAACCAATGCACGCCATCCTACCCGGACTTGACGAAGAGGGGAAGCATTTGTTTCTCGCCCTAGTCGACCTTTGCAATTGGGAATCTCGCTCTGCAATCAAGCCAACCTAACTCGACTTGACGCTAGGTAGGATTGACATAACTCTTCCCCACCCGTCCTTGGCAGTGGGGATCCAACTCCGGGTATATTACCAATCACATGGTCCCAAGTATCCAACAATCCACGACCAAGCACATGGTCTCAAATATCCAACAACCACTGATCCAACCACCCCCAACTGTGCTTTAGAAGTTCATGTTTGAGTCATTATGATGCAAGGATTCAAGATGCATTCAATGAATGATAAGTTCTCATATGGCTCAATAATCAAAGATAATCAAGATCAAGGTACGACATATTCGGGATACATGGTATCTACTTGAGCATTCACAACATAATTCTAATGCATCACTTCACAATATCGCCATGCAAGGAACTATGAATACCTGCATCTGTACATTAGATCTTACAGAAGACTACCATGCCGTGCCAGACCTCTTTAACACATGGGTCTATTGGTGGACTATTAAGGGAGTACTTGAACGAGGCTACTTGTACGCCATACTAGCGTACAATGCATAAGTCAAATGTGCTACCTGTGTATACCCAAACAGTAGTCTGCATGTGCTTACCAGTTGTGCACATTTCATCCGTTTAATGCTTCCTTAGGAGCATACTTGAATATGGGTTACGATACACACCATTTAAATACGCATCACATAAGTCAAATATGTTTGTTTCCCATATGTGCAAGCATTCTCTTAAAGCGTTGTCGACTAAGTTCGGGTATGCCCGTTTACCCTTAGTTAGTGCATGCTTGAGTAAACTAGTTTAGGCTTAACAATAACAAGGTTAAGTCACCAATCTACGCGTTGTTCTCATGGTTAAATGTCAAATCCTAATCACTACACTATGCATTATGTTTCTGGCCTGTGGCCTCACGCTGTGGGCCCTGTATAGCCATTAGGTGGGCCTTGCATCTGGGTGGGCCACAAGTTTTGGTTCAGGTTGATACGTGTGTTTTCCATTCATACAGGTCCATGTGATGGGCCGACATCAGGTTGTGCGGCAATGTTGCCAAGGTGGGTCCCACTTCTCGGAATCACGGAAGTCAAGAATCAAGCTAGTACTTATATTTTTCCTTCATCTGGTTGGTGGGCCCTACAAAAGTTTTAGAATAAGTAGATATTTGTATTTTCCATTTACCTTGGCTTGATCGACCGTATCAACGGGTTGGATGTCAAATGCACATCATGGTGGGCGCAAGGACAGTTTAGATGTCACATACATTGGGGCATGTCCACATTCAAAACAGATGGACAATGTGGATCAACATATACATCGAGTGGGCTCCTCAGAATGGGTAGAGTGTCTATAACATATACCTTAGGTGGCTGTACGGATTCACAACGTGTATAGAACATATATATCACACAAGCTTTAAATCAAGTTGATACTTGTGTTTTTCCTTCATCCGGGTTCATGCGACCTCATTAGCAGGTCGGATAGCAAATAAATGTTACTAGGGCTCCCGCTATCCAGTGGATAGTGTGGATGCAATACATACATCACAATGGGTCCTACTGTCCGGTGGATAGCATGGATAATATGCACACATCACGGTGGGTCCCACTGTCCAGTGGACAACGTGGACAGAATAAATACATCAAAGTGGGTCCTGCTGTCCAGTGGAAAGCGTGGACCAACCATGTACATGAGCCCCACCCTTAGGCTGGGTAGCAAATAAGCATTACACTGGACCTTAAGAAGGTTTCAGCGGTAGTTGTCATCAACTGGTTGGATGGAAAGCATACATCATAGGGGCCCCATGGTCTGGTGGGTCCCACATGAACCTGGGATCAAGCTACTATTTGTGTTTTCACTTCATCCAGGTCATGGCAAGCATACATCACAGGGGGCCCCACACGAATTTGGGATCAAGTGTTAGTAGGATAGACAACAAACCTACCATATATTGTTGTATAGTTATTAGGAGATATAGATGCTGCTGTTATGATGTAATTAAGGGCTGTAATTAGGGGATATAGATGCTGCTGTTATGCTGTAATTAAGGGCTGTAATTAGGGGATATAGATGCCGCTGTTATGCTGTGATTAAGGGCTGTAATTAGGGGATATAGATGCTGTAATTAGGGGATATAGATGCTGCTGTAATTAGGAGATATTATGCTGTAATTAGGGGATATAGATGCTGCTGTTATGCTGTAATTAATGGCTGTAATTAGGGGATATAGGTGCTGCTGTTATGCTGTAATAAAGGGATATATTGTAAGTAGGGAAAATGACATCTATATAAGAAAAGGACCACTCAATTGAGGGTCATTGAGCAAATTTGACATGGTATCAAAGCCACTCTCTGCAACCTTGTCTTTGGTCTAATTTTCGTGGTTCTAGGCTCTGGTTTTCTGGGTTCTTGGGTGCGGGTTCTGGTTTGCAGTTTGTTTTTGGTGCATTTCGAGAGATTCTAGTTATGGCTAACAACTCCAACTCAGAAGTCTTTCAAACTCGGTTTACAGGGAAAATTATGCTGCCTGGGAGTTTCTGTTTCAACTTTTTGTCATGGGAAAGGAGTTGTGGGGACATGTTGATGGGAGTGATCCAACACCTACTGATCCTACGACGTTGGTTCAATGGAAGGTGAAAGATGCTCGCGTGATGACTTGGATTCTTGGGTCTATTGATCCACTGCTTATACCCAATTTAAGGCCGCACAAGACAGCTAAATCGATGTGGGAGTACTTGAAAAAGGTCTATCATCATGATCATTCCGCCCGGCATTTCAGTTGGAAACTGATCTTGCTGCCTATTCCCAAGGTACACTGTTCAGGAATATTTCTGTGGTTTTCAGAATCTTTGGGCTGAGTTTTCCGACATTGTGTATGCCGATGTGTCGGCCGAGTCCCTCTCTGCTGTTCAAGCAGTCCATGAAGTTAGCAAAAGAGACCAGCTTTTAATGAAACTAAGCCCAAAATTCGAGTCTATTCGCTCCAACTTGATGCACAGGGATCCTTCACCATCTCTTGATGTATGTTTTGGAGCACTTCTTCAAGAGGAACAACATCTTCTTACTCAATCTTCGCTTCCACAAGAGAATGCTGTCGCATACGCTGCTCAAGACAAAGGGAGGGTTCGGGACATGCATACAGTTCAGTGCTACAAGCTTGGGAAATTCTGGTTCATTAGTCTTGCCAGCCAGGGGTTTGGGATTGTATAGGTTTTTTTTTTTTTTTTCCCGTTGTTTAAATCCTTTCATGTTTTGCTTTCCTTGCTGTGTTGGTGTTCTTTTTGTTTTGTTTTAATAAAATTTCATCTTTCATAAAAAGAAAAAAAGAAAAAAACGAATTGGAATATCGAAATACTCCTTTTCCATTCATGACTTCAATCACCTTGATATCATTGTTGAATACCATAATCTTAGGAAAGTGAAACTGGGCTCATCTTTGTTCCTTTATCTCTCTCTCTCTCTCTCTCTGTATGTAAGTGTCATTGATTGCACCATATTTGTTGAAAACATCTAATAAATCTTCTTATGAGAAAGAGAAAGGGACATTTCCAATGAAAAGACTAAATGGGCCATGTTTCAGCTGATCTTTTCTCCGAAAGCCACCCTTCTCCATCACTGACGTCATTGACATAACCATCCATACGTTTTTGACTAGATCGCACTCTCAGTGATGTCTATGGGTTTAAAACTTGTAAAGATGTCTGAGCCATGAAGGGATTTTCCACTAAACTATCATTTGCATGAACACAAATATGGAAAGCACGTATGTGATCTTCACTTTCGACCTTGTTTTTTGGCATAGATCTGTTTAGAAATGATCTCCAAAGTTTTCTAGAAAAAAGAAGAGAAAAAATGATAAGAAAATTAATATAGTTAATTAGAACACAATCTTCTGGATCAGAATATATGAAACGCCCCACCCAAGGACACAATATTGTCCACTTTGCCCAGAGGGCTCATGACTTTGTTCTCAGGGTTGCCCCCAAAATTCGTTGTATCCTTAAGGTGTGAACCCCACATATAACAACCACAACTTCCTAGGACTCTTCCGATGTGGGACAAGTTCAACCCCTACTGCGTACACAGTAGCCTACTAGTACAATAGCCTGCCAACCACTGGTAGCTCGCCCTGGCCCTTAGGCCCCGCCCACATCAGCGTCCGCCCACATGCGCCCGCCCACATGTGCAACAGTGATGGGGCGTCACAACGTAGCTTCTCATTGGCTTTGGTTTCTTTGCTTATGTAGTGTGTGTTTGTTTGTTGGCTTGAGTTGTAGAGATTTTTCATGTTTCTTTTTGTCCTTTTCTTTCAGGTAGTTTTTGGGTTGTTTTAGGTCTCTTTGGGTTCTTTGATTTTGTTTTGTTGGGTTTTATGTTTTTCTCTTTTCCTTTGCTTTGTTTGTGTTGGGATGCTTCGTTTCCCTGTTTAATATATTTGCAATCTTAACAAAAAAGATAAGAAAAACAACACCCAAGGCTCTTGTAAGTTAATTGTCATGGGTAGATAAATTTCCAGCATGGTGGCACCGATATTGTCCATATTTGGTTGATACAGGGAGTAGTTGATTTGTGAGGTTTGGAAAGGTAGGAAGAAGAGAGGAGAAGGAAAGAAGAGAAGAGAGTTTTGAGAGAGAAGCACTTTTTGTGTGTTAAGGCAACAAGCCCTAACACGCCTTTAATTATATTACTAGAGAACACCCTTACATGCTCCTGAGGGGCATGGCAAATTGCATACACTACACACCCACACACTAACACTATATAAGTACATTGCATTTTCTTTCTATACTCACCCTCGAGTTGGAGCATAGATGTCAATCATGCCCAACTTGCCAGTAATATGGAGAATGACATCTTGACTGAGAGACTTGGTGAGGACATCAACTAGTTGTTCCCATAGCGAATGAAGAGAGTTGCATTCTCCTTGTTCGCAACCTTCTCCCGAATGAAGTGACAATCAATCTCAGTATGCTTCATGCGCTCATGAAACACCGGATCGCTAGCAATATAAATGGCTACTTGATTATCACAATGCAAAGGAATGAGACTAGAAGGATTATAGCCAAGTTCCTGTAAGAGGGTTCAAAGCCAAACAAGTTCAGATGTTGCATGAGCCATCGCCCTATACTCAGCTTCGATAGAAGATCTTGCAACAATGGATTGCTTCTTACTCTTTTAGGTGACAGATTGCCACCTACAAATGTGCAATATCCAGAGGTAGACCGTTGATCATGTAAACTTCCAGCATAGTCAGCATCGGAGTATCCCGAAAGGTGAAGATGATCATGCTGCTGAAAAAGCAAACCTTTATCCAGTGCGAACTTGAGTTATTAAAGGATATGATAAATTGTTGTCAGATGCGTGGTACTAGGGGTATGCATGAATTGACTAACAATGCCCACAACATAAGAAAGATCCGACCGGGTAATGGTAAGATAAATAAGTCGACCAACCAATCGACGATCCATCCTTGGATCAGAGAGGAGAGCACCATCATCAGGATTGAGTTTCACAGTAGTATTCATAGGAATAGTGGCAGGCTTACTTCCTAGCATCCGTCTCTGAGAAGATCAAAGACACATTTCCTTTGAGAGAGAACCACTCCCAACTTTGATCGAGCGACTTCCATCACCAAGAAATACCAAAGAGCCCCTATGTCTTTGATCTCAAATTGAGTTTTGAGGAAAAATTTAATAGTCACCATTCCCTCAGTATCATCTGCATACAACACAATGTCATCCACAATCAGTATCACAACTCGTGGGTCGGCGACAAATGAATATAGAATGATCGCCTTGACTGCGAATAAATCCAACGTCCAGAAGAGCACAACTGAACTTATCAAACCAGGCATGTGGAGATTTTTTAAGACCATAAATTGATTTCTTTAGGCAATACACAAAGGGTGAATTGTGAGAATAGTGAGGCAAGGAAATACTCGGGGGTTGGTCCTTATAGAACTCAACAACAAGATCACCATGATACTCAGGGTTGAGGCCATAAAGGAACTGGATAATTCGGATCTCTTCATGCTGCTTCCATACATTCTCATAGTCTGTTGTACAGTTAGAGGGAAGGGGATGATAGAGGTCCAACTCATCCCACATATCCCGAAGAGCAGGGAAGTACTCCTTAGGGATCTTGAATCTTGTTGAAACCTCCCAATGTCTGAGATTAATGGGAACATTCTTGATATATTCTGAGCTTCTAAGTACATGTCATGAATGGGTTCCAATATCTTTTTTGCGTAGTTAAAAACATGACTGAATTACTCATAATTGATTCTATGTTGTTGAGTAGCCAAGCCATGACTTAGTCTAAGTACATGTGATGAATGGTGTCCAATATCTTTTTTGCGAAGTTAAAAACATGACTGAATTACTCACAATTGATTCTATGCTGTTGAGTAGCCAAGCCATGACTTGGTAGTTTTCCTTAGTCTAAAACTTGAAATTTGCATTTGTGGAATCTGGAGCTTCATCTAGTATATACGAAAGTCTATCTCTTTTCCCTAAAAACAACTTCTGCAAATAGTTGTTACTGTTTAACTTTATGGTTGTGATTAACAAGGGATGAGATTCCGAAAGTCCCACACTAGATCCTGAAGAAATCTTGTCCTCCAAAAGAGTCCACAGACACGAAACCCAAGAGAAAACAACTCGAAGAGGACCACATGATAGAAACAATAAAAAATCTACGGAAACTTAGTCCTGAATGATGGTTCGAGGGTCCAGAAACAGTTAAAGAGGAGAAAGTCAACAACAAGGATCATAGAAGGCTTGAACCTAGCTCAAACATTGCCTTACATATGAAGATCAACCATCAACACAGACATCACGAGCTCTGGTGTACAATCAGACTTCTCAGGACCCAAAAACAATGTCTGGCCCTTTATTTTTGGCTTCATAGCACCCCCAAATCACTTCCTCGCTCAGAAACAACTCCATGAGGAGTCAAATACAGTGAAACTGATCCATCATTTGAGGAGAATCCAAAGAAACAACTACCAATATGGGAGGTATTGAAGAAAAATCGAGGTTCAGGGTTTTTTTGCCGAAAGAGAAAAATGCGAGAAACATACCTCAGATGGGCTCTAAAAATCTCCCAAAAATCACCATAATTCTTTAAAATTTGAGATGTATTAAACCATGTTCCTCTTGATCAAAACCGAGCTGTACATACTGTATAGTAGCGGACATCAGCCGTACAGTTCCTGTAGCACCAGTCAATGGGAAGACCCTTGCTTTGATACCAAGTTGATTTGAGAGGTTACGAAGGGGTAGGAAGAAGAGAGTAGAAGAAAGAAGAGAAGAAGAAGAGTAGAGAGGGTTTTGAAAGAGAATCACTGTGTGTTAGGGCAACAAGCCCTAACACATCTTTTATTTTATTACTAGAGAACACCCTCACATGCTCTTGAAGAGCACAAAAAACTATGTACACACACCTACACACTAACACTAGATAAGTACGTTGCATTTTCTTTTAGTAGGATTTTGATCTATTTTTTCCATGGTGACTGGTTCACCCCTATATCACGTCTAGGTGACTGATACGGATAGATAAGGTTGATACGGCCTAATAGTAACTGCTTTTTAAAACCTTGGTGGATTCATTATTATTTAAGCTTCTTGTTCCTTTCTGTATTATAACTCGTTCATTGTAATCAATCGATGTAATAGACAATTAGATAGCGCTTGATTGTAATCGACCTATGTAAGAGTCTATTACATCTCGCTGGTGGGAGTTATATGCTCACATTGCCTGTCAGGTTGGCAGCCAGCATCAAACTTATGCTATAACTTCCAACATGAATCCGATGGAAAAGGATTCATGTAGCCGAACCCAGTTAGTTGGGATGAGGCTTCGATGATGATAGTGATGGTGTTTCTTCCTGTACTGTGTATGGTTCCTGATGGAGTTGTTCCATATACTAGGTGGTTTCAATTTTATTTAAGCTTCTTGTTTCTTCCTAGAGCCAAGGCATATATGCTGCTTAATAAAATTCTGTCAAGCATTGTATGCTGTGAGGCAGACACCCCTTCTTATTTGGCCGTTACAAGATAATTTAATATGTGGGAGCAATTAAGTAATTCTGATATTTGCTTCTACAATATTTAGAGCTATGAAAAGTTCAAAATTGTCATTTTATTTTTATATATGGATTTTCCTAGTACTTCTTGGCTCCTAAATGATTCTTCTTTATGTTTAGGTATTAGAATATTGGAGGATGTGGCCAGCTCAAAGGTACCTACTTATGTCATCTGATTTTCATACATTGCGGTCCTTGTGGATATTGTATGCTTAATGTATTGCTACACTAAAATCTCCATATGATCACCTAGTACCCATGCCCGTGGATGTGTTTCTAAGTCATAATCATGGATTTCATTGTTGAGTTTTCTGCAATAAGCAAAATGAGTATAAGCCTAGTTGATAGGACTTTTCCTTGCCTTCCATTGTTTTTAGCGGGGAATTTAGAGGCTGGCTATTCGTTTTGCTTCTCACCTTGACACGTGACACTCATGATCTTTTGCATTTATTTAGAACCATATGAAAGGAATTAAGAGAAAACAGGAAACTGGGAAAAGTTGCTATTTATATGGAAGTAAGCTAGTCCGGTCCGAACATCATATAACATACATTTGCCTATGGACAATGATACATGCATGTGCCTATGGATAATGATACTGTCATGTCAATAGTAAATAATTTTCCGTCTGGCATTGGCCCATATCTATCGAGGCATAGTTGATTGTCTTAGACTGCAAAATTTCTGATGGAGTTGCTTGTCTCATGTCTGATTATTCTTTGATAGTTACTGTAAAAGGGCCCATCCATTGGTTGTCCTGAAATTTTGGTAGCCAGAAAGATTGTCATGTTGTTTAAGTTGACACTGGAAATGAGCTGAAGATCTATTCGGGGAGAAAAGTTGGAAATTAGGCAGTTTGTAAAGGATGTTCCTTCCCTTTAGAATGTGGACCCCCATTTGATTTGGGGTAGATAAAAAAAATGCTCGAAAATGAATCTATTTGATTTAAAAAATATGAGAAAATGAATATCCTTCTTCCTTTGTTTTTTGGATAATCACATTGTTTGGGTTCTCCTGCTAGCAATTTGTAAAGACAATTGACTTTAAAAAAATATTATTACTTCAAGTTCTCCCATATAGGTGGTGCATTTTGGTGTGTGGTCTCGTGTTTGTTGCATTTCATTACAGCGTTACACAAGGTATTCAATATCGGTGATGGTGGCCGTAATGGCCACAAACCGTTACATTACAGGTCGTTACGGCCCTGCAACGGTCATTTATAAGAAAACTGTGAACAAACGTCTAAAAAATAGGAAAGAAATGAGATGATTCCAAATATGTATTTCTTTTATGGTTTTAAACATGTTTATGATGGTGTAAGGGGCCATTCTGTGGTAAGAATGCAGTCTCGGGCTGCCTAATGATTTTATTAACCTGACAGGCTTGTATTGATTGCAAAACTTTTATATTTAATTTTCTAAATCTTTATATTAAAGATTTAATATAGATAATGATTATTTGAGCATGAATCTATTGGTGAGACCATTATATATTTTTATTTATATAATCAATTTTACCATAAACAACCTAGATATATTAGTGGTCTATAAGACGTTAATGCATGAAGTATAAAGTGAACTCATAAGTCATAAGTGATACAGTGATGTCAAAGCTCAAAGGACAAAAATAAATACGAAATCATTTATCACCAATCATGTCACCTTCTTCTGCCTGTGGCTGCTTAACCTCCACTGCATCATCATTTGGCTGTGACCGTGGAACATGTGCCGCATGTCCATAATAACTAAAGAAAAAGATCATGTCACTGAAATCCGAAGATGACTGATCACGATCATCACCGCTACTATGCACATGGCGTGTCAACTCTAATAAGAATAGCCACTAGTGCCAGACGTAGACGCATAGTTATAGCCATAGCCATACCCATCTGTTGTGTCAACCCATCTGTTTTGTCAAGCTAAATATCAATACTGTCTGATTTCTGTGGTCATGCATCTTTTGAGAGTTGAAAACGTGTGTAGTTATTTTAACTATACATCTTCTTAATATATTATAATTTATACATCAAGTAGTGATGGGATTATTCAGTTAATTTTTCCTAGGAAAAGCATGGTTATCATAAAACTTTATTTAATTATATTTTATTTTAATAAGAAATTAATGATTTTCATTTGATGGGAATGTATTATTTTGGAATGTACATGCTTGTTTCATCTTTACTGGAAAGTTTTGACGTTCAAAGCTGATGCTTTGTGTCACATTTTCAAGCAACGAAACCATTTTCTTCTCAAAATGTAGAATGCTGAGAAAACAAGTTCATTTGATGCTTGTTTCACTCTGTGCAGAGTGACAAGGGTTTCGTTGTGAAAGCTGTTGGTGTTGTTGATGCAAGCTTAGACACAGTCTTTGAAGTGGTTTGCAGCCTTGACCGACATCAGAGATATGAGTAAGTTGAACAATTTTTCTTGTATTGGTCATTTACATAATGTTTACTCTGTCTAAGAATTGATCTTTGCAGGTGGGATATGTTGACAGGTGATCTTGAATTAGTAGATTCTGTAAATGGGCATTATGATGTTCTCTATGGGACTTATGACCCTAAATACATGTCTCGGTGAGTTTGTTTGCTGTGTCCAACTAGTTTGTTACGCATGATGTTTAGTCATTATAACCAAAGATATGCTCTCTTCTTGCTTGTGGCATGGCTTTCAGCTCATGGTGATCACATTTACCTTAGTTATGTTGAATCAAGCTGTTATTCATGTCATGTTGGAAATACCTTGTATGCTGCATGTAAATGTTATTCTTTGTTTATTGTTGGCATGCATTTATGTTTTGTTTCTGTTCTTAGAACGTTATTAATCACTCATATGTTGACATGTATAGGTATTATGCAATTATACTTACTGGAAAGCACTCTTAACTGGCCTTAGTTTGAGGCATTGGAGGTGCTCCAAGAGCGGAGACCTTTTCTTTGACGGTGGTGGCATGAGATATCGTTATAGCAGATATTCAGAGGAGTTTTCGTAGGTCGAAAAAGAGGAGGAAAAATACACCAAAGTTTTGTGCTCTATTGGAAAGGAAGGAGAAAGAGGAGTACATCTCTTCATTCATGGTGTCATGGTGAAGAAAGTGCAGTCTTTTTCCTTTTCCCTATTTTGCATAGAATGGGTGGACCTAGGGTTTGTGGTGGACACTTTGTAAGTTGGAGTTATGGCCCATTTAAAGTGAGAGGGAAGATATTACGTCTTCTAGTACTGTTCTTTATGCTTTAGGGATTTAGAAGGAAATGAGTGATAGCTGAGAATATGTTCTACAATGTGGAAGCCCTGATCGAGATGGTCATTGAGAATATAAGATCATTTGTGATAAATGGGCTCTAATTAGTACAGAATTTGTAGGAGTTGGACTTGATGCCAAATTGGAAATTAATAGCAAATACTGAGCCGATTAAGACAAATAAATGCGTCGTGGATATGCCCTCCAACCCTGTTTTGGAAGCTCAATTTTTATTGGTTTCCTTTTGGAAGTATGGGTCCTTGTAGGTTTGGGGTGCCAAAGAGGTAGTATTCTCCAATCTGGTTAGCTGGGGAGACTCAAATATTGTAGAGGCTATTGCACTACGAGAAGGTTGAACAATCTTTTCTTCTCGATTTCTCAGTGAAGCATCATCATTGAAGGGAGTTCAAAGAATGTCAGTATGGTTAGGGAAGAACTTTGAACTGTGTAATGTTGCTTTCAAATTTAACTAAATTTAGGAACTCTAAGTCAGGTTAAACAGTTCATTTAGTGATGTACATGGAGAGGCCAATCACCTTGTGTATGGGCTGGCTAAGGAGCAGGTATCTAAAGCAGTTGTTTGTGTTGGGATTATTGGCCCCTCTCTTGAGCATCATCAATGTTGTCATAATTGTTATTGTATTGCAAATCGTAGTAGTGGTTGAATCGAGTCAAATTGTTTGTCATAAGATTTTTTCCTATTCTCTAAAAAACCAGAAAATATGAATACTTATAGTAAATCATAATAATAAGAGAACATATTGACGATCTATTTTCCATCGATATGAGCCAAGGAAAATGACATATCACGACATCACGAACTCGAACCTTTATTGGGGGTGTATGTGTCATAGTCTCTCTCTCTCTCTCTCTCTCTCTCTCTCTCTCTCTCTCTCTCTCTCTCTCTCCTCTCTCATAACGAAGAATCATTCCAAAAAAGTATTGCCACCAACTCAATGGACTTTAAAATATTGTTCCCGTCTAGTGTTTGAAGTATCAATATTGCTACAAGTTTCATTGGCTAGGGATATGGAAACAATATTGATATTGTCGATAATATCACCGATAACCAGAAATGCAGAGAAAAATTGGGAAACATGGGGAAAACGGTTGAATTTTGTAGTAAAACTTCAGGAGATGCTCAAATACACATATTTTCATATTTAGGAATAAAAAAATTACAAAAAGAATGCATACATAATACGCTTTCATTTAATGGGGGCCTAAAAGCATGTGTTGTCATGAGAAATCAGTCCAATTATCCCATCCATCCCATCTATCCAACCAACCATCCAAATATCCATCGATATTTCAGAATATTGATAATACACAATATTTCGTAGAGAAATCGTCGACAACTGGAAAGGAAATGAAAGGTCGTGGTCTCAATATCGCTCATTTTGCAATAATGATAATAACGCGATATTATTGATATTATTGTTGACAAATTGAATACTGCATACAACTATGCGTCCATAAAAAAATCGAAATGTTTTTTTTTAATAAATAAAAATTCAGTGATATTGATACATTGGCGATATTATCGAAATATTGCCGATAAACTAGTGATCCAAGTGGCACTTGGAATTTATACAGTCGAAAATATTGGTGATATCGACAAATTGGTAATACAAGCAACACTTGCAATTTACAAAGTAGAAAATATTGGCGATAGATCACCGATACCTGGAATTTCTGATACTATCGGTGTTATTAATATCGCTACCTGTGTTATCGATGTCGATGAGCTGGGGATACGGATGATATCGGGGATATTTTGATAATATCAGGTATACTTCGAACAATGTTCCTGTTAGAGCATAAATGTTATCATGTTAAAGTCAAAAACCATAAAGTACAGGTTCTTACTTCTTAGTGAGGCCTTCAAAGACACATTTTATTAAGTTTCTCTTTATTAGATAATGATAAACATGAGTTTAAAATCACATAACAAAACCCTAGAAAAGCACAACTTGAATTCAAGATATGTGACAAAAACGTAATTAAGTATAAATCTTTAATTTGAAGTCAAATCCTAATCATAATACATATAGGTCAACAAAATGGAACCATCCATAAAGACATTAGTCGTAAATCAATTTGGTGTCTTCATGAATTAAGGAGTATGAATTTAGAATAAAGCTCTACATTTTATGACTGAAGAGAAGATCTATGATTTAATTTCTTATAAGAATCAAATAAATTGACCTTCAAAAGATTGTTAAAGCCTTTACCAATTTAAAAGCATCAATGTAAGCCAAAGAAAATTTAATAAAGAACAAAATAATTGTAATTTGAATCGTAAATCGGTAATCAAATCGTAAATAGGATTGGAATAGGCCAAACAAAATGTAATAAGAAGGAAATAAGTGTAATTTGAATTGTAAATCGGTAATTGAATTGTAAATAAGATTAGAATTGTAGAATTGTAAGATTCATCCAAACGCGGATTCAAAAATAATTTTTTCTAAGATTTGATTTGATCACAAATCTTAAATAAAAAAAAAAAAAATCATAAATCGTAAATTGTAGGATTTTGGCAACAATGAGTAGCATATTCTACTTTTCAATTAATCCATGTTGCCCATAGAAAGTTATATGTTTGTGATTCTGTTGGAGGGTTTAGCATGCCTACAATTATCCGATCACTCTCCTATTGCATTATGAAGGCTATTTTTAGAATTTATCCTTTAGCATTATGAAATAATATGATCTGGAGCTAACTTCCAATGCATCATCTTGCATGAATAATGTTCAACTGTTATTTGTACACATTCATCTTAAATACGACTTTCTATCACTTGATTCTTTGAGTTGCCTTTCCCTTGTCATTTTTGTTATAGGCTTCCATCTACATCTGGTGTTTTGATGGATCTAACAGGTTCCCATGTACTTTGGACGGTCTTGGATTTTTCTTCTTCTTCTTTTTTCAATGTTCAATTTTCTTTTGCAAGTAAAAGTAGGAATCAATATAACCTGAATTTTGTTTTCTTGTTGAGGATGTTGACTGAATTATTATTATTTTTAAATCTTTTTTTTGTTCTCCTACTTTTTTCCTCCTTGGTTGTAATGTTGTTTTCAGGTGGCATTCAAAAAGAGATTTTGTTTTCTCAAGGCAGTGGTTTCGTGGGCAAGATGGAGCATACAGTAGGCATCCTTCTGCATACCTCCAATAGTGCCTTTATCATTATTCCATTCAAAATCTTTCATAGAATGAAAAGGAAAAGAAAATCACTATTCCCTTCCATATTCATTAACTTACTTTCAGAAGATAGATTAGTAGAAGATTGATGAAAACTAAAATATGGCACAAATTGTTTACAATTTACACTAACCTGAAACACCCCCCCCCCCCCCCCTTTTTTTTTTTTCAAATGGCAATGCAATTATTTGAACAAAAAGTAAAAAAATACAAGCGAGAGGTGGAATATAGGAACAGAGGCCCTCTTTCCCATAAAAAAAAACCGATGGGGAACCCTCCAACAAGCCCAGAAAGTCCTCCAATTTACACCCCTGAAAATAGGGAACCCCTAAAGCCATGTAAGCACCCTCCCTTCAGCCCTATTGAAAATCTCCTCATTAATTTCTAATTTGAAGGTTCTATTTTTACACTCTTTCCATAAGGACAAAAGATCAGATAGGAGGGACAATCACCATAGAATTTTGGAAGGGTCCCATTTTGCATGCCAGGAACAAGGCTTTGATTAACCTTGGCACAACTCATTGCAAGTCAAATATAGCTTGGAATATATGTCATAAGGAAAATGCAACATTGCAATGAATATAGATATGATTCACTGATTCTGCATATTTGGGACAAAGGGAGCTGCCATTCATGATGATCATATTCCTCTTGAGGTTTTCAATCGTCAGAATCTTAGTTTTTGCAGCTAGCCACCCAAGAACAACCACTTCAGGGGGACTGGGGTAGTACCACACATGAGCTGAAGAGGCGCTATGTCAAGAATGGAGGGAAAGGCCCTTCTTAGAACTGAATTCTATAGCTAAATCCTCAACCCTTTCCTCGGAAACATGAATCCCAAAATCTCACTTGTTTATGTGTTAACTTTTTTATTTTTATTTTTGGCTTAGACTAACTTGACTGTTCCATCCTATTAAGCAAGATGACCATTCTTTACTCTCTTTCTTCTTGGAAACAAGATACCTTTGCTGCACTAAGCTTTTAAATGAATTGGCACTCTTCTGCAATTGGGAACATCATCGTAGTCTTTTAAGATTGCCATGGTGGAAGTAGTCATGCTTCATATTTTGAAGGCTTCTGTGTCAAGGTTGATGGCAATTCTGACAAAGGTAGGTGTTTCTTGAGGGCTTTCCAATGAAATTTAGATATCTTGCACTTTTTTTTTTTTTTTTGGGTTAGTTTGTTAGTGCACACCCATGTCAGTACACACACTCCATGTTTGCCACCCCCACTAGGGATCGATACCAAGACCTCAAGTGTTGAAACGAGGTATCTCCACTCAGTCTGCCAGTTGAGCCATGGATCTGGGTGTAGACAGATATCTTGCACTTGGATGCACTTCAAACCAGTGTAACTGCTGATGGCTAGTAGTTCTGCTCTGTTGGCGGGAGCTGAACCTCCTTGCGCTCGTGATGGGATGTGCATTTATCTTGACAGATTCATGTTCTTTCCGACTTATTTTTGAATAATTTTGGCCGGATCAGGAAACCTAATCAGCTCCTCCTTTCTCTTCTCCTCTTCACCCCTTCTCTCCTCTTTTTCCCCTTTTCTTTTAGTTTCTTTTCTTTTTTACTTTCGGAGGGCCTCGTAGGGCCCATCCACATTAGCAGCATGCTCCATAGAATGACCAATGTTCCCTATTAATGTGTCTATTGATCTCCATAGTTGTGATTACTAGAGCTCATTGGCATGTCTAGAGGGACCAACAGGATCAATGGGCCTCATAGGTGGTAGACTCTCAGGAGTTTCAACACTGGGTCAAGGGTTCGAGTACCCATAGGTGGTGAAATTCCACTAAGGCGTGCGTGTGTAAAAAAAGAAAAAAGCAAAAAAAGAAAAAGGGATCAATGGGCCTCATAGATGTACCACCAATTCCACTGGCATTTCTAGAGTGACCAATGGGCTCCACAGTTCTTTAGAGCTCTAGATTTCAGGATCAACCTGCTAGTGTTATCAACTGGCATGTGTGGTCCATTGGTGCGATCTGATCTACCAGATAAGCCCGCAGAGCTCTTCGAATTTCAAGGATCACACATATGGGGTCTATCAGTTGATTGACTTTTAGATCGCTCGAAAAAAATTGATTGACTTTTAGATCGCTCAAAAAAAATTGACTGACTTTTAGACAGATTTGGATTCTCAACAAAAGTTGAATAGGACCTATTATATTCTTTATTTATTTCTTGAGAAGACCGAAATGGTCCCAATGATCAAAAGACACTATTTCAGATCAGTAATCATCATAACATCTCGGGTTACAATTACCACAGTTAACCTCAATAGAAAAATTATTTGGAATGGTCCCAATCTACTACGATGTATATTTTTAGTAAGAGAAAATGGGTTACGTAACTAGAAACAAAAAGGAGCCTGTTAAGTCCATTGATATACATTAATACACCATTGTAGTTGGTTCATCACCTGATGATTTAGAAAGTGTCAGTGTAACAGTGATGTCATGGCTTCATCATTCCATGCAGCCTAACATTCGTTGTGTATCTGCAGGGATTAGTCTTACTTCAAAAAAGAGGTGGGGACACCCTGTGTCTTCAAAAAAAAAAAGTTGTGGATTGCTTTTTATTTTATTTTATTTTATTTTATGAAGTTTGTGAAAGAAATTTCAGAAGCTGTTCCTAATCCGATATTGAAATTTATGAATTTGTTTGTCTGATGGATCTTATTCAGTAAGTTAATATCTCGCCATCTGATTTAGATAAATTGGTGTGGAGCGCTAATTAGTCAGGCTGATTCTTGGTGAGGTTTTTCTACTCAACTATAGTTGGGATTTCTAATTTGTTGTCAAGAGATCTGCTTTTGCGCTTATGGAACCATAAGGGGCCCCCTTGCGTTGTGGCGTTTGCTTGGCTTGTCGGCAAAAATGAGGTTCTTACAATCGAAAACCTTTGTAAAAGAAGACTTCCTATCACAAACAGATGCTCTCTATTCCTTATAGAAGAGGAATCGAGGAATCATCTCTTTATTCATTGCCCCTTCGCTTTTGCCGATTGGGTGATTTTTAGTTTGATGAGTGTTGATTTGGTGATGCCATCATTCATGGGGCAGCTGATGAGGGCATGACAAGGCAGATTGGAGGGTTGCAAGAGGAATGTGTCTTTATGGTGTTTGTCGTTGCTCTTGAGTCATTAAAAAAATTGGAATTTATTTATCAATAGATGTAATGCCCTGGAACTCGGGGGTCGAGCAGGAGATTGTAACGTCTTGGAAAAATCCGTACAAAGACCCGAGTACCACCTCAGGCAGAAATCACTAGGGACCAAATCCTTTAGAAATTAGACGAAGATTAATTAAGTGCTTAACTAAATCACCTGCTGAATTAGCTTGGACAACTTTCAATACGAACTGCAAGACCCAAAATCAGTAGGATCGCTGACGCTACGTTACCCTGAAACCTCGAATCAATCTCTAAACCCAGTTGCTCTCGGGAGCGCATTGAAACTCTGTATCGGACTTGGACCGCGCGTCGAAAGTCCGATAACTATGAAACTATACCGTTATGACCGCTTACTGGACTTGACAACCATCTCGAAAATCAAATCCAGATAGTATCCAGAAACGCACAACTTGAGCCCGGATCGAAGTGTGTGAGAAACGCGAATATCTTTAGAAAACGAACTCAGATTTAAGTGAATTGGGTCGTTCGCTTGCAGGCCAAATTTAAGGTTTCAGACCGTCAGAATCCGACCCAAATACACCCTCGGATCAGGGAAATTTCCCAGCACGGGTCCATGTACTCGTGGCCTTGATCGAGTGACGATGACCGTTGAACTGAAACTGGTCCTCCGCGGTCGATCTGTAAATCCGATCGGACCGAAAACTTAACTCGACCTAGATCCAATGCCAGGGAGCTTAAGTCCGATCGCATGCAGAAAAGGAGCCACCAGAAGTGCTCCGTTGGATCGAAACAGCTACTATTTGTCTATAACCTAAGTATACCCTGGCCCTGGGGCCATTCCCATTAGTTCCGGGCCTATATAAGGGCCTTAAATCCTCTCTCCCTTCACATATGAATTTACAAACCCTAGAGAGAGGAGAGAAGAAAGAGAAGGAAAGAGAGAGAGTGAGAGAGTTGGAGTTCGTTCCTGGGATTCAATCCTATCACTCCACGGGTTGAATCAGCCTTTCTTAATCGCTATCCCGGCGATTTCGACTCCGTTCTTGGGTAAGAAATCCTAACCCTAATCTGTTTTAGGGATTCAAATAGAGTAAATAGTGAAATAGCTAACCTATTTCATGCTATAGGTTGCCGTTGTGCCGTAGGCGAGGACTTAGTGTTTAAACTGAGTTCGTTACGGGTCTACCGGCGAAAGGTGCGGACTATAAACGTTTAGGTTATGGTTTTCAAGGCTTTCAATGTCAGTTAATGATTTATGACTGACTTGATTGCTATCACATGCTTAGATACGATGTTTCCTGCGCTTTACACACACACACACACAATATATATATATATATATATATATTATATATATATATATATATATATATATATATATATGAACTATGTTGAATATAGTGTATACCATGTGTTTGTTGATATGATTGAATGAGTATGGAATTTGGATTCGTACTTGCCATGATTATTCGTCGTGAATATATGGTTGTTATACGTGTGACAACTCCTTGGTGAAAGGATTTGCCCTAACACCTGTTATAACCAACATACGTCACGTATGTTGAAGTGTGTAGTCTAAGTGCTTGTAAAAATGTCTGAATGAATATGGAATTTGGATTTGTGCTTGCCATGATTATTAACTATGAATATTTGCTTGTTGTGTATGTGGCAACTTCTTTGTAAAAGGGCTTGCCAGGATATATGTTATAACTAGTCTAATGCATGTATGTTGAAGTGTGTAGTCTAAGTGTTTGATAAAATGTTTGAATGAGTAATCGTATGATGAAATGCTTTTATTAAAGGTGTTGAGATAGGATTCTCAATTACCTTAACTATATAAATAGATTCCTTCATATAATGTGCATTACTATTTTGTGATTTATGTATAACATGCCCATGTAAAATAACATGTGCACTGTGTTCGTTAATATGCTCAAATGAGATTTGTTTGTGATTTGGTTGTTGTATGCTGTTTGACTGTCACATATGAATGCCTATTACAATTGACTGTGATTGGGACTACTACGTAGTCCAGGCAATCGGTAACGATTCCTGTTTGAGTGGCCAAATTAGTCTTGCCACATTTGATGCTTTTGGTGAATCCGAGTCGTACGACGATCGTCGACAGTGGTACTTTGTCGGCTAAGTCAGCGTATGCTCGTACCAGTCGAACTCGTCTAATAAACCGATTGGCCTATTGTGTGTTTACCATGTATGGACGCTCCTGCTTGAATCTAAGGTATCACTTACCAAGGTAAAGCCCGTTTAACCATGGTACCACGATCCGCTAAGACTCATAAGCCGGGCATGGTGGTATGGGACACCGTGGTCGAGTTGTCGGCCTACGCTGGGGCGACGAGCCTCCCCGTAGTGACCAGTGAGCAACCCAAACTCGTGAGCCGAATACGGTGGTATGGGACACTGTATTCGAGCTGTCGGCCTACACTAGTGTAGCCTGACTGTGGTCCCCAGTCGGGTCGGTGACGAGCCTTCGAAAATAGACTGCCAGTTGGTAGGGCGTTGGTGGAGTAACCTCGAGTATGAAATAGGTCTACCCCGGCGCAGCTTGGCTGTGGTCCCCAGTCGGGTTGGTGACGAGCCTTCGAAAATAGACTACCAGTTTATAGGGCGTTGGTGTTAGTGACCTGAACTTGCCTATTGTATGTGATTAACTAGGATTGACGACCTTAGATGGATCATTGTTTGGGTAAATGATACAAGGGAAGTACCTTAACTTCCCAATCCTGCTGTATGAAAAGGTCTAATAAGAACTCGATAATCACGCTCATGCACCACATTGCATGTGCCTTTGGCGTTGGCGTTGAGCACAGAGGAAGGGGTGCATGCTGCGACCGTAAGAGGAAGATCGCAGAGGGAGTGCAGGCGAGGGCATGCATCATTAATACATTTCATGTTTGCATTGACCAGAGTACTTAGGGATGTTTGATTGTATTGCTTTATCATTACTGTTTTATTGAATTGATAACATGTTAAACTTTACGTTATAGCTCCACTGAGTTGATCACTCATTCCCACGTTCTGGGACGGTGTTTTAAAACACCAACCAGACCCTGTTATAGTTGCAGATGATGGTGATGCTTACGTAGCAGAGCTAGACTTTTATGATGACGAGAAGTTCTCCTATATGCAACTCTCTGGCGGGTCTATGTAGACCTGAAGTTGCGTTGACGGGGCTACAGGGTTTTGGATAGAGAACATTACACTTTCTGATTTTATACATTTTTGAATTAAACTTGTAATTATTTAGCTTAGTGACATTCATACTCTGAGGGCTTGCCATTACTTTTGTACAGTTTATATACATATCACAGTCTTCCGCTAGCGTACTTTAATTGCCTCTGGAGTATGATATGCTGTTTTGGTATAATCCCATTCATGTTTAAGGCACTAATATGGACAACATTTAATCATCATTATCTATGTTGCATAAGTGATGCGTTGGAACTCGGGAGTTGAGTTTATGCTCGAACCCCGATTTTCAGGGCGTTACAATAGATTTTTATTTTCCATTTCAACTCATTTCTATAAATTTTTTAGTTGCCTTGATAGGTGTAATTGCTCTGGTTTGTCAGTAATAAATACCTAGAATTGGAAATCCAAAATAGCATAAAATAAACAAGGCCTTGTTTTGTTTTGTGTTATTATTATCACGTCAATTTTCCTTCAGTTCCATTTTTTTATTCGATTTAGTTCGATTCATTACTAACCAGCGGGCTCAGCTCACTTGTACACATCTGCAGAGTGTGGACAATTCTTCAATATCTTCTTCATTCACCAAAAAATATATTCTTTATGCCATTTTGGCCATTGGGGGGTTGGAGTTCTAGGGTTTTTTTGGATGATTCTTTGTCATCCTCTTGTATGGTTTTCTTTTCTTAATAAAATTGCATCATCCTCCAAAAAAAAAGGCAAGTTGCTGAAAGAACATATTCCCAAAGCCATAAAAAAGAAGAATACCAGAGTGATGATATATTGCGTGTTTATGAATTCCATCGTGAGATAACAAATATTTAACAGGGTGAAATGCCAGCAGAAGAATGCTTTTATGAGACAAAAGTTGGTGGAGTTGAACAACTGTCAGCCACAGGCTCACACTGCTGAATAAATAAAGAAGCAAAACAAAATAAGGTCTTTGAGTTCTTGGTTGACTACAAGTGGCAAAGGGTGAAAGTTCTCGGCAGGGAATTGTTACCTTCCTAGAGGCTGTGTATAATTATAATCAAGGAGAATGATAACAATGGTATGCAGTTAGAATGTTGTATCTATTCATGAAAAGCCTGCCTTAGTTACGAATTTTAGAGCTTCTCAAGTCAAGTGACTATGGAAGAGGATTGGCTTGAGTAAAGATGTCTTTTGCTGAAATAGACAAGCTGACCCGTTGTAGAAAAAGAAGACATGCCAAGGAATATTGCTGGGATTTGCATCCTTGGATACACACACACACACACGAAACAAAGGAACCTTGCTGCCAATACTGCTGCTTTCGAGGGGGACTGAGGGAGATCTGTCCTAATTTTGGGAATTCGACTCCGGACTCGAGAGATCATGCTTTAATTGAGTTACAACAACAATTGGTTTCCCTAAAAGTATCATTCAATTCTTCTCATTTACACATGTTTATGGAGCAGCCATGTATATCTAGAACTGAACTCATACTCATGCTTCTCAGTCTCATTCTTCAAAGAGCTCCGATACTATGTTAGATTTACAGTATAAGAGCAGAAACAAGAAGAAAATGGGAAAGGAATGAATTGGATGGTTGAGATTCACTGGAGGCAGTTATCCAGAGACAAATGGAATAGAGAAGGGGACAATAATTCTGCCTATTTTCACAGGATTGCAAATGCTTGATAGAGATCGAATTACATTACGACAATCAAAGTTGGTAAAGAGTTGATTTATGGGAAAGATGATATCTTTCTTTTGTTTTGTGAATTATTTTCTTGATGCTTTTTCCAAAGAGTTTCCTGTGAGGCTGTACCTTGGTAGGATACCGTTTGACACTATTTCTACTGATTAGGCAAGCTTATTGAAGCTCTATTCAGTTGTCATGAAGTCAAGGCTACAGTCTTTGATGCTTAAGGTGATCGGCCCCTTGGTTCCGACTGTTTCCTTGTGGTATTCTTTCAGCATTGTTTGGAGGTGGTAGAGGATGATCTCATGAGTGACATTATTTAACGAGTTCTATGAGGGGCTGATATTATTATAGAGTTTAGACCAATTAGCCTTATCGTGGGTGTGTATAAAAGATTGCAAGAGTCCTTGCTGGGAGATTGAGGAAGTTTATTAATGGTGTGATACCCTATTCCCAAATCTGCTTCATTCCTAGTAGAATGGCCATGGAAGGCCACGCCATTGATAATGAATTGGTGGTTTTTTACCGGAAAAGTGGTTGCTCAAGTTTTGTTGAAGGTTGATATTGCAAAAGCATATGATTACGTCAGTTGGGGGTTTCTTATTTATTTATTTAGTCTTTGTAACACCCTGAAAATCGGGGGTCGAGTAGAAACCCAACTCCCGAGTTCCAACACATCACTTATGCAACATATTTAATGATGATTGTATGTTGTCTGTATTAGTGCATAAAACATGAATGAGATTAAACCAAATCAGCAAAACATAATCCAGGGACAGTTGTAATACGCAAGCAGAAGACTGAAACGAATATGTAGAACTTTATAAACCAGTATAGGTCCCCAAAGTATGTATGTGTTGCCAGGTCAATAATTACAAGTATTGTTTCAAAATACAAAATGTCAAAAAAAAAAGTGATAGTCCACTACAAGTATAACCCTGAAGCCCTGTCGATCAGAACGGTCGATATAAACCCGCCTGAATACTGCATATATGAGGAAACATCCTCATTGTCTGCGAAGTCTGGCTCTGCCTCATCAGTCCGGTCTCCATCTGCAACTAAGATAGAGTCTGGTTGGTGTTTAAAACACCGTCCCAGAACGTGGGAGTGAGTGATCAACTCAGTGGAATAATAAAGCAAAGGTTAACATGTTATCAATTCAGTCAAGCAGTAATGATAAAACAATACAATCAAACATCCCTAAGTACTCTGATTAATGCAGGAATGGTATATATAAATGATGCATGCCCTCGCCTGCACTCCCTCTGCGATCTTCATCTAACGGTCGCGCATGTCAGTCACTTCCTCAGTGCTCTCTACTCAACGCCAAACGGCACATGCGGTGCGGTGCATGAGCGTGATTACCAAGTTCTTATTAGTCCTTTTCATACAGCAGGATTGAGAAACTAAGGTACCTCCCTTATATCAATACCCAAACAATGATCCATTCTAGGATCGTCAATCCTAGTAAATCTCATACGAAGTTGCGGTTCTATGTCACTGCAAAGGGCTCGTTACTTGATCAGTGCAGGCCTAGTTTATAATCTAGTTGCTACGGAAAGGCTCGTCGCCTCATCGCAGTCTCAGAGTATGCTCGAGGTCACTACAAAGGGCTCGTCACCTGATCAGTGTAGGCCGGCAGCTCGAATACAGCGTCCCATACCACCGTATTCGGCTCACGAGCTTATGTTACTCACTGGTCACTACAGGTGGACTCGTCGCCCCGGCGTAGGCCGACAGCTCGACCACGATGTCCCATACCACCATGTCCGACTCATGAGTCTTAGCGGATCGAGGTACCCAGGTTAACGGGGTTTCCACTGGTGAGTTTGGTACCCTAGGTTCAAGCAGTAGCATCCAAACATGGTGAACATACATCGGGCCAATCGGGTTACTTGACGAGCTCGACTAGCACGAGCGCACGTTGAGTTGATGGACATGAAGTGCGTAAGCACTCCGTGTGACCTAACCATCGTCGACATCCCAAGTACTGCTCGGATTCATTGACCACGTCCTGTGTGGCGAGACAACCTCAGCCACCAATTCGAGGTCCGTTACCGATTGCCTGGACTATATAATAGCCCCAACCACATTCAATTATAACAGAAAATCATATGAGATAATCAGAGCAGTAATGGATCAATAATTCCAATCATACAAGCATTTGAACATTTTACGGATTACAACTTAAACATGAATTCACACATATGCATTCCATACCTAAACAGACACTATAATATAAAATACATGGAGGAAATCATACACATAGTTAAGGTAGTTGAGAATCATATCTCAACATTCATACAAAGTACAAATTACTAACTAGTGGTTCATTCAAACATTTTTCAAACACTTAGTCTACGCATTCCAACATACATGACGTATGTTGGTTATAATATGAATTAGGGCAAATCCTTTCGTCAAGGAGTCGTCGCCTACACGACAATCATACCCACGACAGTTAGTCATGGCGAGCACGAATAGAAATTCTATACTCATTCAGACATTTTCACAAACACCTAGGCTACACATTATAACATACACAACGTATGCTGGCATAACATGTGTTAGGGCGAATCCTTTCGCCTAGGAGTTGTTACACATGCAACTAGCATATATTCGCGGCAATTTATTATGGCAAACACAATTTCAAATTCCATACATATACGATCATTTCTACCAACACCTGGAATACAATATATTCAACATAGTTCATGTATATCTGTATCGCGAAACAAACAACGCATTTGACATGTGAAATGGCACCCACATCAGTAATAAATCATTAACCAACATTGAAAGCCTTGAAAACCATAACCTATACGTTTATAGTCCGCACCTTTCGCCGGTAAACGCGTAACGAATTCAGTTTAGACACTAAGTCTTTGTCAACGGTAGAATGACAACCTATAACATGAATTAGGTTAGCTATTTCATCACTTACATTATCTGAAACCTTAAAACAGATTAGGGTTAGGTTTTCTTACCTAAGAGCGGGATCGGAATCGCCCGAATAGCGATACAGGAATGACGGATAAGCACGTGGAACGACGAGATTGAGTCCCGATAACAATCTCCCACACTCTCCCTCTCTTTCTCTTTCTTTCCTTCTCTTTTCTCTCTCTTCTCTCTCTAGGGTTTGCAAAATCGTATGTGAAGGGAGAGAGAGGGTTTAAGGCCCTTATATAGGCCCAAACTGACCGAAATGGCCCCAGGGCCATGGTATACTTAGGTTACAACCAAATGGGGGTTGTTTCGATCCAACGGAGCACTTCTGGAGGCCCCTTTTCTGCGTGCGGTCGGACTTAAGCTCCCTGACATGGGATCTAGGTCGAGTTAAGTTTTCGGCCCGATCGGATTTATAGATCGACCGTGGCGGACCAGTTTCAGTTCAACGGTCACCGGCACTCGATCAAGGCCACAAGTATGCTGACATGTGTTGGAAATTTTTCCTGATCCGAGGGTGTAATTGGGTCAGATTCTGATGGTCTGAATCCTTATATTTGGCCCGCAAGCAACACGACTCAGTTTACTTAAATTCGAATATTATTTCTAAAGATATTCACGTTTCTCACACACTTTGCTCCAGGCGCAAGTTAAGCGTTTCTAGACACAATTAGGACTTGATTTCCGAGATGGTTGTCAAGTCCAACTAGGCGGTCATAATTGTATAGTTTCGTAGCTATCGGACTTTCGACGTGCGGTCCATGTCCGATACGGAGTTTCAATGTGCTCCCGAGAGCAACCGGGTTTAGAGATGGATCCTAGATTTCAGGATAATGTAGCGTTAATAATTCTACAAGTTTTGGGTCTTGCAGATCGTATTTAAAGTGATTGGTGATAATTTCACAGGTAAACTAGTTTAGCGCTAGTTAATTCTCGCCTAATTTCTAAAGGATTTGGTCCTATGTGATTTCTGCCTGAGGTGGTACTCGGGTCTTTGTATGGATTTTTCCGAGGCGTTACAGTCTTGTACGGTTTAGAGTCAATGGAAAAGCTGAGTTCATGCCTATATTTCGTTACCTTGTCATTCGAGATTATCAATGGATCCACAAACGGTAACATGGCATTCAGGAAAGGGGATCTGTTATCCCTCTCCTCTTCTTGATTGTGGTTGAAACCTTGTTGAAAATCATCAAGCAAGTGGCTATTGCTAGTAGCATTAGGGTATGTGCTCGAACAATAGGGAGGTTGTAGTTACTCAAACCAGTTTGCGGATGGCACCATGTTCTTTTACCTATTTGGGAGTTTGTGATTTGTTTGTTAAGTCACACAACGTTCAGAATCATTGGAAAAGCCGAGGTCTTGGAATTAAGGGTACATTTGGCTGTATCACTGGGATTAGTTGAGGCAGTTAGATGGTGAGGGGGTTGGCTTTGAGGTTGTGAAATTCCCAAGTAAACACCTATGCACACCTATTCTTTGGTAGACCTAGCAAGGAGGTTTTAGATGCGGCAATCAGAAGTTTCAGCATGAGATTTGCTTAGCTTCAAAGGTAGAGTGCTATCGTTAGGGGGTGAAATTGTGCTTATCAAATCTATATTAGCTAGTTTATCGGTGTATATGCTATCCATTTTGCATTCTTTAGTGAAGGTTTGCAGAAAAGATTGAGGTTATTCAATGAAGGTTCTTGTGGAATGATAGTGATGATAGCCATAAGTTACATTTGGTTGTATGTGATATGTTTGCAAAGTCGTCCACGATGGTGGCATGGATTGAAATATCCATATCGTATCGGCTGATACGGGCATGCCATATTTGTATTAGCTTGATATGATACGCGATATGAGATTGGATTGGCTCTAATTGAAAAAAATGTGATGTAGGACGGGTGGCCTAGCCTAGAATGATGCAATGAGATCATCAACGGATTAAGTAGAACAATTTAAAGCACAAAATAATGCTAATCAATCACAAACGTAATGAATTCAAGTATTTAACTGTGCTCAAATTCAAGACTAAATCACAACCTGTCAGTTAGATCTTATAAAACACGATTAGATGGAAGATAGGACTTCTATCTAGCATAGGAATTGATCTCATTCTAAAGGGAATCTCTTGATTTTTTTTAAAGGGTTTAAGAACTAGGGTTTTGGGATTAGGGGATAATAATATTTGGGGATTTGGATTTGGGAATTAGGGTTTAGAGGTTTTAGGGATTTAGGGTTTTTAGGAAACTAGGGTTGGGATTTGGGGTTTTAGGGATTAGGGTTTGAATGGGAGAAACAAAGAGCAAAAGGGAAGGGGGGATGGGTTGGGTGGAAGTTGGGTCAGTTTCAGTTGAGGATGTATGGTTTAGGACAAAGAAGAATAAAGATGGTGGTATGAATTGCTTGTTGAAGGAGAAAAGAAGAAAAGAGAACTAGAAAGAAAGAGAACAAGAGAAGTGAAGAAATACCTTTTGATGGAAGAGAACGAGAGAGAAGGATAACTTGGAATCACACCAAATCACTCCAATCATAGGAGAGTTTCTTCATCTCAAAGCAAAGAGAAAGAAGAAATTTATTTCATATATTCAATAATGGCTAGGGTGGACATCCAAGCCTCTATCGTCTCAAAAAAGACTTTTTACAAAAAGACGCTCTTAGATAAAATGTTTCACATAAATACGCTTAATAAAGTAAAATAACAAGCATATAAACAAACTAAATAAACTAAACTATTTTGTGGCCTGTGGGGTTTACGATCAAGATGTCCAATGACGATGATCCAACGGTCATAATGGTCTACGGTTGAAATCCGACGGTCCAAATGGTCCAACTAAGCAACCCACATGCATCTTCCCATTGTGGGCCTTATGGGGTCTTTAATGGGGTAGGCACTTGAATTGGGCCCAAGTCATGTTTAATTTGTGTTCCAATATGGGCGTCCATTTTGTTCACTTTCAACAGATCAAGCCAACATACAACATTCATATCAAAGAAAGGTCAGATATACCATTTTGTACATGCCCAAAAATTATAAAAAATGATTGATTCTTGAATATCTCACTGTTTCCCTTTTTTTTTTTTTTTTTTTGATTTTCTCCTTAATTCCTTGGCTTAAATTTTGATTGATATTGGCCAATATGGTCCAATATGGGCTGATATTGATATGTGACGCCATTTCATATCATTTTTCAGCCGGGCTGATATGCCTCCCAATACTAATATTCAGAACCATGGATGGGGGCTTGAATTTGAGCGAGATTAAAACGATGAACATTGTAATATAATGAGAATGGTGGTGGATTCTGGATATTAGTGAAGCCCCCAACTATGAGGACCTTACTAGCTGTGAGAAATGGTATAACAGACAATAGTTGGGACGTCAACTGGGCGTTGTAAAGAGAAGGGTCAACTATTTGGTGAACTGTTTCCTGGGCACAACTACTCTGTCAAACCTTGTTTGTTTCAAGGTTGGTGTGGTTTGAGAGGATTTGTGGTGCTTAGTGGAACATTCTGTAATATATTTGAATCTCTGTATGTGCTTAAGGTCAATGAAGGTGCATTTGTCAATCGTCTATTAAAGAATGGGTGGAAAGGTAGTCTGGTGTCCTCTTTTCAGGCGGGCGAAAATTAGAGGAGATTGGCAACCTATTTAGGTTGTTGGAACTATTGTGAGGGTGTACATTTCTTATCATGGTTTTTACAACCACATCTGTGCCCTTGATGCAAATGGTGAATTCTCAGTTAGACCTTTATCTTGGCAGTTATCCGAAGGTAATGGTGGTGGGTCTGCACATTTCCTGAAGATGTGGTCTGTCTCCATTCCTTTAAAAATCGGGGCATTTACATGGTTAGCTAGCAATTTTTTTTGGCTATTGATTCCCTTGAAGCATAGTGGGATTCCCAAAGAAATGCTCCATGCGTGGCATAGTTGAGGAGTCGGTTATCCACCTCTTTATTAACTGTAATGTCATCAGTAGACTCATCATGAGTTGGGCGTTCCCTGTATTAGTGGCAGAGTTGATCAAGGGTTGGATGGTGTCAGGTTGGGGTTCCATTTGGCAGATCTTGTGGACCTCTCTGGCTTTTGTGACCCTGTTGGTGCATGTGGCTGAAAAAAAAGGAATCTTTAAGGGTAAAAGATCTTCAATCTAGACAGTTGTTCCTATGATCTTCAGACTTACTGGGATGGTCGAGTGCTGATTCTGGCTTTTAAGGGTACATCCATATCTATGTTTATCATGAATTGGAATGCGGTGCTCAAGTGTGAGTGGATGAAAGCTCTGTAGTTTATGGATGGCCCTCCAATGGCTATTTTAAAATCAATTTCGACGGTTGTTTGTTAAGCAACGACATGCCAATGAGCAATGGGTGTGGGAGAGGCTGTGTGTGGTTCTAATGGTCTAGTGCTTGTTGAGTTGTTCGAACTAATTGGAGTGAGATATTCTGATTTTGCTAAGGCATCCACGTTGTTGGAAGTCAAGGTGGCTGCAAGTTATAATTTCTTTCCGGCCATTATTGAGGGTGGTTCCTCAAATGCTATCACCTAGCAACTTTACATGTGTGCTTGTAGAGATCAGTTGGGATGATTGAGGAAACCTACCTGGCAAATTTATATATGTATTTTGTGCTAATTTTTTTTCCGACAACATATGGTTTAGGCCCCGATAAAATGGCAACTTATTATGTATAATTGTTTTTCTTTAACAATATTTTGATTCCTAAATGTGTAAACATGTATCTTTTAACATCTCTTGAAGTTTCACTGAAAAATTCTGACTTTTTCCCAATGTTTCCCTCGGATGTTGATATGTTTTTCAAGTATTGATAATATCGACAATCCCGATACATGTTTCCATATCCCTAGTCATCGATACATGTAATGATACCGGCAACATACAACGATAATGCTACAAAATGAATCTACAATATTTTTAGGTTTCAAAGGGAAAAAAGAAATCCAGGTTTGGGATTAGGCACTATTTGGTGATAATGTTTTTGGTGTGTGTGTGTGTGTGTGTGTGTGTGTGTGTGGGAAAGGCCCAAAAGGATGTGGATGAAGGTAGTAAGAAAAGATTTGATGACCTATGGTTTAGTTAGGGATATGCTCCTTGATAGAGTGGAATGGCGGAATAGGATTCATGTTGTCTACCCCAATTAGTTGGGATAAGTCTTAGATGCTGATGCTATGCATATGACATATGGCATCAACAGTGGAATAAAAGAAGTGTGAGTTTAGGGAGAAATATTCTCTTGCAAAGGGAGAACACACACACAAAAAAAATAATAATTTCTTTTGTTTTGTGATGTGTGCAATAGTCCATTATCAATGACGAAGTCTCTAGTTAACAACACTCGCATACCAATGCTGTCCCATCCGTGCTCACCCCAGCCTAACTATTAGAAGCACATCCCAAAGGGCAAGCAAGCAAAATAGGGTCATGGAGAGGTAGTTGCCATGCACACTATTGGGTATAAGTCAAACATGTGCATAGAGGGTCATGCTCGAATGGTTGGCTGCGTAGAACAGTAATTAGCTTACCAATCCATGTTTACCGAACAACTGTTACATGCCAATGTGGTCATGCCCCACGCTGCATGTTAGCCCATCTATTGCGCTCAACCTATAGAAATGTATTTGCAAACAGCTAAGGTCTAGAGCATGCAATGATAGACACTGGGCATTCTTCTGTGCTACACTTAAAACTGTAAAACAATGATCTCAATCAAAGGAGCTGCTACATCTGCTTCCAAGTGAATGACACAGATTTTGTAACAAAAGACACTCAAATGAACTGAACATGGCCAGGGTGAGATTTATGTTGATAGTAAGCTTATACATACACATTTATTGTGTATCATTTACAACAAAGAGCATGCCATATTTTATCCTTATTTACTCGGATGAGAGTCCTAACTTTCTAATTCATTGCTGCAGCCATCTTACAGTTTCCAACCATCCATAAGAAGCGGCCTCCAAAATCTGGTTATCAGCGTACAAAAATGATTCGTAAGACTTTCTCTTTGCTCATTGAAATTGGCACAAAAATATGATTCTGAAGTCTATGTTCCGAATGCTTTCTTGGTTTCTTTCTGAAAGTTGCTTTCTTGTTTTCTTACTACTGCTTTTGTAAACAATTAACAATGTATTTAGTGTTTTTGGCATATGGATTAACATTTTGTAATGGGTTACTTGGAAGAAAAAGAGTCAACTAACCAAACTCGTCATCATCATCATCATCTAAGCCTCATACCAACTAATTTTGGTTAGCTAAATGAATCTTGTTATGCCATTCCACTCTATCATTGAAATGTCAGGTTGTCAGGATTCATGATAAATATTGTGGCCAAAGTTTTGTGTTGGCTGCCAACCTGTTGCAACCCTCCTTCATTAGACCTTGGGACCGGGCAATGGAGAAAAATTACTTGTATCTTTGCAGTAAATGGAAGTGAGAGTAGGGCAGTTTCTTATTTGAATGGTACTTATAACAAGGTACTGCGCCCACTTCTAATCATGTTACGACCCACTCTCGCGTTTTGCTGCCTAGGTATTTTATTCTTGCTAACATTTTAAAACAGATGCTTCCCGCTCCTGCACCCGAATTTGTTGCTGCTTTGCTTCATGGCTCGTGCAACTATAGGCAGATATCCAATTTCAGAATGGATCTTGAATTCTTTTTATCCCTTTGGGTGCATTTGGATGTCCATGAAATCCAGTTTTCATAAGATCTATAAACATTTGTACTTCGATAAACCTGATGTTGTTGTAAATTGTCATCTAGTTCAGATTACGCAAATCTCAATTCCAACACTCGGTTTTAAACCTCAAAATCCAGTTTTCTGAAAACCACTTGCACTTGTTTTTTTTTAAACCAAGGACGACATTAGAGAAGGCTAAGTGTTAGAACGTTAAGGAGTAAGGACATGATGCAGGACAATTAACCACTTGCTCTAAAAGCTCGAACTGTTAGAGCATGGCGAATTAATCCCTTTTTATCTCATAGCCCAGGCCCCAAATCCATGGGTTAGGTCCTCGGCCGAACCCTCCTCGTGGGCCCCAAGTCCATGGGTTCCACCCTCTTGTGGGCCCCAAATCCATGGGTTCTGCCCTATACGAGCCACCCGCCTCACACGGGCCCCAAATCCATGGGTTATGCGAGCCACCCACCCCAAGTGTGCCCTTGCATCCCACAGGCCACCCCACTCGAGCCCGGTGTGAAAATGCCCCCGCATTAGGACACTAGTATGGATATACCCCTCATTTTCATGCTACTACATGTGCTGCACATGTGAGAGATAAGCTGTCCATCAGGTGGATCCCATTGTGTTGACACCCTGATCCCAAAATCAGGTCATTTCACTGATCATGTCAGCGACAACCTATGCAACTGATGGGTGGCTTGAAAAAACTTGAGTATGTTTTTTTAATGGTAAACAATTTTATTAACAAACAGAGCTTCAAGGTGAGTGGCGGAGGCATATTGAGAAATCATCCTTCTTATAAACTACAAGAACAAAAAGACAAGATGACCATCCTCGTCCAATGAGGCCAACAACTGCCACAGCCATAAAGAAACAGGTCTGATAAGAAAAATCCTAATCCCTCATAATAACAGCGAAAAGAACCCTCTAAGTTCAGGAAAAGGAATAGTCCACCTTACAACCATGCATAAAATCTTATAAATAAAGTGATCTACTAATTCACATGATTGGTGGACCAGTTTTTGGTTTTATCGAAGGAATCTAAATAGTTAGTCACTGTTGATGGACATCATGGATCTCTCACACACGTTCCCTGTTGGCTAATGTGGTGGCTTGTACATGGGTAGCCTTTTAGAGCCACGTAGGTTGAGGAAGCCTCATCGATCCATTTAGAGAAACTTTGATACTCCGATAGGCTCTAATGGTTCACGTGCATGCATTTGAGCATTGTACAAGATATGCATGCAACTCAAATTAAACCAGCAATTTGTCGATCCTGCTTTAGATGGGTGACAAAGAAATCATTGAAGTGGTGTCTGAACTTTCATTTAATCCGATCATGTAGATGAAAAATAGTTAACTGACTGAATTCAACAAACAAATGCCAATTAATACGAGGAGGATAGAACCATTCAACAAATTTGATTTTGGGTTTATGATGTATCTAAAGTGGGCCTCACAATTTTGATGGGTTAAATAAATTACGTGTATGCTACATGTACATTGTCTGAGTGCATGCTTACATCAGTCCCTGTTAGAATATAACAAATAACTCATCATCCCTCATTTACCTAAAAAAGAGGGATGTTCAGATACATATAGTGGACCACAGAGTTACCATCCATTGAGCTCACAATGCTAACCTATCATGTACACACAACATCAGAGCTGCTGTAAAGGTAGGTCCTACCCTGGGGATCATTGGACGAAAAAATCAGTCCAACCCATTCTTGAAAATAATAGACTGCCAGTGGGTTGACTTAATATATACACCTGGCTTACTTGATGAACGGATCAGCCTGATTTTTATATCCAAAGATCTTCAAGGTGGGCCCTATATTTTTACTGGTTTGAATGCCTTATACATATGCCATGTTGCCACATGCACTCATGGATGGGTCTAAATACTACATTACAAAACTCGTCATTCATGAGAAATTATAAGATACATGAGAGGAGGCTTCGCATTGGGTACTTCAGTTTTCAGTTTTGACGTGTGTGGCCATGGTCTTTTAATCTGTAAAAAAAATGATAACGTCGTCCTGGATTGACCATGCTCCACAATTTTCCTAGATTAGAAGACCATAGCCATCTGTGTTTGGACCTTCTTAAGTTGAATGTGGATCTTTATTGTACTTCTCCTTACTGGTTGGTCACAAATCTAAGGGTCCATTTGGGTAGGGGATCCTGCATAATTGGGATTAAGTCTAATGCGAATTTTGGCGGGCCCCATCCCCTCCATGTAGGATTATTAGTGCTAGGTGCTGCTTTCCTCTGCATAAATGCAATTAACCGCGTTTCAGTCTCTTTTTTCCTCTCCTAAAAGTTCGATAATCACACCTATGCAGACAAAAGCGGCAGTGAATCTAATGAGGGCATGGACTTGCTCTTAGAGTTCCCATCAGAATGCTTTCCAACATGATGTGGTGAAGTGTGCTGATGAAGCATTTAATGTGCTTATTTGAATGATTTCTTTTTGGAATATGTGAAATTTGTGTACTGCTCATACCTAATTCTTGAACATTTTTCCAAGGCCATTCTGCACATCTATATCATCTGATGAAGCAACTACAAAAACATTGGAAGCTTTTCTTGATTGGTGGTTTTCTTTTAATTTTTCTTTACTAGCATCCATTTGGGAGATTAGAAGATTAAATCCATCACCAACTTCAAGTGGTGAGAATGCCTTGTAACACAAATGTTGGAGATAAACTCTAGTGGCTGGGGTAAATGGAAGAAACATTACCAATCAAAGTTCGAGAAGACCATCCCTTATGCGTTGTTGTGCCAAGTTGCAGGTTGAGTAACCTTAACTTTTCTCTTTATTATCTAATGTGCAAAATTAACTTTTTTTTTTTTTTTTTGCAAGACTTTATCCTATTCAGTGGGGCCACTATGCACATGATTTACTTTTCATGTCCACTTGTTGAGATGAACTACTAAACCTTTATTGTGTAATTTGTTAAAAATATGCATTTCGTATAGTGAACCCTTTTGTAGCTTGTGTTTATTGGTCTAGTAAAAGTGTGTTACTTGGATGAGTTTACATGAATGGGCCCTGCCTTTTGATTTAATACATTACATCTTTGGAGGGCTCGCCTTTACAACACAAATTTCGGGCATGGATAAGGAATTGGTTCTACATGTATGGGATTGTCACTAAGAGAAAATGCCTTTTCATTGCACTCTTTAATGTCCTCTATGACAAGAAATGGTCAATTCTCTTGTAAATTTAAGTTTTCATACCAAATGAAGACATAAAGGTCGATGTTTTATAAAAGAAACACACACATAGTCAGCATCATCTTAGCCTTATGCCAGCTATTTTGGGACAGCTTTACAAGTCCTGTTGCTAGTCATACTGATCATGGCCTTGCCCTTCATAAGTGGACAAGTCTCATATCATCTCACCACCTTGATCCATGTTCTCTTAGGTCTTTCCCTCATCCTCCTTTCAGACTCTTCAATCTCCATGGAAGTTTCCCTCCTTAGTAGGGCTTTCCCCCCATTTTCGTTGCCTATAGTTGAACCAGCTGATTAGATAAGGCTTGGTAATGGTAATAGTTGAACCATTTTAATTTGTTCTCTATCATTTATCTTGCACAGTCCTGCTAAGGCTATTCTAAGGCTTCTCTTGGTGACCTCATTCTAGATTCTACCTTCTTATTGATACCACACATTCATCGCAACGTCCTTTTCTTTGCAATGATCAGCCTTAGCTCATTTTGTGTCCTAATTGCCAAATAGCTAGTCATGTGGTAGTCTTATGAAAATTCCCTTGCGTTTCATTAAATGTGCCAATAACATAGCACCCAAACTCACATCCCTACTTCATCCAACCTACTTTAAATAAATTGGAAACATTATCATCGGTCGCTCAATCCTTTTGAATTATAGAGCAAAGCTTAATGACAGATTGTTTTGAGGAATCTCTTGGCCATTTATTTTAACTAAAGCATTATCTTTTACAATTGTCTAGATAAAGTTAGATTCCAAATATTGTCTTGGTTCCGTTATTTTAAATTTGAGACTCTGCAGCCTTCCTCCAAGTCTCCAGCCTGGCATTCCTCTCCTTTAGTCTCATTGACCAATAGCATGTCATCCTTAAATAACATAACCAAGGAACCTCTTTTGGTTAAGTCATCCATAACTAGTGTAAAAAGGTTCGAGCTTAGTGTTGACCTCCAATGAAACATGTTATTAGTCTCACCACATTGTTCTCACCCTTATAAAACACCCGCCCAATGTCTTTTTTGAGAGTTAAGAACATTTTTATTGAAAAGAACACCAAAAGGCGAGAAAAGAATACAAATTAAAGGACCACCCAACAAGAAAACCCAAATAAAACAACTAGATTGCTTTAACGTAAAGAACCTATCTCGAGACAAGATTATTGATTCTGCCAATAACTTCCTTGAAGGATATCGGGACATTATGAAAACAACAAGCATTTCTAGCTCCCTAAACAATGTACTAGATAGCCATAATGTAGAGCCCCCACCTAGCTTTCTCAGATTTCCCGCATCCTCCTCCATGCCAAGCCCAAAGAAGATCCTTCACTGCTTTCAGCATAACGCACTTAATAGAAAAAAGATCCAAGACGTGATCCCAAATCTTCCTCATAAACTGGTAATGGATAAAAATGTGGTAAATTGATTCCGCATCTTGCATGTACATCGAACAAATATTTTGCAGAACAAGCGATCTTGTTTGAAGGTCGTCGATGGTGAGAATTTTCTTCCTTCCCACCAACCAAACCAACACTGCCACATGGGGAGGAGCACCATAGAACTAATGGTGATAAGGATGAGGAGGACCGCGAGAGGGGTTGGCCTGGAAATCAAACCATAAAGCATCCGAATTGAGAACTTCCTCGACCGATAGGCCGACCATAAGATATAATTTGAATCTTGACTTGAAGGCACAACATTTTTAAGGCACTCGAGCAGTCCCACAAAATCCTCAACTTTTGCATCCGTCAAATTCCTACGACAAGGGGGTTCCAAATAATGGACCCTTCGCAAAGAAAGAAACTATCCGCAACGGATATGAATCAATTGGTAGAAATGTGAGCCAGCCTAGGAAACATATCTTGGAGGTATGTATTTCCACACCATAAATCCACCCGAAATCTGATATGACGACCATTACCAAGGGAGAACGCAATCCCTTTTTGCCTAGATGCTCAATTGTTGCAATCGTTCTCCATATGGAAGAGCCTCTAGATAAAGAGGACCTTTGGACGAACCACTCACCAAATTGCGTGCTGTACTTGCTTGTAATAAGCTCCCTCCACATCCTTCCTGACTCAAAATCGAACCTCCAGATCCCTTTACCTAGAAGAACAAGATTCATCAGTTCCAAGGTTATAATCCCCACACCCCCCATCTTGATCGGTCTGCAAACCTCCTCCCATCTAAGTAGATGAAACTTTTGACCCTCCATGTTGCCTCTCCAAAAGAAGATTTTCTCATCTTTTCTAATTTCTGCAAGATTGATTTCGGGTATTTGAACATCGACAAAAAGAAGATTGGCTTTTAGCGAAAGCTATCTTAATGAGAGTTAAGTGACCTTCATAGAAGATACCTTGTATTCCAGCTTGAAAGTTTCCTTTCAATTATTTCCACCACCTTGTTCCAAAGATGATGCAGAACACATGATTTAATGCTAGCATGCAACGTGGAGATTATGAAAGAGTCCATAAAGCAATTCAATTAACAAAAGATGCTAATCCACCAAGTAATTAAGAGTAAACAATAGGCAATAAAATTTGATTTAACCTAAATCACATGCTCCTATGCTTAGGAATCACATAAATCAATTAAAATTAGGCTCGATGGAAGGATAAAACTTCCAATTTAGCATAGGCACGTTCCACACTCAAAGGACAAATTTATAGGTTTTATGATTAGGGTTAGGATGGGGAAAATTTGAAATTTGGAAAATTAGGATTCATTGGAATTGGGAATTTTAGAATTAGGGTTTTTTAGAAATTGGGAAAGATAGGAAATTGGGGATCTAGGGTTTATGGTAGGGTTATGGATGGGAAATCTAGGGGTTTTTATGGAGGAAGCAAGGGGAAATCAAAGGATTGAGCGGTTGTCCATGCGGTTAGCCTAGGGGCTCATACTGTGGGTCGTTGGCTAGGCTTTTTGTGTCCTCAATGGTTGATTTCGGTTGGGGTTGAAGTTGGATGATGAGAAGTTGAAGAAAAATATGATTTGGATGATCTTGGATAGGAAGGGAAGAAAAGAGATGAAGTTTTTTGAAAAAATACATCTTTTAGATATAAAGGAAGAGAGAAGGAAGATGATAGATGGAGATCTTGCACATTCTTCAAATCACATGAAGAAAAGAAAACACAGCTTTTTTTTTTTCTTCAAAATAATGGCATTAGGGCTTCACACTCCCATCTTTCTCTTTTATAGTATCAGAAAAGACCTTTTATAAAAAGGCGCTCTCAGATAAGATTTTCAAAATAAAGTCGTTTAATAAATTAAAAGTTGTTCCTAACTCCCTAATGTCAACACAAATATAAGGTATACCAAAAATAATGAAGCATGTAAACAATCTAAACAACTAAACTATTTCGTGGCCCCTGAGGGTCCACGATCAAGATGTCTGATGATGATGATCCAACGGTCCAATCATCGTGTCCGCCCAATCTAATGGTCCGATGTGTCTATCAAGCTCCTATATGCAGCCCATGTGCATCTTCCCAATGTAGGGTCTTCAAAGATGCATGAACATGCATGTGGGGTCTTCAACGTAGCTAGGAATGTGAATTGGGCCAGGTGGGCCCCATGTAATGGCCCTCTAACCATAAGGAGATTGGCTCAACCCTCCTCTGGTATGGTGCTCGGACGTCCTCATCAAAAGTTGCTTGGGGGGCTTATCATACAAAGCGGAAGGCCCAGTAGGTCATCAGGAAGTCCCCGTTCTTGCACCCGAAGGAGCTAGTGAGCTAGAGAAGAGAGAGTACTGATATGAATACCTAACATTTCTTACTTGGCAACGTTTATCTTTAGACCCGAGACGGGCTCAAAGTAGACAATGATTTTCTGCAAATTATACTTAGATGTCGAATCCTCATTGCAGAAGAGGTGAGTGTCATCTGCATAATGAAGATACACTATCATTAATAACTTTAAACCCACTAATCAAGCCATTGTCCTCTCCCCTTTTAAGCATCTTGTTGAACGCTTCCCCCATAACCACGAATAAGTATGGCGAGAAAGGGTCTCCCTACCTTTAGACCCATAGGTGCCTTGAAGAAACCATTAGGGGACCCGTTGATCAAAACGGAAAAGGAGGCAGGCCTCACACAAGCCCGCATCCACCCTTTCCTTTTTTGGCCACACCCCAATCTGAGCAGCATATAATCTAGAAACTCCCAATTGAAATGGTTAGATGCCTTTTCAATATCCAATATGCACACGATATCGGTCTTCCCATCCTTGTATCTTGAGTCAATGCACTCATGGGTTATAAGTGCGCCAGCTAAGAAGATCAGTCTCCCTGCATTGAATGCTCCCTGATTCTCAGATATACCCTTGCCAAGAACGATCCTCAATCTTGACGCCAACACCTTGGCCAAAATCTTATATGCCCTCCCTATCAGGCTGATGGGTCTGAAGTCTTTTAATTGTTATGCCCCCTCAACTTTAGGAATTAGGGCAATAAAAGTCGCCCCAAGCTCACTAGATAATCGACCACATTCATAAAATTTTGATATAAAGCCATAACGTCGTTCTCTAGGATAGATAGGAATATCTGAAAGAATAGCATAGGAAATCCATCGGGGCCTGACGACTTGTCACTACACATAGTGTAATGCCCTGAAAATCGGGGGTCGAGCAAAGCTTAGCTCCCGAGTTCCAATGCATCACTTATGCAACATAGATAATGCTGATTATGATGAGTGCATTGAAACATGAATGAGATTATATCAAAACAGCATATCATACTCCAGAGACAGTTAAATTACGCAAGCGGAAGACTGTGATAGATATATAAAATATATAAACTGTTGTAAGTCTCCAGAGTATGAACATGTTACCAGGTTAAATATAGACATGTATACACCAAAAATGAACAGAAGGAATATACATGGGTGTTCCAAAAGTGCAAACTAAAGTAATCCCTGTAATCCCGTCGATCAGAAGATGGTCTACATAGACCCGCCTGATAGCTGTATAAGGAGAAACCCTCCTCATCATCATAAAAGTCCGGTTCCGCTTCGCAAGCATCGTCATCATCTGAAACTCAAACAGGGTCTGGTTGGTGCGTACAACACCGTCCCGTAACGTGGGAGTGAGTGATCAACTCAGTGGAACAATAAAGCAAATGTTAACATGTTATCAATTCAATCAAGCGGTAATGATAAAGCAATAAATCACACATCCCTAAGTACTCTTGTTAATGCAAGTATGATATGTATGTATGATGCATGCCCTCGCCTACGCTCCCTCAGCGACTCCTTACGATCGCGGCATGCCACACTCCCTCAGTGCTTGACCATCAACGCCAAACGCACATGTAATGCGGTTCACGAACGTGATTACCAAGTTCCTTATTAGTCATTTTCATACAATAGGATTGAGAAATTAAGGTACCTCCCTTATATCACTTCCCAAACAAGGATCCATTCTAGGGTCGTCTGTCCTAGTAAATCTCATACGATATTGCGGTTCTAGGTTGCTGCAATGGGCTCATTGCCAAATCAGTATAAGCCTAGTGTATACTCTGATTACTACGGAAAGGCTCGTCGCCTCTACGCAAGTTCAGAGTATGCTCGAGGTCACTACAAAGGACTCGTCACCAAATCAGTGTAGGCCGACAGCTCGAATACAGTGTCCCAACAGTGTCCCATACCACCGTATTTGCTCACGAGTCTGGGTTGCTCACTGGTTACTACGGGGAGGCTCGTCGCCCCAGCGTAGGCCGACAGCTCGACCACGGTGTCCCATACCACCATGTTCGGCTCATGAGTCTTAGCGGACGAGGTACCAGGGTTAACGGGGTTTCACTGGTAAGTTTGGTACCTTAGGTTCAAGCAGTAGCGTCCAAACATGGTGAACATACAATGTCCAATCGGGTTATTAGACAAGTTCGACTGGTACGAGCGTACGCTGAAGTAACTGACAAGGTACCACTGTCGACAATCATCGTACGACTCGAACTCATTGAACGTGTCTTTTGTGGCGAAATGACCTCAGCCACAAAATCAAGGCCTGTTACCGATTACCTGGACTATACAATAGCCCTAATCACATTCAATTACAACAAAAGATCTTAGAAGATAGTTAAAGCAGTTATGAATTAAGATTGCAAATCATATAATCAAAGGTCAGATAATGTTCGCTTTAGCGCTGCCAGGGCTGTTGCACGGAATCGTTACACCACTCCCCCATCACCTTTCACGGCGCTGTTTTTGCATTTTACGGAATACAACTTAAACTTGATTTATACATATACATTTCATAGATAAACAAACACTATAATATACGGTACATGAAGGAAATTATACACATAGTTAAAGTAGTTGAGAATCATATCTCAACACCCTTATACATTGCAATTTACTAACTACTTAATCATTCAGACAAATTTATAAACACTTAGATTACACCTTCCAACATACCTGTAATATGCTAGTTAAAACACATGTTGTAGCGAATCCTTTCACAAGGAGTTGCCACATGAACCACGATCATTCCTTCCCGACCAATAGTCATGGCAAGCATAAATCATAGTTCCATATTCATTCGAACATTTCTACAAACACTTAGGCTACACGTTATAACATACACAACGTATGTTGGGATAACATGTATTAGGCTAATCCGTTCACCCAGAAGTTGATACACATGCATCTAGCATACATAGACAACAATTAATCATGGCAAGCACAAATCCGTATTTCATATGTATACGGTATTTTCTACAAATACGAGGAATGCAGTACATTCAACATAGTTAACGTATAACTGAAAAACGAAACGGACAACACTTTGTACATGTGTAATAACATCCACGTCAGTAATATATTATTACCTGACATTGAAAGCCTTGAAAACCATAACCTATACGTTTAAAGTCCGCACCTTACGCCGGTAAACGCGTAACGGATTCGATTTGTTCACCCACGCTTCGTTTAAGGCACAACGGCAACCTATTACATGAAATAGATTAGCTATTTCACCCTTTCAACGATTAGAAACCCTAGAACGGATTAGGGTTAGGTTTTCTTACCTAAGAACGGAATCGGTTTCGCCGGTAGAGCGGTACGGAAGAGCTGATGCAGCCCGTGGAAGGATGGGATTGAATCCCAGGGATGAACTCCAACTCTCTCTCTCTCTTTCTCTCTCTTTCCTCTCTTCTCTCTCCTAGGGTTTCCCAAATTCGTATGGGGTGAGAGAGTGAGGGCTTAAGGCCCTTATACAGGCCTAAAACTGATAGGAATGGCCTCAGGGCTAAGGTATACTTAGGTTATGTCCAAAACCAGTCTGTTTCGACTCAACAGAGCATTTCCAGAGCCCCCCTTAAGCTAAAGGTCGGACTTAAGCTCACCGACTTTGGATCTATGTCGAGTTAAGGTTTCGTTCCAGTCGGGTTCCCAGATCACACGTGGCGGACCAGTTTCAGTTCAACGGTCACCGAAACTCGATCAGGGCCACAAGTACACTGACCTGTGTATGAAATTTCTCCTGATCCGAGGGTGTATTTGGGTCAGATTCTGACGGTCTGATTGCTTATATTCGGCCTGCAAATGACAAGTCTCAGATTCGAATTAATTTCTAAAGGAAATCATGTTTTCTTACACTCTTCGCTCCGGGCTCAAGCGAATGGCTTCGGGGCACTATCTGGACTTGATTTCCGAGATGGTTGTCAAGCCCAACAAGGCGGTCCTGAATATATAATTTCGTAGTAATCGGACTTTCGACGCGCGGTTCAGATCCGATACGGAGTTTCAATGTGCTCCCGAGAGCAACTGGGTAATGAGACTGATCCTAGATTTTAGGGTAACCTAGCGTCACTGATTCTACAAGTTTCGGGTCTTGCAGATCGTATTTAAAGTGGATCAAGCGGATTTCGTAGCTAATCTAGGTTAGCACTTAGTTAATTTTGTCAAATTCCTAAAGGATTTGATCCTGAGTGGTTTCTGCTTGAGGTGATACTCGGGATTTTGTACGGATTTTTAAAGTATTGTTCTTCATCACCTAAACTTTAAGATTCCTGCCTAATATGAAAGTACTTAAAAACATTTAAAGAACAAGGTGGTGAAATGTGAAATGGGAGATTTGGAAGGAAATGAGTTAAAAAGAGATTTTGGCCTTTGGGATTGAGTTTTGAGAAATTAATAAGGTGTTAGGATCCACCCATTGCCTAAGGACGTCTAATTCCAAGTGGCAAAAAATCCGGGGTGTTACAATCTACCCTCCTTAAAAAATAATTTCGTCCCCGAAATTGGCCAAGGGTAAGTAAAGATTTTATTAGTGCAAATGCTTAAATTTTTATCGATTTCAAGTTTATACGCGTGGCAAGGTGTACACTATCTATGCTAGTCTGGCTCATTATAGTCTACCCTCCTTAAAATTGTTTTGCCCTAAACTTGGCTAAGGCTCCTATTAAGTTCGTATTCAATGAGCACAGTTGTAGATACACCGACCTTGGCTATTGTAATTCAGTTCGTACCCATTGTTAGGCCTATTCTGTAATATGAATTGGTTTAACACTTGGACCCTAATTGCTTTTATTTCAGTAGCTTCAATGTTGACTTTCTAAGGAAGATTCAGATCCTATTTAATGACCTATCCTTACGTGTATCCTGGATCAATCCCCTTCGATCCTGGGCCAGTGGGGCAAGGGTCCACCATGCTTTCGCTGCGCCACTTTAATCAAAGAGGTGTATTAGCCGACCTAACTAGATTGGGCTCATAATGTTCTACCCCCCTTAAAAAATATTTCTAGCCTCAAACTCAAAAATCTGTCTCGCTCCGTATGTCAGAACGAGGTGTAATTTGAGACCTAATTCCTAAAAAACTATTGCCCATTTGAGAAATTTCTTAGGCCCGAACAAAGTATCCCTATTGGCTATATGTTCTTAATACTTTTCAAAGGCGAAGTAACAAACTTTTAGTTGTAAGTGGTTCAGCCAACACGGAAGGAAAGTTGTGTAGTGGGTCTGAGCCGGATACATAGACCTTCTGCCTAGCTAGGACAGAAAATTGTTGTATCAGTTCTTAATCCTCGTTGATCCCGATCTTTTGCTTGATCAGAGCAGTGAGTTCATTGGTAACTACCAGGATTGAGAATTCGATTCTAACCGCGGATACCTCGCTTATAGATAGTTCTCTACTCCGTGTTCCCAATTGTAATAAGCCCTTGAGAAGACAATCCTAGGGGGTGTGTTGTTTTGATCAAATGTTCAATCAGAGGGATATATAACGTTTCTCTAAGCGTGAATAGTTTCTAAGTTAAAACAACTTTTCTAAGAGTTATTAAATAAGCCTATAAGTATTAGGGGGATTCAATGAAGGAATGAGATCTCACTCCAACCTAATCAAGCTGACTAACTAAGTCTTCATTTCAATTATCTTTGTATAATCAGTCTTTTACATTCCTTAGTATTACCAGTATCCTAGTCTTAACTTGGGACTAGCTGTAATCCAATAGTTGTGATCCAAAGTCTACGCTCATACGCTAGATGATTTCATATCATTTCTAATACAAGGAAGTGTTTTATCACTTAGGGTCAAAGGTCGTCTGATTAGAATTGAGTTACCCGAACTTGAATTTAACTACGCTCGAGCACTACACACATGCTCATACTAGCTAAGAAGGTTCTAGAGTTCACGTTATTACTTTATTGGATTCCCTATACTGTCAAAATTTTCAAAATCTAAGACTACCAACTTTAGGTCCAAATCTCTAAGGGCTTGTTAAATGGGATTACATTGCTAATCCCACCTCAGGATTGGGAGTGGCATGTTTGGTAGGAGGGTGGGATGGGATTCGACATACGTTTTCTATCTACCACTAGATTGGAAATCCTATTGGTCTGAGCTTGAGTGCTAGCCATGCTATGGGAAAACTGCGTATTTTTGTCCCCTTCTTTGAGCCAAACCGCTCTATATCGCTGACGCCATCTAATGTCCTCTTCTTTAGCCCGATTTGCATAATTCAAATGGAGAGGTGCCCTTCTCTCCCTATCTGTAAGAGAGAAAATCCCATTCTCCTCAATAACATCAAGTTCATGAATTTGTTCGAACATTTTATTAAACTCTGCCTCTCAAGTCCCAAGAATTTCCTTCTTCTAGATATTTATCTTGTTCTTCAGAAGTTTAAGTTTCCTTGTAATCTTGAGCCCCACATATCCCTCCATAGAGGAGTTCCACATGTTCGAAACCAAATGTTTGAAGCCCTTTATCTCGAGCCAGGCAACCTCAAACTTTAAAGGTCTCGGCCCCTAGTTAACCGCAGTGACATCCAAAATTATTGGGAATGGTCCTAAACAATCCTAGGTAAGGTTTGCTGAGAAACCAATGGGAAGTTTTCAATCCAATTCGACAACACCAAAAATCTGTCCAACCTTGATATAATTACATTCTGTTTCCTGTTGGTCCAAGTAAATTTTGCCCCCTCCAAAGGAAGATCCACCAAGTTGTTTTGAGCGACCCAATATTCAAATGTCGACATACTGTGTGTTATGCGGCTACCTAAATATTTCTCATGACTAAATTTGATAACATCGAATTTCCCGCCGACGCACCAGGGATCATTCCATCTCTGCCTATCACTGTCTGTCTCTACTTAGAACTATCCAATTTTGCCCAAAAGGTATCTCACAAGTTGTATGAACAATGGCCATATACTGCTACGAACACCCATTGAAAACTAGAAGATATCTCTCGCAACAAGATTGAAATAGAGAATTCCCTAGAGAAAAAATCTACCTTCTTTCAAATATTAGTGTTCCATGCAACTATGATACCTCCAACAGAACCATTTGCATCGACAGCAACCTATTCCTTGTTCCTAATCCCCCAAACAAAATCGATCAGCCCTCAGTCCACTGCCTGAACCTTAGACTCCTGTAGCGTGATGATAACTGCCTTAGACTTCTTACATAATTTCTTTACTTGGGTCCTTTTAGAGTTGCACCCCAACCCCCTGACATTCCAAGATAAGATTATGATTGAGAACCTGCTTTCCCCGATCTAGCCCTTTTTCTTCCACTTGCTTTCCCAACCGTGTCATAGTTAATGGAGCACTCGAGGTTGAGCACTTCCCTCCAGCTTTTCAGAGATTTTTTCTGCTTAACGCCTCTATGTTGAGTTGGAGTTTAGCCCCCCTTTGTTGGAAAAAATGGAAAAATTCGTAAACATCCTCATCTCGAACTCCGCATGACATTCCAACCATGCCTCCCACTCGAATCGGCATGTCTTTGGTCCACTAGAACTATTCTGGTGAAATTGAATCTGTCCCCTTACTAACCTCATGGAGCTCCATATTTTCGGCAGAGTTGACCTGGGTAGTTGGTGCAACATCCTTGCATATCTTCTTAACACATAATGGAGTAATGATCAACTCATCTTCTAGGTCCTCAATAGGAATTGCAACTGGTAGGTAGTCGTCCCTTTCCTTTGTGCTTACCCGAGGAGATGAAGCTTCAATCGTCTCTTCTTGAACACAACACATCGCAACCTCCCAGCAATCTGATGCAAAGTTGCTCTCCCGGCATCCTTCCGGGTTGTAGTCCCTTTTTCGTTGATTGAAGTGGGTCATTGAGAGGTGACTTTATTTGGCTTTCTTGCAGCGCGATGAGAGCTTCCCTGTTTCTACTGTCCTTCTCTTCTTTCGCAGATCTCCTCAAAATCGGGCTGGAGGAATTTCTTCGAAGCAAAACAGGGGTTTTGGGATTCCCACGTTTTTAAGGAGAGGTCTCAATTTGGTGTGTTACATGCAGGAGATCCACACGTTTGGTCACTTCGATGTGGTGTGGCATGAGTCATGCATGGGAGTTAAATCATCATCCACAATCCTTTATCTTTGATTGAAAAGGGTCGTTGAGAGGCGACTTTGTTTGGCTTTCTTGCAGCGCGATGAGTGCTTCCCTGTTTCTACCGTCCTTCTCTTCTTTCGCAGATCTCCTCAAAATCGGGCTGGAGGGATTTCTTCAAAGCAAAACAGGGGTGGGATTCCCACGTTTTTAAGGAGAGGTCTCAATTTGGTGTGTTACGTGCAGGAGATCCACACATTTGGTCACTCTGATGTGGTATGGCATGAGTCATGCGTGGGAGTTAAATCATCATCCACAAGTGTTTTGGTTGTGGGCCGAACATCTGTTACTTTAGTTAAAGGCTCCTTCCACGTGTCAAAAGCAGGAGTCCCGAATAACCAATTGAAGCTTTGGGGCCCCCTCCATGTTCCCCAGATGACACGCGTCCTAAGCTTGAGTTGAGTTGGAACCTCTGCTATGCTAGCATCATAACCAACAAAGGGATGTTTGGAATCCGAACCTCCATTCGAAATGAGGTTTGGGGAGACGCATCTATGTTCCAGTGATCCTTCAACGCATAAAAAATCGTGTGTTGTCCCCTCAACAGATCCAATCTCACCTACCCCATCTTTGTCGATTGTAGCATGACACGTGCCCCCCCATGAACCAGAGCACCTGCAGAGCAAAGTAATCATGCTCCATCAGCCATCGCCTTTGTTCCACCATTACTTTCGGATGAGGTAGAAACCTCCTGATTCCTCCAAATATTGCCCTAATGAAGCAGAACCCCCCATTCTCTCCCTCTACACCTTTATACTTAGTATCTCCTCCCCTACTTTTACAAGGATCTTGTTAGGATCTTGTAGAGTGTTCTTCTGCCTCACGCAGAACCGAGCTATCCCTAATTTCTCTTTTTTCCTTTTTTTTTTTTTTTCTGAGAAACCTTAATGTGCTTAGAGCTGACCTAATCTAATCCCTTTCCCACGTTGTAAAAGGCATGTAAGGTCCACTTTTATGCTGAACCTGTGTGATGAGTCAAAGTCGACCATTCTCATCCAAGTTGAATTTATGGTCAAATATCAAGGTTAAGGTTAGATTTGAAGACAGGATGTAGGACGGCCTAATCCAACCCTAAATGAATGTGATATTTGAAAGTGGCAAATTTATGCAAGCATTTACAATAAAGTTCAGCATTATACATCATAGACCAAGAATGAAATAAGGAACATTAAGAAATGATCATGGCCATTCATCACAAACATGTTGTATTGAACATTAAAATCTGAATTTAGTCGGATCCGGCGAAAGATAGGACTTTCGTCTTGCAATAGGTCCGTCTAACAATCCAAGTGGATTTTCTAATCCAGGAAAATGAATTTTCTGGATTGGGAAACCTAGGAAATTTAGAAAAAAATTGCTGGTTCTTCAAATCTAAGGCCTTGGGTGATGGGATTTGAAGAAGGCCAAAATATGTAAATGTGGGGATGAAAATCTTTCAAGATCTAGATATTTGGGTTGAAAAGAAAAGGGATTGGATTCTAGATCTAGAGAATTAAGAAGAAAAAGAAGAAAAGAGGTTTATAGAAGGGAGTACCTTGAAAAAAGAAAGAAGGAGAGAGAAGAAGAAGATGAGAAATCACTTCCCTAGGCCTTACGCTCTCTTCCAATCACTGGAAGTCGAAGATGGGATCGTCTGATTTTGAAGAAGCAAAAGCTCTCTTTCTTTTCATTAACATAACATAACATTCTTAGGTTTATGGCAAAACACTCTTATAAATTCGTAATTATACTAAATGACCAAAATACCCCCACTAAAAAAGTTAAAAAAAAAGAAATTTGCACAAAAAAGTGTGCGCACATTGTCTCAAAACTCAAATAAATAAAATATTCATAAGATAAACTCAAATTCAAGATGCCCAATGGGCCCCAATGATAGCGCAATGAAAGTGGGCCGCGATGGATGATCCAATGGTCCGATCACACCATCGTTGTAATCCAATGGTCCAACTATCTCCTTCAAGTAACTTACACATGTTACAAACACGTGTAAGGTCTTCTACCTCTAGAGACCCGACCCGTACCCGTCATGTAACCACATTGACACGGGTAACACACGCCTCCTGCGTTGATATACTTTGAATGGTCTGGTATCTGCATCACAAGAGTTACGTGTAAAGATTCTTGATGGTACAGATAGAAGGAAAAGTTTACGGATGAAAGTCCGAATGACTTGTAATGATCTAGTTGATTATGTTCGTGGATACATACATCCTACTACTTGTGTGACGTCTAATTTAGTTGAAAAATTTCCCTAGTGTGTATTGAAAGTTTTTGTCAAGCTGGATACCAAGAATGAATCAAAGAAGAATATTATATCTCCATCTGAGTCAATGTCCCTCCAAATCACATCGACTAAACTGAATGGAACAATCTATAGTGGGCTACATCTATAGAGGTCTTTCTGATAGGGAAGAGAAATGTGAAATATATAACTTCCCCCAAACCTGATGAAACCGCGATGGACTAATGATTGGGTGGTAGAAGATGTTCAAATTTCGCCATTGTTGTGGAGCAGTATAGAGCCACATACCAGTGAACATCTTCACTTGGATTTAGAACCTACATGTTAATGCTCACAATTTCGATTTCAAGACTGCCAAAGAAGTCTGGGATATCTTGAAGGAGAAGCAGGTGAGAAGAACCTAACTCATACCTATGAGCTTCTACAAAGTGTATTTTCGTTCCATCAGTGTGGGAGAGTACTACCTTGCCTTGCGGGTCATGTTGGAAGAATTGAATGTGTATCGGCTGATGTTAACAAACATTGAGACTATGCGAGGATAGAGGGAGGAGTTTCGTGTCGCTAAATTTCTCTCTGGCCTCCGATCCGAGTTCGAGTCCATGAGAGCTCAATTTCTTGGAGGAAGTGAGATTCCATCAATCATAGAAGCATTTGCCAGTGTTAAACATACAACCAATATGACCACACAGGATTCCCCATCATCTGATTGGTCTGCATTAATTTCTGCATCTGGCAGAGGTGATGGGGGAGCTGAGGCGGTTGTGGTTCCGGACCTGCGGTGGTCGGTTTGGAGGAAGAGACTTAGGGGGAGGTCGTGTTGGAAGTAGGAATACTTGGGGTGGTCGTGTCACAGATTCTGGTGGTGGTGATAATCAACATTGTTGTGGCTTCAACATTCATAGGGTTGATACATGTGGGGACCTAGTTAGAAAGCGAGCTTGAGCTAATCAAGTATGCTCATTGGATGATGGTTTTGAGTATGTGTCCAAGTCTACCACTCTTACTGAGTTGAATACTTTAGGTGACACAATTGCTGTCCAAGGAAGAATATGCCAAACTTCTATGATCACTCCGCCCATTCGTTTTCCTCTACAACCACTTTTACCCAGTCAGGTACAACTTGGTTTACTTCTTCTAAGAGTGTCCCATGGATTATATTTGATGATTTTGGTGCTTCCAATCACATGATCGGTAAGCATGGTATGTTGACTCAGTTAGGCTAGTCCCCATCCATCTCTTTTATGATACGAGTTGATGGTACATCAACTCATGTATCTGTGGTGGGCACTGTTTGTCATACTCTAGGTCTCTCATTATGTTCAGTCTTGTACATTCCCAAGTTTCCTTTAGGCTTATAATCTATCACTAAACTAATCCTAGTTCTAAATTGTTTTGTCAAATTCTATCTTCGTTATTGTGAGTTTCAAGATATAAAGACGGAAATGATGATTAGTGGAGGACATGAATTAAACGTTTTTTTAAAAATTATTGTTATTATTATTTTTAAAATTTTTTACGTCGATCATGGAATAACAGGAACAGGAGCTACATTTAGACTGACGTCTCTCCTTATCAGTGGCATTCCAAGCTCGGTTACTGTAACGCCCTGAAAATCGGGGGTCGAGCAAAGCTCAGCTCCCGAGTTCCAACGCATCACTTATGCAACAGAGATAATGATGATTATGATGAGTGCATTGAAACATGAATGGGATTAAGCCAAAACAACATATCATACTCCAGAGACAGTTAAATTACGCAAGCGGAAGACTGTTATAGCTATATAAAATATATAAATTGTTGTAAGTCTCCAGAGTGTGAACATGTTACCAGGTTAAATATACCAATGTATACTCCAAAAATGGACAAAATGAATATACAAGGGTGTTCCAAAAGGGCAAACTAAAGTGTAATGGCATCTAATCAGCAACCCTGTAACCCCGTCGATCAGAAGATGGTCTACATAGACCCGCCTGATAGCTGCATAAAGGAGAAACCCTCATCAACATGAAAGTCTGGCTTCGCTTCGCAAGCATCGCCATCATCTGAAACTCAAACAGGGTCTGGTTGGTGTGCACAACACCATCCCGTAACGTGGGAGTGAGTGATCAACTCAGTGGAACAATAAAGCATAGGTTAGCATGTTATCAATTCAGTCAAGCAGTAATGATAAAGCAGTAAATCACACATTCCTAAGTACTGTTGTTAATGCAAGAATGGTATGGATGTATGATGCATGCCCTCGCCTACGCTCCCTCAGCGACTTCATCTCACGTTCGCGCATGACAACACTGCCTCAGTGTTTGACCTGCAACCCTTGAACGCACGCGTAATGCGGTGCATGCATATGATTACCAAGTTCTTATTAGTCTTTTTCAGACAGCAGGGTTGGGAAACTAAGGTACCTCCCTTATATCAATACCCAAACAATGATCCATTCTAGGGTCATCAATCCTAGTACATCTCATACGAAGTTGCGGTTCTAGGTCACTACCACCAACGCCCTACCAACTGACAGTCTATTTTCGAAGGCACGTCACCGACCCGACTGAGGACCACAGCCAGGCTGCGATGGGGTAGGCCTAGCTTATACTCTCGTTGCTACGGAAGGCTCGTCGCCTCAACGTAGTCTCAGAGTATGCTCGAGGTCACTACAAAGGGCACGTCTAGGGCTGTCAGGGCTGTTGCACGGAATCGTTGCACCACCCCCCATCACCCATTACGGCTTCGTCATCAAAACATTGTAGGCTGACAACTCGAATACATTGTCCCATACCACCGTATTCGGCTCACGAGTCTGGGTTGCTCATTGGTCACTATGGGGAGGCTCGTCGCCCCAGCGTAGGCCGATAGTTCGACCACAGTGTCCCATACCACCATGTCCGGCTCATGAGTCTTAGCGGATCGAGGTACTAAGGTTAAACGGGATTTCACTGGTGAGTTTGGTACCTTAGGTTCAAGCAGTAGCGTCCATACATGGTGAACATACAAGGGCACATCGGGTTATTTGGCGAGATCGACTAGCACGAGCGCACATTGCATCGATCGACATGAAGGGCATAAGCACTTCGTGTGGGCTAACCACTGCCGACGACCAACACACGACTCGGGTTTGTCAAACATGTCCTTCGTGGCGAACGAATCTCAGCCACGACTCCATGCTTATTACCGAGTGCCTGGACTATAACTTAGCCCCAATCACATTCAATCCATAACCAGAAAGCATATATAGTAGTCAAGCAGAAATAACAAGTAATTCAAACATGTTAACAAGCATGTTATAAAGCACACTATAAGCAGGAAATACAAACGCATACATTTTATAAGTAAGTGATCAAGCTAAACAACTTGCATGGAGGAAATCATATACATCTCTAAGGTAGTTGAGAATCCTATCTCAACACCTACCCTAAGCACTATTATTTAAGTACTTACTCATACAAGCATTTTCACAAACACTTAGAATGCACACTTATTTAACATACATAACGTATATTAGCCACAACATGTATTAGGGCGAATCCTTTCGCCGAATAAGGGTTACACATATATATAGCATATACATACAGTAATTAATCATAGCAAACACACTTTCATATATTGTACGTATACGGTATTTTCTACAAATATACAGAATACTCTAAACGCCATAATTTGCATACATAACTGAATCGCAAAACGAACATCGCATTTAGCATGTGAAATAATACCCAGATCATGAATCTATCATTATCTGACATTGAAAGCTTTGAAAACCATAACCTATACGTCTATAGTCCGCACCTTACGCCGTAGAAGCGTAACAAATTCAGTTCGTTCACCCTCGCTTTGTCTAAGGCACAACGGCAACCTATTTCATGAAATAGGTTAGCTAATTCACCCTTGCAACTATTAGAAACCCTAGAACGGATTAGGGTTAGGTTTCCTTACCTGAAAACGAAATCAGAATCGCTGGAAAAGCGATACGGTTGTGATAATCAGGCACGTGGAATGGTAGGATAGAACAACAGGAATCTCTCCCACTTCTCTCACACTTTCTCTCTCTTTACTCTCTTCTCTCTCCTAGGGTTTTCTCAAAATTCGTATGGAGGGAATGAGAGAGAGTTTAAGGTCCTTATATAGGCCTAAAACTGATGCAAATGGCCCCAGGGCCAAGGTATACTTAGGTTATGTCCAAAGGGAGACTGTTCCGTCTCAACGGAGCACTTCCGGAGCCCCCCCTTGAGCCAAAGGTCGGACTTAAGCTCACTGACTATGGATCTAGGTCTAGTCAAGTTTTCATTCCAGTCGGATTTCCAGATCACACGTGGCGGACCAGTTTCAGTTCAACGGTCACCGAACCTCGATCAGGGTTACAAATACACGGACATGTGTATGAAATTTCCCCTGATCCGAGGGTGTATTTGGGTCAGATTCTGACGGTCTGATTGCTTATATCAGGCCCGCAAGCGACAAGTCTCAGATTACTTAAATGAGATTTGATTTCTAAAGAAAACCACATTTTCTCACACTCTTCGCTCTGGGCTCAAGCGAATTACGTCGGAACACTATCCGGACTTGATTTCCGAGATGGTTGTCAAGCCCAACAAGGCGGTCCTAAACGCTTAGTCTCGTGGTCATCGGACTTTCGACGTGTAGTACAGATCCGATACGGAGTTTCAATGTGCTCCCGAGAGCAACTGGGTAATGAGATTGATCCTAGATTTTAGGGTAACCTGGCGTCAATGATTCTACAAGTTTTGGGTCTTGCAGATCGTATTTAAAATGATTAGTGCTGATTTCGCATGGAATCTAGTTTAACACTTAGGTAATTCTCGTGTAATTTCTAAAGGATTTGAGGTTTGAGAAGGTAATAAGGGGTTAGGATCAACCCCTTGCCTAAGGACATCTAACTCTAGGTTGGCAAAAATCTGGGGCGTTACAATCCATCTTTAAATAGTCTAAAGAGTCTTGTCTCGTCTTTGTCGTGTTATGTTTAGGCCAGTGTATGAAGGTTGCGAGTTTAGCAAGCATCATAGAGTGTCTTTTCTTTTACATGAGAATGAAGTGATAAACCCTTTTACTGGATACATTCAGATGTTTGGGGTCCAGTTCATGTTTCCAATTTATCAACTTTTAAATACTTTATTATCTTTGTGGTTGATTGCTTTAGAATGACATGGTTATATTTGATGAAAGACCGTTCTGAGGTATTTATGTGTTTTAAAGAATTCCTTATGCAAATACAAACTCAGTTTGTTACTAGAGTGTGTATTGTGGGATCTGATAATGTTACATCATATAGATCAAACTATTTTCATTCCTATCTTTTATTCCACGACATCATTCACCAAACATCATGCTCAAACATGCCATAATAAAATGGAGTTGTAGAGCGTAAATATCGTCATTTACTTGTGGTTACTAGGGCACTCCTGTTAAATATGAAGGTTCTGAATGGTTTTTGGAGTGATGCAGCTTTGACCGTGTGTTATCTCATAAACTGGTCGCCTTGATCAGTCTTAGGTGGTAAATCTCCTTTTTTTTTTTTTTCTCGTCATATATCCCTAACGTCAGCTGTTTTCAATTCCTTGTATGGCATGTTTGATAGTGATTAATTCCTTAAGAGTCAAAAGAAATTATCTTATCATTACGTTTTTACCACAACCAAATCAAACAAGGGAATGGCAAGTTAAATGCAAATGTATCAAGGAAAGAAAAATGTAATTTGTAGTCATTGCTCTTTTTCATGTAGCTACGATAAAAATTTCCAATCAAACAACCATATTAGCTTATTTTGAACATGACATGACATTGAATAAAAAGGCCATCACTACAATCTTCCCATGGATAAATCAGATAATGGAAAAAGTCCATCATTACAGTTAATTGCAACTAATGTAAGAAGATAGGTAAAGTAATTTGTAATAATTACTTATTTCCTTTTGACTACAAGGAATTACTCACTATCAAACAAGCCCTTAATGTTTTTATGTTTATATTTGTTGTGCATCAGTTCGACCATGTTTCTTATAAATTTGAACCCAAGGCTATAAATTGTGTTTTTCTTGGATGCTCTTATACTCAGCGGGGTTACAAGTGTTATAATCCAGTCACTTGCAGATGGCATATGTTAGCCAGTGTCACCTTTTTTTAAAGTACAACATTTTTTATTCTTCTTTATTTATTTATTTATTTTGAGGGGGGGGGGGGGGATGATCTTTAGCTTGAAGAAGGTTCTATCACTCTTCCTATGGTGCCAGACATAACTTCATCTGTAGGGTGAGTTCCTGTGCAACATTCGGATTTGCCACCACTATAAGTCTACTCTAGACGTTCTAAGAGAGGTGTTGGAGTGCATACCAACGTGTCCTCTATCAATCCTGCCACCTCATCTGAGGGCCATTCTCTTAAGTCTTCACTAGTATTGTCTAATGAAGATGACCTGCTCATTTATCTTCGTAAGGATATACACTTTTGTACCCAACATTCTATCGTTAATGTTGTTTCCTTATATGGCTGATCTCCTTTTCGGCAGTTTGCTTTGTCTTTGTTCTCTGTGTTTGTTCCTTGCTCTTTCCAGGAGGGTCTTAATAGTGATGGGCGGAAGCGAGTTATGGAAGAGGAATGGCTGCACTTCTTCAAAATCAAACTTGAACTTTAGCGTAGTTACCTATAGGAAAACATGTAGTAGGGTGCAAATGGGTATATATTGACAAGTATAATCCAGATGGCTCAGTGGATCATTTAAAGGCACTGGTTACAAAGGGATACACTCAAATTCTAGCTGTTGACTACTGTTAGAACTTCTCCCCTATGGCCAAGCTTCATTCCGTACGTGTGGTGGTCTCTATTGCTACAAATTTAGGTTGGCCGCTGTACTAACTTGATGTGAAGAACACATTTCTTCATGGGATCCAATGTTGTCAAATCGCATATGCGATCGCACAATCGCATATATATATTATATATATATATATATATATATATATATATATATTTGCATTTTTTCAAAAAAAATCAGAAAAATCAGAAAAAATTCAAAAAAAAATCAGAAAAATCATAATAAATTATTATATGTCATTGGGACATGAAATACATTGAATTTAAGTAAAAAAAAATAAATAAAACAAACCAATTACATACATATGAACTATGAAGTTATGAACAATGATACATTTACAAATTACAATATAGTTAACTTCTTAAATCTTAAGTTAACAATTAACATTTAACATTTAACATTTAAGTTTATTTAACTAACATTTTGTTGATAACTTGATATCAAGTTATCAAGTATCAACATTCAACAATCGACAACATCAACATTAACATTCAACACACTTAGACTTATGAGACAAGCATTAAACAAAATTAAGAAGTTATGTATAATGTATTATTTATTATTTTATTTATCTAATCAATAATCATTAATCATATACATTGATCTAGCATCCATTGCGGCACATCATCACCACCAGGTCTGCCACCACTACCATCATCATCATCATCAGTCGAGTCATCTCCTTCTTCCACATACACTTCTTCTTCTTCCGTTTCTTCATCATCTGTACGTACTAATACTTCATCAACATCCAATGGTGGATGATCTTCTTCAGCTTGATCATCATTATCACCTTCTCCTTCTTCAATTTCCTCAATCTCATTAACGGGTTGACGGCTACTACTCGCCCCCCGGCTCCCCCCCGTCCTTCGCCTTCGAGTGGTACTACTACCTTCACCAGACGTCGATCCATATGCGGCATCTTCAACTTGTGCCCATGTCAGGTCCTCTCTAGCAAATACCGGGTCCTCCGTCTCTACGAGCCACTCATTATCTGCATCCAACTCATCTAAGCAGATAGGGTCAAAGAAACCGGGCTTTTCTTTCCTACCTTGGAATCGTTCTCGCAATTTTTGGTTGTATTGAACGAAAACCAAGTCGTTGAGCTTTTTTTGTTCAAGGCGATTTCTTTTCTTGGAATGAATCTGTAAGAAAGAAAGCGCATTTGGCATTAACTATTTAGGTTATTAATTTAGCTTAGGCCACAAAAAAATTGAAGTTTACAAAAAAACAATTAGTAAATACTAAACAGTCTAAACTTACCGCCTCGAACGTGCTCCAATTGCGCTCGCAACCACTGACAGAACACATGAATCCAAGAATCTTCATAGCCAGCTTCTTTAGAGCTGGATCCTTCCTGTTCGGGTCCACTCCATAGGCAGCCCACCAGTCAGTTGAGAAAAACAGTTTAAGTATAGGTTAGAGTCTTAGTCTCTTGTAGACACTTTATAGAAAAAATTCTTGTAAGAGTTCAGTACACTGCTAACATTCATTCATAGAAGTACTTACTGGGTAATTTCATTGTCCGATGTCTTATTATGATATCCCTTGAGAATATCCCTTCACTTTTTGTGTAGAAGTCTAGCAAACTTGAGATCTTGTCCTGTTCTCCTCTATCTGGAATCATTCTTTCCAAGACATTAATAAATCCAATCATATGCACAGTTAGTGCTTCTGCTGGATCAACAGAAGCGAATAAACAGGCTGGGTTAAGGATGTAAGCAGCCGAATACAATGGGGATGACATTTGGCTGCCCCATCTTCTATCTATAATTGCTAAAATTGTCTTGTAATTACGGTCTCTATAGTTAAAATGGTCCATGATCTTATTTTTCGCCCTCTCCATCGCATCATATATGTAGCCCATTACGGGCTTCTCATCCCCGTCCACCAATCGCAACATAGTGACTAAGGGCTCGGATGACGTTTACCACTTGAGTCCAAAAACTTTGAGAAAGAATTGTTTGTTGAACCCGTTTCCCTTCAGCCTTCCTTGACCAAGGCCCACTTGTAAAATCGGCTGACACTACAAAGCTTTTAAGCTCTGATTTCTTTGCATTTGTAGTGTTAAAAAGGCTGTAGCGAAACGAGTGACTGCTGGATGTAGCAAGTTACCCCCAATGTGTTTTCTTATTCGACTGAGAAGAAGGGCGTGTTTGTACATAAAGACCGTGATTCTTCTAGCCCTTGCAATCACATTTATAAATAATCTACCTATATCTTTTAACATGAGATCAATACAATGGGCCGCACAGGGGGTCCAAAATAAACGTCGCCTCTTCTCCATAAGAAGACGACCGACCATTACATACGAGGCTGCGCTATCTGTAATTACTTGTACAACGTAGTCCTCACCTATTTCTTCAACTACACTATCTAGTAAGTTAAACAAATATTCTCCTATGTGTGAATGGCCCGACGCATCCACCGACTTCAAGAACATTGTCCCAGCTGGACAATTTACCAAGAAGTTAATGAGAGACCGACCGGATTTATCGGTCCATCCATCGGCCATTAGTGAACAACCATATATTTTCCATGATTCCCTATATTCAGCTATGAATGATTGTGTATATTCAACTTCAGTTCTAAGGCATGTCTCCCTCATTTCATGATATAAAGGAAGTTTAAGCCCAGGTCCAAATTGACCTATAGTCTCAATCATTACTTTGAAGCTTTTCGATTTAACGGCATTGAAAGCAACAATGCCGGTTTGGTAAAACCACTTAGCAATATATTGAATTGTGGTTTTCTTATCTTTTTGTTTATACGGTTCTCTAAAGTTGTTTGAGCCGGCTCCTTTCCCTCTACCCCTTTGGTCGACCACATCGGGGTGGGTGTGGTCTACACCATCTATCTAAGGGTCCATGCCCTCGGGCTCTTTTCGATGGTTGTACTTGTAGTCTAGACCGCCTGTCGAAGTAGGGGGAGTGGGACTAGCTTCATCGACATCTACTACATTATATCTTCATATGCATCTTGTTCTATATATTCCTCCCGACGTATGACATGATCGTATTTCTTTTTTAATTGTTTATCCATATACTCCACGTTCTCCCTTCGGATTTCTGGAGTAATCTTCTCACATGCTTTTGCATTGGACCCGGGTAAATGTGCAAGGTGTTGCTTGTGCCTTGCAATGCCACTGGAACTCAAAAATCCACATAAATCACATACTATATGAGTCTTTTCGGTAGTACTACGGTAGTGCCCATACTTCCAACCCTGGTCATTCGACTTGGGCCTCAAAGAGGAAGATTGGGAAGAAGACATTATGATGGTGGATGGTGGTGTGTGTATCTATTAGCACTAAAAAGTAACTAGCTAGCTACTAACTAGAAACTAGAAAGTAAACTACAAATAAAAAGAAAACTAGAACTTGGGACTTAGGGTTAGGAGAGAGAGAGAGAGAGAGAGAGAGAGAGAGAGAGAGAGAGAGAGAGAGAGAGAGAGAGAGAGAGAGAGTTACATACTTACACTTACACTTGTAGTCTTGTAGAAACTAGAAAGGGAGAAGAAGAGGGAGAGAGAGAGTTGAGTTAGAGTTACACACTTACACTTGTAGAAAGGGAGAAGAAGAGGGAAAAGAAAATGAGAAAAAGAGAGTTGTTACACTTGTAGAGAGAGAGAGAGAGAGAGAGAGAGAGAGAGTTACACTTACACACACACGACACACGACACACTTACAGACTTACACTTGTAGAAACTAGAAAGGGAGAAGAAGAGGGAGAGAGAGAGTGAGTTACACACTTACACTTGAAGAAAGAAGGGGGAAAGAAATGAGAAAAAGAGAGAGTTGTTGCACTTGTAGAAAGAGAAAAGAGAGAGAGAGAGAGAGAGAGAGAGAGAGAGAGAGAGAGAGAGAGAGAGAGAGAGAGAGAGAGAGAGAGAGATTTACACAAATAAAATTAAAATTACAAATCTAAAAGAGGTTCGGGTTCCCAACTTCTAACTTTCAACTTCCAAAATTCCAAATTCTTGTCTAAGTTGTCTACTTGTCTTCTCTTCACCTTTGCCTCTTCACTTGAGTGTTGCAATTGTTCTTGAATTCTTGTACTTGTAAGTTGTAACTTGTAAGATGTAACTTGTAAGTTGTAACTTCAAAGTTCAAACTTTTACGTTGCTAACAAGTAACAACTAACAAAGTAACAACTAACAAATGAATCAATTAACAAACAAAATAATAATAAAAAAAGTATAGAAAGAAGTTGTTAGAAATTAGAATTTAGAATTAGAAACTTAGAAATTAGAATAGAAGTTAGAAGTTAGAACTTAGAAAACTTAGTGGATGGAGATTGGAAAGTGAGGAGTCTCTTGAGTCTTGACTCTTGTCTTGAATCTTGATTCTTGAACAATGAATATGGATTGGATGGTATGATCAATGATGTATCATGTATCTTGGTGGATTCTTGATTCTTGTATGGTGTACCCTTCCTTGATTCTTGATTCTTGAATGTTGAAAGAAAAGAAAAGAAATATGGAAAATTGGAAATGGAATTGGATGGAGAGGAGTGGATCATGTAACTTGTAAGACTCTTAGAAATTAGAATGTATGTAGGAATGAGAGAAATAGAGAAGAGAGAGAGAGTTTGAGGTTTTTTTTTGCATTTAAGAATGCTTAGAATGCATCTTTATAGAGAAAAAATCTGGATTTAAAAAAAAAAGAAAAAAAAGGAATGTCAAAAAACAGTCAGAAATTTGACCGTTGGCCATATGCAGTATGCGATCGCATATGCTGGCACATGTGGCATATGCGATCGCATACTGGCCAAGATCTCATATGCCACTGCCGCATATGCGATCGGCCCACCATTATGCGCATATACGATCGCATATTCGCATATGCGACCGCACTTGACAACATCGATGGGATCTGCTTGAAGAGGTGTATATGGAGTAACCATCGGTTTCGTTTCTCAGGGAGAGTCAGATAAAGTTTGTCATCCAAAGAAATCAATTTAAGGATTAAAATAGTTTCCTCGTGCTTAGTTCAACAAATTTACTAAGGTGCTTCTTTAGTTTGGGATGAAACGTAGTTAGGCAGATCATTCAGTTTTTGTTCGACAAAGCAAGACGTACTATCGTGTTAGTCGTATATGTGGATGATATCATTATTATTAACAATGATAGCACAAGTATTTCTAACTTAAAGAGGTTCTTGCAGCAACACTCTTGCACAAAGGATTTAGGTTGCCTTACATATTTTTTGGATATTGAGGCAGCAGGGTCAGAGGTTGGAATTAACTTGTCGTAGTGGAAAACATGTGATGGATTTATTAGAAGAGATCGATCTGCTAGGGGCTAAGCCAATTACAACTCCCATCGGTACTAGTTCAAAGCTGAGTATAGATTAAGGGATACTATTTGATAATCCCAGGATAGATTGCCGGCTAGTTGGCAAATTTATCTATTTAACGATTACACAACCGGTCATCACTTATGCAATTGGTTTAGTTGGTCAATTTGTGTAGGCTCCTCGTATGTGTCATTCTCATATTGAGGTTGTTTTTCGCATACTTACATATTTAAAGGGAGCTCTTGATTGTGGAATTCTATTATGTCAAGTATTTCTAACTTAAAGAGGTTCCTATCATCCTATGAGACTGTATTGTGGTAATCATGCATCAACTCACATTGCCAACAATTTTGTTTATCACGAAAGAACCAAGCACATTGAAGTTACTTCATTAGGGAGATAGTGGCTTACAAGGAAATATGCATGTTCTTTGTAAGGTCTCGAGATCAAGTGGCAAACATGTTTATGAAGGCTTTAAGTCGTGCTCATCTTGATAGATTCTTTGTTTAGTCGGGATTCATGATATATATGCTTTAGCTTGAGGGGCAGTGTTTATTTATTATGACCACGTGGTCCACCGGTCACTCATGTGATCCACATATAGGTTTGGGTTTATGTTGGGCTTGGTCATATGTTTGGGTTGGAGTCTTTAGGCCTATATGTCATTGTTTTATGGCATCTGCCCTAATTATAAAAGCGAGGTGGGGGCGTGTGAAGGGTTGGAGCCCTCTTTCATTCTTTTCTTCTTTCCTCTCATCTTTCTTCTTCTCCTCTTTTCTTCATGATTGACTACAACAATGATATCATTATATACATTAGCAAAATAATGACACTTGCCTCACTTTGCCTCACAAAGACAGTGGTCAGGCTGACTCCATTTCCGTCCATATTTAAACACCACATCACTGAATTTGTTGAACCATATTGTTGGAGATTGTTTTAGACCACAAATGGACTTCTTAAGATGGTAAACTTTCTATGACTTTTCCCTGAGCAATAAAGCTAGATGGTTGCTCCTATATATTTCTTTAATAAGATCACCATGAAGAAATGCATTTTTCACATCATGCTGGTATGAAGGCCAATCCAAATTTATGGCAATCAAAATGATTACCCACACAAAATTAAGCTTTCCCATAAGACATAATGTCTCGCAATAATTCACTCTTAGGGTCTGACAATACCCTTTAGCGACCAACCAAACCTTTAAGCATTCCACTGAGCCATCAGGATTGTACTTAATCATATACCCCCATCAACACTCAGCCATACTTTTTTAGCAGGTTAGTATGTTAGAATCCAAAGTTTGATTGTGGTGGAGACTGGAGAGTAGCCATCTCATCTTCCATAGCTCGTTTCCTTAAATCATGATTGGGAGCTTCTTGGAAAGAATTAGGAATTGACACAGATGACAAGGACAAAATAAATTTGTGAAAAGGAGGAGAAAAACTAGCAAATGAAATAAAATGAGAAATATGATGTTGAGTGCAAGAATGTATACCTTTGTGTAGAGTGATGGGTAAGTCATCATTAGATGCTAAAGTAGGATATTCAGGAGGGCGATGATTTTTAGATAGAGCCGGAGGATTGATGGAAGCCACAATTGCATGAACTTCGTTACCATGCCTGGGACGTTTGGGTAGGCTTGTAATGGTAGAACTAAATGTTGTACATACAAATTTTCCATTGTAAGTTCTACGTTAGGCACAATGGGAAGAGTAACAAACATCTCTTCAAACTGTAATGACTTATCACCTTTAAAAAATAGGGTTACTTTCAAAGAACTTGACATCAACTGAGACCAAGGTATTCAAAATCGGTTACATAATGGCTGTAATGGGTGTTACATAATGGTAGCGATCATAACCGTTACGTGTTACGGGGTCAAAACGGTCGTTATAGAAAAAACAGGCTGTAACGGCCTGTAATGGACCCATAACGGTCCTGTAACAATTTTTTTCAAAAAATAAAAAAGGGCCGTATTGGTCGATACTGGGGCCGAAACGACTATTACGGCTAGTATTATAATGGTAACAATGGTGGCTGTTACGACCACTGTTACCGTTTTGGAACACCTTGACTGAGACAATTTTTACAAGAGACAAGTTTGCGACATTTCCATCCTCATTGGATACATGAGTATCCAAGAAAGATCGACTTAATAGCTTTGGGTTCCAACTTGTCAAGAACATGATCTAACTACTGTACAATTCGCGCACATACACAAACACTTAGGAGGGACAGAAAACATAGTAATATCAGGATACAAAATAGAAAAAAGGTGATTTACTATCCAAAATAGATGAAGGCATCTGATTTATTAAATAGCACACAGTCCAAACTGCATCACTCCAAAAACATTTATGGTAAGTTCGTGTTAAATAGCAAAGCCCGAGCAACCTTAATTAAGTGTCGATTCTTGTTTAACTGCACCATTTTGTTTGTGGTTTGTGTGCACATGTGGTTTGATAAATAATGCCATGAGATAAGAGATATGATTTAAATTCATGAGATACTACATATTTCCTAGCATCATGCCATTATCTGAACATTGAATACATAACCCATAGCATTAAATTGTGTTTGCATTCCATATGAAATTCTTTTAAGCAGGAAAACACTTCAGAGCGATCTTTCATTAAATATAAGCAGGTCATGTGAGAATAATCATCCACAAAAATAATAAAGTGCTTAGTAGTATGAACTGAATCCCACACATCAAAATGTACTAAAGAGAAAGGACTATCACCCCTTTTGTTCACATGCGGCGGAAATGAGACTCTATGATGCTTGCTTAACTCGCAAGCTTCGCATTCAAATTCAAACCCATAAGATAATAATGGAACAAGACTTTTACTACTCAATGAAGTGTGACCAAACCTGCAATGCCACTGATGAGGTGCGACATTTGTCCTTGGTGAATCATCATCTTCACCATTAGGAGTCAAGACCGTTAGTGATCCCAACATCGATTGGCCTTAGTGGTAAAGTTGATTTATGTGACAATAACTCATCTTGACATTGCCTATGCCATGTGTGTTATGTATCAATTTATGCAATCTCTGTGTTCTCACCACCTTGAAGTAGTCTACAAAATCCTTCGGTACGTGAAGGCTGCTCCGTCCAAGGATATTATGTTTGCCACATGGTCAGCTTGATGTTCGGGGGTACCGTGTTGCAAATTGGGCGGGGTCTTCTAATGATAGAAAGTTTATGACAGGCTATTTTATGTTTTTGGGAGGTAATCTTTCTCTTGGAAAAGCAAGAAGCAGACAGTTGTTGGTAGCTTATCTATGGAGGCAGAATATTGCTTCATGGGTCACGGCACTTGTGATATTATGTGGCTTATATCTCTTCTTTAGAACATGAGGATAAAGGTTTGCACTCTCGTTCCATTGTGTATTGTGACAATCAAGCATCTATTTATATCGGGTTTAATCCTGTTTTTCATGAGAGAATAATGCACATTGAAATTGATTGTCACTTTGTACGTGAGAAGATTTTCTCCCAACCACTCTGTACTCCATGTGTTATCGAATGATCAATTAGCAAATATCCTCACCAAGGCCATCCCTTCTCAATTTTTGTGTGAAAGTTGGGCATGTTTGACATCTTTGCTCCAGCTTGAGGGGGAGTGTAGGAGATTGTGTGCGTGCATGAGATCGTGCGTGCGTTCATGTATACACGTATGTGTGGCATTATGGGTCTTTTTCTTTTGGATCCTTCAGGATAAAATATTTAGGGCTTCGTAATGAAAGGATGTTAGATGAGAGACGAGTTTATTCTCTCTACATCTTCTCTTCGAATGCTCTCCTTTTCTTTTCCTATTTGTACATTTCACAATATGATTCGAGAATTTAATGATAATTGATTAGTACAAGTAGGCCAAGCAGTTCATTATTCAATACTCTCCACGCTTCACATTATGTAGTCCCTAATAAGAAAAAGAATTTTACTCCTTGAATACAATGCATCCCATAATGGGCAAAATGTTATATTTGGAAAATGGCTTCAGTTTCCTGAAGAATAGTAGAAATGATCCAATATATTTTACCTAAGTTTGGGAGTTGGATCCAGCAGGTTTCAACTAACCCTTAAAATCCAAATTCTTAGGATGCAGGTAGGGCAATGAATTGGTCACTACTCATAGGTATAATCATGTTAAAGTACTTCCCTTAGTTTTTTGCAAGTTGAATTAGTTACGTACTGTGTATGACTTCCTATAAACTTTAAATAACTGACAAGTCTAGAGTCAAGAATCACAATACATCTCATTTTCATGTTTGAGGATGGAGGATCCTCGTCCTAACCCTTGATTGAGTATCAAAATCAGTTAAGTCTTTTGAAGGATCTGACAATATCATAAATTTCAAAATCTTTCTAACTTTACCCTTTTCTCTTTCCATTGAGAAGTCTAATTTGCTTGGACTCTCTAATTTTTCAGGTTTGAGAGAATATTTTGGAGCGAATCCTGCACTCGCAGTGGATTCTCCCACTGCAGTTGTCCATTCAAAGTTTTCTAATGTTTCTGGTGCTAGTGGTGAACTTGAGGATTCCGAAACAAATGATGAGTTTTATGATGCAATTGCTGCTGACATGTCACTGGAAGATGAAGATAGTGATGAATCTGATGACAGTGACAACAATGACGAGCTTTCCAAGGTTGTCTACTCTTTTCCTCTTAACATTCTTTTGACCATGAAATGATACTAAAGGAATAATGAATTATGCACGTGTAAGCTGTTTCTCCTACGTGATTATGTGATCATAATTATGAAGGCAAGTTAGACATTTGTGACCTCTCCTCATGACTTTTCTTGTGGTCAGGGTGGAAAAGTAAAGCTGAAGAATGTTTCATGGGCCATTGCAAACTTGGCTCTAAAGAAAAGCTCAGGTTTTCTCGTCTATCCTTTAAAATGAGGAACTGTAGGGTCTTGAGCATCAGCATGTGTACAGCATTGATTTTAAAAAAAAAAGAAAAAAAGGAAAAAAAGAGAAAAAGCAGACATGCAGTTTGCTGATGCCAAGGAATTACTGTGTTTTGAGCCTCAGCAGATGTAGAGTTTGCTGTTGCATGTTGTGCCCTCTATTTAGTGATGCAGACCATTGATCTGATCGGCCCCACTGTGGATGGAGCTACCTCATAAACCTTCTACAGTAAATGTGACGCTTGCTAAACCATGCACATGTTTTCTTAGTCATTGTTTGGGCTGCTATATTATATTCATAAGAGTATTTGTAGGCCGCAGATCAAGAGGTTGGGTTCTTCCAGTCTGGGAGATTTTTGGAGCATCCCCAATCCACTATGGGTCCAATCAGATCAATGGTTTAGATCACAGAACAACGGTCCACAGGTAGGGAAGCAGAAGCAGCCACACATTCAGAGTTTTCTGTTGCTCTAAATCCTATAAATCATCTTAAATGAGATCGATATCCAAAACTTCTGAGTTACAAATGCTCCCATTTGATAAGTCATATATAGGATTGAAGTTTAAATTTAATTAGTTTTGTCTGAATTGGTTTGTTGTTTTGAAGTTTCAAGCTCCTTTGTAAGGTGCCTTAGTCAATGAAATGTTGAAAACTTATTAGAGAATATGAAATTTTAAACGAAATGACAAGTCAGAAAAGTTGTGAAATAAATATTAATTCAATCTACTGTGATTAATATTCAGGAGTTAGATTTAGAATGGGGTTTATTATTGTGAGGAGCCTTTTGACCTGTTGCTTGAGTGAAACACAATGGGATTTATGGTAAAGAGAAAATTTGGAAGGTGAAGATGAAGAAAGGGGGATGGCAAAGATGAAGATAAACTGTGTTTTGAGGGAAAATAATTGGAATTAATCTCCAACATTTTGAACATATCACAATATTAAAGGATATTTAAAAGCGATAATGTGGGACAAATATCCTGATATTTTCATAATGTTGCTGAACCCCATAAATATCCTGATGTTTTCCTGACACTTATTTTCTTTCTTTCTTTAAAAGTTTTGTTTTAAACCCAAAAATATGTGATTTTACTCAAACGCAGTGAACCTAATAAATGTATAAAGCCTGTCATTATATGTTTTCTTTTAATGGTTTTCATTATTGAAAAGTAGGAGTTTCTTCATGGGTGCAGCTCATGGCACCAACACCGAATTGGATGCACGGGTTCCTCCTACTGATGTTGATGCAAGCCAATTTCATGGTTCTATGCCTCAAGGGAAAGCTGAAACTGAAACAAACTGTTGGGCTGCTCCAAGTGGCCAAGGATTCATGATAAGAGGAAAAACATATTTGAAGGATTTCTCTAAGGTGAGTTGATGTGTATATTACGCACATTCTTTCATAATGACCAATAAGGGTTATAATACAGGACACTAGTCATTTTGGTTTCTAGGGAACTTCATATCTAGATTCTGGTGCAATGGTAACTGCTAACAATAGATGATTTGATAACTTCTCCTGAATAATGGTATGCGAATTTATGCCCACTACAAGAAATACTTCCATTTAGAAAACGTGTTTTATATGCTTTTCTGCCATTGTGTCTATACTAGACAGAAAACTCCCTTGTAGCACTAAAACACTCCTTTCTGTTTAAGATTTCCTTTGGGTGTTGTACTAGGATTTTTTTTTTTTTTTTAAATTATTATTATTTTGCCTTTGTTTAATAATTCAGGTCTAAAGGTGGCAATGAATATTGACGTTGCCTGAATGTTGAAATATCAATTGGGGATGATAGTTCTCATCTATGAAATACTACAAGAAATACAATCGTTTTAAATATGTGGTGCATGCGAATGCCTATGCAAGAACTCCTTAGGTGTTGTACTAGTGGCTGGTGCATGTTTTTATGGATCGCATTGAGGCCTTGCTGGAAGTAATGGGTTGTTATTCTTAATGTAAAATGGCAGTTTAAATCAGGCAAAAGTTAACTGTCTTGCATTATATTAAAAAATGAAAAAGAAAAGACACCCCCCCCCCCCTCTTCTTTAAACTTTTCTACCTGTGTTAGAGATCCATTTGCATGTGATTGAGGGATCGAACAAAGGGACCATGTGCTGGCATCATCAGTCCATTCAGACTTTACATCATCTGGTAGAGGATGCTTTTAGAAAAATTTTGGTGATTTTTTTTTTTTTTTTTTGAAGTGATTTTGGTGAGTTTTAGATGGTGATTTTCATATCTAGAGAAAAATTCTGAAAAAGTTTGATTGCAGTTTTCTGTGTTGTTCCTTCTGGAGTTTATTTATTGAGGATTGCTACAATGATTTGGCTCACTAGAGAAATTCGAATCTTTTAAGTGAAATCTCTTAAAGAAAAGGAACCCCCCCCCCCCCCCCCCCCCCCTCTTCTTTAAACTTTTCTACCTGATGTTAGGGATCCATTTTGCATGTGATTGAGGGATCGAACAAAGGGACCATGTGCTGGCATCATCAGTCCATTCAGACTTTACATCATCTGGTAGAGGATGCTTTTAGAAAAATTTTGGTGATTTTTTTTTTTTTTTTTTGAAGTGATTTTGGTGAGTTTTAGATGGTGATTTTCATATCTAGAGAAAAATTCTGAAAAAGTTTGATTGCAGTTTTCTGTGTTGTTCCTTCTGGAGTTTATTTATTGAGGATTGCTACAATGATTTGGCTCCCCCCCCCCCACACACACACACACACACACACAAAACAAAAAAAAAAAAAAGTGTTTCTTCCTCGTCAATGGTGTTTAGCGATTTGTTGGTGCCAGTGATGGATTGGGGTGGGGGATTAGAGCTGGTTGTTGGTGCTGCATATTGTTTTAGTGAGGTTTATGTGTGTTTTTTTTTTTTTTAAAGGTCAATGGGCTCTAATCATGTGTATGTGGTTTATTGAGGGTGTATCGAAGATCCCGTATGGATATATGTGTGATTTGATCTATTTTTTTAAAATAGAATTCAGCAGCAGTTTGATTGAAGGAATATCTTTCAGGTTAAGTGGGTCTTCCAGTGGTGCTCTTAACTTGAAGGGGTCTATAGCTTTTTGAGTTGTAGAACACCCAGGTTTACTACTCACTACTGGAAATGTAAAGTTTGTTGATGAGAATTATTTAGAATGGTAGGGAAATTTTTATAGGATAGCTATAAGGCCAGCTTGCTTATGGGACAAAATGGTGGGCAGTCAAGGAACACAATAGGATGGGCATAGCTGAAATCAGGATGTTGAGATGGATGAGTGGCAAGACAAGGAAGGATAGAATTAGAAATGATGCATTAAAGGGAACACACGAGTACCACCAATAGGTAATAAGATGAGGGAAAGTGTACTTGATGGTTTGGCCATGTGTAATGGAGAGTTGGAGACCAAGCACTACATCTGTTAGGAGTGAGTTGGTTCAATTAGATGGCTGTAAAAGGGCTTGGGAAGGCCCCAAAGGACATTGATGGAGGTAATAAGAAAAGACTTGAGGACATATTGTTTAATTGAAGATGTAGGAACATTCTTGTCAATCTCCCTATCCTTTTGAGTAATAGAACCAAGTTAACAAAACAAATTTCTTTGAGAAATGTAATGCCCTGAAAATCAGGGGTCGAGCATAAACTCTACTCTCGAGTTCCAACGCATCACTTATGCAACATAGATAATGATGATTGAATGTTGTTCATCTTAGTGCAATAAACATGAGTGAGATTATACCAAAACAGCATATCATACTCCAGAGACAGTTAAATTACGCAAGCGGAAGACTGTGATAGATATATAAAATATATAAACTGTTGTACGTCTCCAGAGTATGAACATGTTACTAGGTTAAATATAGACATGTATACACCAAAAATGAACAAAAGGAATATACATGGGTGTTCCAAAAGTGCAAGCTAAAGTAATCCCTGTACTCCCGTCGATCAAAAGATGGTCTACATAGACTCGCTTGATAGCTGTATAAGGAGAAACCCTCCTCATCATCATAAAAGTCCGGCTCTGCTTCGCAAGCATCGCCATCATCTGAAACTCAAACAGGGTTTGGTTGGTGTGTACAACACCGTCCCGTAACGTGGGAGTTAGTGATCAACTCAGTGGAACAATAAAGCAAAGGTTAACATGTTATCAATTCAGTCAAGCCGTAATGATAAAGCAGTAAATCACACATCCCTAAGTACTCTTGTTAATGCAAGAATGGTATGAATGTATGATGCATGCCCTCGCCTACTCTCCCTCAGCGACTTCATCTCACATTCGCACATGAACAACACTGCCTCAGTGCTTGACTTGCTACGCCTGAACGCACGCGTAATGCGGTGCATGCATATGATTACCAAGTTTTTATTAGTCCTTTTCATACAGCAGGGTTGGGAAACTAAGGTACCTCACTTATATCATTTCCCAAACATTGATCCATTTTAGGGTCGTCAGTCCTAGTTAAGTCTCATACGATGTTACGGTTCTAGGTCGCTGCAAAAGGCTCGTCGCCAAATCAGTGCAGACTTAGTATATATTCTTGTTGCTACGGAAGGGCCGTCGCCTCCACGTAGACTCAGAGTACGCTCGAGGTCACTACAAAGGGCACGTCTAGGGCTGTCAGGGCTGTTGCACGAAATCGTTACACCACTCCCCCATCACCCATCACGGCTTTGTCATCAAAACAGTGTAGGCCGACATATCGAATATAGTGTCCTATACCATCGTATTCGGCTCACGAGTCTGGGTTGCTCACTGGTCACTACGGGGAGGCTCGTCGCCCCAGCGTAGGCCGACAGCTCGACCACGCTATCCCATACCACCATGTCCGGCTCATGAGTCTTAGTGGATTGAGGTACCAAGGTTAACGGGGTTTCACTGGTAAGTTTGGTACCTTAGGTTCAAGCAGTAGCGTCCAAACATGGTGAACATACAATGGCCAATCGGGTTATTAGACAAGTTCGACCGGTATGAGCGTACGCTGAAGTAACCGACAAGGTACCACTGTCGACAACCATCGTACGACTCGGATTCATCGAACGTGTCTCTTGTGGCGAAATGACCTCAGCCACAAAATCAAGGCTTGTTACCGATTGCCTGGACTATACAATAGCCTCAATCACATTCAATTACAACAAAATATTCTAGAAGATAGTTAAAGCAGTTATGAATCAAGATTGCAAATCATATAATCAAAGGTCCAATAATCTCTGCTTTAGGGCTGCCAGGGCTGTTGCACGGAATCGTTACACCACTCCCCCATCACCCTTCACGGCTTTGTATGGACTGCAACTTAAACATAAATCCACACATGCATTCCATAGATAAAACAGACGCTATAATATACGGTACATGGAAGAAATCATACACATAGTTAAGGGAGTTGGGAATCATAGCTCAACACCCATATAAATTATAATTTACTAACCACTTACTCATTCAATCATTTTAATAAACACTTAGACTACACATACATCAACATACATGATGTATGTTGATCACACAGGTAGTAGGCCAAATCCTTTCACTAGGGAGTTGCCCCGTATACCACACGCATATACCCACGACGGATAATCATGGCATGCATGAATCCGGGTTTCATACTCATTCAATCATTTCCACAAACACGTGGGCTACACACTGAGGCATATATACGTGCATTGGCCGTGGCGTGATTTAGCGCAAATCCTTTCGCTAAGGGTTATCGTCTATACAACCATCATATATCCATGATAGTTGGTCATGGCGAGCACGAATGCGAATTCTATACTCATTCAGTCATTTTCACAAACACATAGGCTACACAATATAACATACGCAACGTATGTTGATATAACATGCATTAGGGCAAATCCGTTCACCCAGAAGTTAATACACATGCATCTCGCATACATAAACAACAATTAATCATGGCAAGCACAAATCCGTATTTCATACGTATACGGTATTTTCTACAAATACGAGGAATACAGTATATTCAACATAGTTAACGTATATCTGAAAAACGAAACGGACAACACTTTGTACATGTGCAATAGCATCCACGTCAGTAATATATCATTAACTGACATTGAAAGCCTTGAAAACCATAACCTATACGTTTAAAGTCCGCACCTTACGCCGTAGAAGCGTAACAGATTCGTTTTAAATACGAAGTCTTTGTCACCGGTAGGATGGCAACCTATAGCATGAACTAGGTTAGCTATTTCATCATTTCAATTATTGAAAACCCTAGAACAGATTAGGGGTTGAATTTCTTACCTAAGAACGGAATCGGTATCGCCGGTAGAGCGGTATGGAGGAGCTGATTCAGCCCGTGGAATGATGGGATTGAATCCCAGGGAGGAACTCCAACTCTCACTCTCTCATTCCTCTCTTCTCTCTCCTAGGGTTTCCCAAATTCGTATGGGATGAGAGAGTGAGGGCTTAAGGCCCTTATATAGGCCCAAAATTGATGGGAATGGCCCCAGGGCCAACGTATACTTAGGTTACAGCCAAAAGGAGGCTGTTCCGTCTCAAACGAGCACTTCCGGAGCCCCCCTTGAGCCAAAGGTTGGACTTAAGCTCACTGACCTTGGATCTAGGTCAAGTTAAGTTTTCAGTCTGATCGGATTTACAGATCACCCGTGGCGGACCAGTTTCAGTTCAACGGTCCACGATCACCGATCAGGGCCACAAGTACACTGGCCTGTGTAGGAAATTTCTCCTGATCCGAGGGTGTATTTGGGTCAGATTCTGACGGTCTGAATCCTTATATTCGGCCCGCAAGCGACAAGTCTCAGATTCGAATTAATTTCTAAAGGAAACCACGTTTTCTCACACTCTTCGCTCCGGGTTCAAGCGAATAGCCTCGGGACACTATCTGGAGTTGATTTCCGAGATGGTTGTCAAGCCCAGCAGGGCAGTCCTAAGCGCTTAGTCTCGTGGTCATCGGACTTTCGACGTGCGGTCCAGATCCGATACGGAGTTTCAATGTGCTCCCGAGAGCAACTAGGTAATGAGATTGATCCTAGATTTTAGGGTAACCTAGTGTCAATGATTCTTCAAGTTTTGGGTCTTGCAGATCGTATTCAAAGTGATTCAAGTGGATTTCACAGCTAATCTAGTTTAGCACTTAGTTAAACTCGTCTAATTTCTAAAAGATTTGGTCCTGAGTGATTTCTGCCTGAGGTAGTACTCGGGTCTTTGTACGGATTTTTCCGAGGCGCTACAAAAGGGGATTTGAGGCTTTAGGATTGAGTCCTGAGAAGTCAATTAAGGTGTTATGATCGACTCATTGCCCAGGGACGTTTAACTCCAGGTTGGCAAAAATCCGAGGTGTTACAAGAAATCTCTCAACCACTTTTTTTTTTTTTTTTTTTTTTTTGTGAGAATTAATCTCAACCACTGATTTTATCAAAAGCATCTCCTCTAAATGAGTGCTAAAGTTGCATTCAAAATTCTTGCTTTGGTTTTGTCGCTCTTTAAGCCTCTAAACTTCAGAGCCTTCTTCCAAATCTCCAATTTTGCATTTGTCCCCTTTCTTGTCTTGTCCACCGACATCACGTCATCCGGAAGTGACATACACCAAGGGACCTCATCCCAGACACCAGTGGTTAATTCATCTATAACAAGTGCAAAAGTGTAAGGGCTTGATACTGATATCCGATGAAGAACCACTGCAACTAGGAGGTCATTATCCTCACCATTAGTTATTCTCGCTCTTGTAGTGATACCCCATACATGTCTTTAGATATAACTTGTTGTGACACCTTTTTTCTCATCATCCACTATATAAATTACCTAGGTACTCCATCATATGCTTTCTCTAGATCTGTCAAACCATGTTAAGATTTTTCTTCTATATATACTTTCCATCAATTGCCCAAGTAGAAAAATATCTCAAGTGTTGATCTCCCTGGCATGTAGTGAAACTGATTTTCTGATGTCGGTATTTCTTGTCTTAGCCTTTGTTCCACTACCTTCTCCCAAAGCCTCCTAGTGTGACTAATAAACTTGATTTCTCCATAGCTAGTGCAAACTTTGCATTTCCTTTGATCTTGTAAATGTATATCAATATGCTTCTCCTCCACATCTGGCATTTTACTTGGTGCAAAATTCTGTTGAAAAGACTGGTCAAACCAACCAATCTGATTTTACATAGTATCTACCTCGCTTTTATAGTTATATCACGTAGAGGTGCAAATGGACCCCTAAACTTGATTCCTTGATAGTTGGTGCCAACTTTGCATTTCCTTTGATCTTGTAAAAATATACGACTATGCTTCTCCTGCACATATCTGCCATTTTACTTGCGTGCAAAATTTTGTTGAAAAGACTAGTCAAACCCAATCAATCTGATTTTCCCTATTATCTCCTTCGCTTTTATGGTTATATCATGTAGAGGTGCTAATGGATTGGGTTAGGTCTGGATTGTTTGGATCTAATTTAGTTTGTCTACTTTTGGGTGGTCCAAACCAACCATTTAACAGTCAAGTCTAGGGAGGAGTAGGTCAGGTTGACTTTTAGAGGATCCAAAACCAACCCATTTGATAATTGGGGCAGACATAGGCCCAATGAATTCGAACCCATTGCCATTTGTTGTGGGTTGGGCTAGCCAACCCTATAGGTTGACCCAACCCATTTTGTAACGCCCTGAAAATCGAGGGTCGAGTATAGACTTAACTCCCGGGTTTCAACGCATCACTTATGCAACATAGATAATGATGATTAAATGCTGTCTGTGTTAGTGCATTAAACATGAGTGAGATTAAGCCAAAACAGTAATTCATACTCCAGGAATAGTCAAGTTACGCAGGCGGAAGACTGAGGGATTTATATAAGCATAGGTAAAACGTATAAACTGTTACCGATCACCAAAGTACGAATACATTGCCAGGTCAAAGAAATACGAGTGTTGAGTCGAAATACAAAGTGTTCAAAAATAGTAGTCCTCTACAAAGTATGAACCCTGAAGCTCCATCGATTCAGAACGGCTCACATGAACCTGCCTGAATACTGCATGTACGAGAATGCCTCCTCGTCATCACAAAAGTCCGGCTCCGCCTCAAGAGTTGCGTCGCCATCTGAAATCAAGACAGATTCTGGTTGGTGTTTAAAACACCGTCCCGTAACGTGGGAGTGAGTGATCAACTCAGTGGAACAATAAAGCAAAGGTTAACATGTTATCAATTCAATCAAGCAGTAATGATAAAGCAGTACAACAATAATGTCCTAAATACTCTTGATTAATGCAAAATGATATGTAAGAATGATGCATGCCCTCGCCTACACTCCCTCAGCGTCTTCATCTTACGGCACGCATGACAACCACCCGAAAGTGCTCTTCCACGCCAAAGCACATGCAATGCGGTGCATGCACGTGATTAGCCAGGTTCTTACTTAGGTTTATTCATACAGCAGGATTGGGAAACTAAGGTACCTCCCTTATATCATTTTCCAAACAATGATCCATTCTAGGGTCATCAGTCCTAGTAAATCTCATACGATGTTACGGTTCTAGGTCACTGCAAAGGGCTCGTCGCCTGATCAGTGCAAGCCTAGTTTATACTCTAGTTGGTACGGAAAGGCTCGTTGCCTCCACGTAGACTCATAGTACGCTCGAGGTCACTGCAAAGGGCTCGTCACCTGATCAGTGTAGGCCGGCAGCTCGAATACGGTGTCCCATACCACTGTATTCGGCTCTCGAGTTTGGGTTGCTCACTGGTCACTACGGGGAGACTCATCGCCCTAGCGTAGGCCGACAGCTCGACCACGGTGTCCCATACCACCATGCCCGGCTCATGAGTCTTAGCGGATCGAGGTACCAAGGTTAACAGGGTTTCCACAGGTGAGTTTGGTACCTTAGGTTCAAGCAGTAGCGTCCATACATGGTGAACATACATCGGGTCAATCGGGTTATTTGACGAGCTCGACTAGCACGAGCGCACCTCGAGTCGATCGACATGAAGTGCGTAAGCACTCTGTGTGGCCTAACCACTACCGTCGACCGAAGTACGGCTCGTATTCAGCGAACACGTCCGTTGTGGTAAAACAATCTCAGCCACCAAATCAAGGCCTGTTACCGATTGCCTGGACCATATAATAGTCTCAAACACATTCAATTACAACAAAAAATCATACGAGATAATCAAAGCAGTAATGGATTAATAATTCAACTCATACAATCATCAAAGAGCATTTTATGGAATACAACTTAAACATAGATTTATACATATGCATCCCGTAGCTAAAACAGACGCTATAATATACGGTACATGGAGGAAATCATACACATAGTTAAAGTAGTTGAGAATAATTTCTCAACACCCTTATACATTACAATTTACTAACTACTTATTCAGACATTTTAACAAACACTTAAACTACACATTCCAACATACATGATGTATGTGGGTTATACCACGCATCAGGGCAAATCCTTTCACCGAGGAGTTGTCACCTATGCAACAAGCATATATGTATGACAAAAAATCATGTCAATCACGAATCCAAAATCCATACGTATTCAGTTATTTCAACAAGTATATAGAATACACTATACTATACATATTGCATACGTATTCGTAAAGAGAAATAGACGTCTCATTTGGCATGTGAAATAACACCCATGTCAGTAATAAATCATTAACCGACATTGAAAGCCTTGAAAACCATAACCTAAACGTGTATAGTTTGCACCTTACGCCGGTAAACGCGTATTGAACTCAGTTCGTTCACTCACGCTCCGTCTATGGCCCAAGGGCAACCTATTTCATGAAATAGGTTAGCTATTTCATTACTTCAACTAATTAAAACCCTAGAACGGATTAGGGTTAGGATTTCTTACCCAATAGTGGAATTGAAATCGCCGGAATAGCAATCCGGTATCGATGAATAAGCACGGGAAGAGGCAGGGTAGAATACCAGCAATCTTCACCAACTGCACTCACACTTTCTCTCTCTTTACTCTCTTCTCTCTCCTAGGGTTTTCCCCAAATTCGTATGGAGTGAATGAGAGAGGGTTTAAGGCCCTTATATAGGCCCAGAACTGATGGGAATAGCCCCAGGGCCAAGGTATACTTAGTTTATAGCCAAAGATTGGTTGTTCCGATTCAACGGAGCACTTCTGGAGGCCCCTTTTCTGCGTGCGGTCGGACTTAAGCTCCCTGACCTTGGATCTAGGTCGAGTTACGTTTTCGGTCTGATCGGATTTACAGATCGACCGTGGCGGACCAGTTTCAGTTCAACGGTCATTGGCACTCGATCAAGGCCACAAGTATACTGACATGTGTTGGAAATTTTCCCTGATCCGAGGGTGTAATTGGGTCAGATTCTGACGGTCTGAAAGCTTAGATTTGGCCCGCAAGCGAAACGGCTCAGATTACTTAAGTTTGAGTTCATTTCTTAAAGATATTCGCGTTTCTCACACACTTTGCTCTGAGCTCAAGTTGTGCGTTTATGTATACTATCTAGATCTTGATTTCCGAGATGGTTGTCAAGCCCAGTAAAGCGGTCATAAGCATTTAGTTTCGTGGTCATCGGACTTTCGACGTGCGGTCCAGGTTCGATACGAAGTTTCAATGTGCTCCCGAGAGCAACTGGGTAATGAGATTAATCCTAAATTTCAGGGTAATGTAGCGTTAATGATTCTGCAAGTTTTGGGTCTTGCAGTTCGTATTTAAAGTGGTTTAAGCGAATTTCACAGCTAATCTAGTTTAGCACTTAATTAATTTCGTCTAATTTCTAAAGGATTTGGTCCTGAGTGATTTCTGCCTGAGGTGGTACTTGGGTCTTTGTACGGATTTTTCCAAGACGTTACACATTTGGACCCCTAAAATTATGTCACTGCAGTCTTTTTTCGTCATCCTTCCTAAAGCCACACCCGCACGCATATGCCTGCTCTGTCTTAGTTCTATCCCTATGCCCACTTCTTCATTCAACAAACTCTGAAAGTAGTCTACTGTCTCTCCCCAATCGTCCTGTCATTCTCCTAGATCCTCAGATCCTCACCCTTGATTCACCTAATGAGGATTTACCTTTTCTCCAGTCAATTTTACTTATTGTTTTCCTCAATACTATCACAGTTGTGCACAATCTGACGTGGTTTTCTTTTTCATACATATTTAATAAAATATCTTGGCTACACAAATACATACTTTTGTACATAATAGGCTTCTCTAGATCTTTGATGTAAAACACTTTATTCAAGTTAGCTAGCTTTTGTGTCTGTAGTTCACTGCCAAATCATACATTCTATTTGAATCCATTAGCCTATGTAAATGAGGTTCTCTTGTTGAATAGTTCCTACTGCAATGAAAGAACTACTCAAGACACTGTCTCTAAGTTTTAATCTCTGACTCATCTACCTTTTAACTTGTATTTCTTTTTATTTTCATAGCAAGTTCATATTCACTTGGATTCCTGTAGACTGCAAGTGTAGTAATGCACAGCTTCATTATTCTATCAGGTTATGGGAACGGATCCCCTTCTGAAGCTCTTAGCAGTTGACTGGTTTACAGCTGATAAAAACATGGATAGGGTTGCTCTGGATCCTAAACGTCTTGTTCAGGTGAAGAAACTTTTTTACTTGCTCACTTTGGGGAAGTGCCCGACACACATTATGATTTCTATGTACAAAAGATTTTCTATAAGTAATGCCTTTTGTTGTACAATAAAGTGACTATCTCTACATTTTTAGATTGCTGCTTGTGTCTACCATTGCAAGTTACCATAGGGTATGGAAAAAAGGTAGTTGGTTATTTTTCTTCAGCCTCACAGATCGAGGTCCTGTATTCATAGTTGTTAAGCCGAAAATTTTAATCTCTGTAAAAGCTACTTTTCAGGCTTATTCATATAAAATCTACAATATATGCATTGGTTATTGTGACTTCAATTCATTATTACTAGGGTCATTTACAATACACTAGCGTAAATTGTATCATCTTGGGCATATAACCAGTAAAAAACAGCCAGTCTTTCTTAAAAGTTTCAATCAAGGTCATCAAATACAAAGTAAGCCTTAAATGATTGACAAAAAGCATATCTGATTGGAAGTTTTAAAAGAGAAAAAGAGAGGAGAACAAGAAAAAAAGGGTGTTAATCGCTTACCCTTACCTTCCTTTATTTATAACTTAAACTTCAGCCTAATTACAATTAGGAGACTAAAAACGAGAGAAACTAAGGATAATCTCCTTATACAGTACGTTGTAGTTGAACAGGGATTTGTGTACACCATCGGTTGTGTACACCTCAAGTATGCATAGATCTGTGTGCACACTAACACTCCACCTCAAGTTGGTGCATGGATATCGTTCATGCCGAGCTTGGAATTGATGGTCTTGAGGTGTGTTGATGTGACTTTTGTGAAGATATCTGCTAACTGATCTTCTAAACTAACAAAAGGCGTATGTAGAAGCTTGGCGGCTAATTTTTCTCGAATGAAATGACAGTTGACTTCAATGTGCCTTGTGCATTCGTGGAAGATTGGGTTTAATGCAATATTGATATCGGCTTGATTATCATAATGCCATGGAATTGGGGGAGATGTTGTGAGCTCCATATCTTGAAGAATAGCTTTCACCCATAGTAGTTCACAAGCTGCATGGACCATTGCATGGTATTCGGCCTCAACAAAGGAGTGGGCAACAATGGATTGCTTCTTACTTTTCCAAATAACTAGGTTTCCACTTACGAATGTGCAATACCCTGTAGTGGAGCGTGGATTAGAGGAGCCGGCCCAATCAACATTGCAGAACCCACTGGTATTTAAATGATCATGATTTGAGTAGAGAAGACCATGACCAAGTGCAGCTTTTAAGTATCGAAGGATCCAATAAACTGCTTTTCAAGATGGTGCCGATAATGTTGTTGCATAAACTAGCTTACAATTCCAACAACATATGAGATGTCTGGTTGAGTAGAGTTGTGATAAATTAGACAATCCACTAGTCGGTGATCCATGCTTGGAATACCAATTTTGTCTGATTATGTCTCATGCAACTTATGATTTCCCTTTATAGGTATGTCAATAGGTTGAGCACCAAGCAAACCTGCCTTGATTAGCAGATCAAGCACATACTTAAGTTGGGATAAGAAGATTCCATGTTTTGAGCGAGCCACTTCAATTCCGTGGAAGTACTAAAGCACCCCTAAATATTTCATCTCGAATGACATGGCCATAAATTTCTTAACATTGTCTATATCAGTAATGCTTGAGCCACTTAGAATAATATCATTAACGTATACGACAAGAAATGTCGTGTTGCCATTTTTGTGTTTTACAAATAGATAGGGACCAAAGGTGCTTCTTTTAAATCCAATGGTAGAAATTGTATTGCCAAGCTTTTCAAACTAGGCCCGAGGAGATTGTTTGAGGTTGTACAAAGCTTTTCATAGACGACAAACTTTGCTAGTCTCTCCCTTAGGCCAAAAACCTGGAGGAAGAGCCATATATATTTCTTCATGAAGATCGCCATGTAAAATCATGTTTTTGATATCCTATTGATGTAGGAGTCAATTACAGTTTACAAAGATGGACAATATGATATGGATAGAGTTTAATTTTGCTGTCGGGGCAAAGGTTTCATTATATTCTTCATCATACTTTTGAGTGAAGCTCTTAGCAACTAGTCATGCTTTTTATATGTCTATAATACCGTCAGTGTTGTATTTAATACTAAACATCCATTTGCATCCGACGGTATGTTTGCTTGGTGTAAGAGGGACTAGTTCCCAATATTCTGTTTTTCAAGGGCATCCATCTCTTCTTCCATAAGTGCTTTCCATTTAGGGTCGCCAAGGGCATTTGCAACCTTGGTTACTAATGGAATGATGGGTGCATGACCTAGTTCCTTTGTGGAGAGCAATTGGGAGATCCACGAGTTCTGGTTCAATCATTAAAGAGTGGAGGTGCTCGGGAGTAGGGTTCTTCTTACTCTAATTATAGACTTCGAGTTCTTTAGTTTGGGTGGGGCTTGGATCATCTTCATTTTGAGACTCATCTATGACAAGAAAAGGAAAAGTTGCAGGATGTGTACTGTCTGTGTATTGAAATAAGGCACATTTTCGAAGAATGTAACATCCTTAGAAACATTTTATTTATTTATCGATGGGACATTAACATTAGTATCCTTTCTGAGAGTTGGAGTACCCTAAGAACATACATTTTATTGATTGTGGTCCTAGCTTTGTGCGAGATGGTCCAAGATTATGGGGGAAGCAACTGCACCCAAACACCTTTGGTGGCAGGGTAAATAGATATGCATAAGGTTGCAGAATCTGTAATGGGTAGTTACCCTTGAGCACATTAGTCGAAGTTCGATTGATTATGTATGCTGCGAAGAGAATGGCTTCATCCCAATATGCTCTTACTATTGACATGCCTGTCAATAATGATCGGGTGACCTCTAGCAAGTGTTGATTTTTCCATTTAACCACTCCATTTTATTGTGGTGTATAAGGACACGAGGTTTGCAATTCTATGCCATGATTTACAAATATTTTGTAAATCATGGTGCAAATATTCGCGGGCATTGTTGGATCGAAATGTTTTAAGTTTGGCATTGTCTTGGGTAGAAACCATTTGACGAAGCATCTTTATAATTGATGGGAATTGTGGAGACATTTTAAAAAATAAATCCATTTATATTGTGAGAACTCATCAATAAATGATAGGAAATCCGTGAAATTGAATAAAGAGACTACAGGAGTATGTCCCCATACATCCGAGTGAATAATTTGAAATAGATGTAATGTCTTTATGTTACTCAAGGGAAAAGTGGTTCGACAATGCTTGGATAAAAGACAAGTTTTACATAGTAAGTTATCCCTTTTATTGAATTTTATAGGAAATAAAAGACAATGATTGTAAAAATGACCTAGACGGGTGTGCCAAAGGGTCACATGATTTTTATTCTCATTGACAGAAGTAGAAACAAGAGCAGAACCAGGCTGTTCTCAGTTGAGAAGATAAAGCCCCACAATCTTCCCAGCGACCACTAATTATCTTCTTTGTTGCCATATCCTGGATAACACAATGAGACAGATAAAAAATAACACAACAATTTAGTTATTTGGTTAAAGAGCTTACAGAAAGAAGATTTGATGGAAATGAGGGTGCATGAACTACAAAAGAAATGGACAGGGAATTGGAAAGACGGAAGGTTCCCTTTCCCAGAGCTTTATAAACGGAACCATTAGCCAATCTAATATTACTAGAGATAGGAGAGTAGGAAGTGTAATCATTGATCGTACCCGTCATGTGATCTGATGTCCCATGAATCAATGATCCAAGATGTCTGAGAGATATGATTTGCAATTGCAGAAGTACTTGACTTCCCCATCTGGTCAACAACGGAGATGGAGGCTTGGAGAGCTGCTGCTTGTTATTGTAGCTCAATAATAGTTGTCCTTGAGGTCTTGAGCGTTATAGGCGGAAGGCTCGCGGGTGGTGCTCACATTAGCAGAAGCCTTTGCTTGATGTCCTTTAGTTGAAGATGAGGATGAGGAACCTAACAATATTCCTTTAGATGCCGTCTTTTTCCACAATGTGTGCATCTAAGCTTGTCTTTGTCCACGTTTCCACGTATAGTTCCTTGCCCCTTAGTAGTTTTAGACAATGTTTTAAATATCACTATCATGTAATGTATCACACCCTTGGGATACATATAAATATCGGTTATCGCATGGGATATATCGGTTGTATCGTGTAATGTATTGTTGTTGTTGGGAAACATTGGGAAATTGGTCGAATGTTTCAATGAAATTTCAGGGATTGTCGAAAAAGACATCAATACACACTTAGAAATCAAAACATTACCCAAAAAAAAGAAGAAGTGCAAATAATAGGGGTTTCCTTTGTATGGGGTCCTAATATATGTGCCTTCTGATTGAACTGATGGAAGTATATTCAAAGTCTATTAATATAATTTATAAGTGTAAAAAGACATGTATGGAAATTCAAGCAATACATTCAAAAGCAAAAGAAGAATCACTAGATCAGGTTACATACATGTTTAATTTTGTGTTTGGATACAAAGATTGTGACTGATTTGCTAGAAATTGAGAAATTTTGTTTTTTCTCAATTTTTCCACAACTTGACCCATCTCCCCTAGATCTCGAAATTGGAGTTCCAAATCCATAATTTTTCATGGAAAATATAAAGAATCATAGATTTGTAACCATTTGACACTAGTTTAATGTGATTTACAACAAGAACATGGACCGAAAATTGAAAATGCTCACTGGATCGAATAAGTGGGATATATTGGTATTACCTAGGCGTTTCGTATCGCACAGGTGGGATACAAGATATATCGTGGGATATATTGGCTGATATCGTTAATATTTAAAACACTGATTTTAGATTCTATAGTCAAGGTTGACTGTTCCGAAAGGATGGCAGTGGAAACAACATTTCATTGTCGAGCCTCTTTACGTATGTAGTTATATACAGATTCGAGGGTAGGAAGAGATTCTCTCCCAAGAATTTGTATGCATTGAGGTTCAAAGTCCGAACGAAGACCCGCGAGAAATTTAAAGATTTACAGTTGTCATATTGATGCAGGACAATTAACCACTTGCTCTAAAAGCTCGAACTGTTAGAGTATGGCGAATTAATCCCTTAATCACATAGCCCAAGCCCCACATCGCATGGGTTAGGACCTCGGCCGAACCCCCCTCGTGGGCCCCAAATCACATGGGTCACGCACCCCGAGTGTGTCCTTGCATCCCACAGGCTACCCCACTCGAATCTGGTGTGAAATGCGTATTAATCATCCTCGGTGAGGAGTCTCGAACACGAGACCTCTCCCGTGGGGCCCAAATCACATGGGTCACCCACCCCGAGTGTGTCCCCGCATCCCACGGGCTACCCCACTCGAGCCCGGTGTGAAAATGCCCCTGCATTAATCATCCCCAGTGAAGAATCTCGAACACGAGACCTCCCACTCTGATACCAATTTGATGTAGGACAATTAACCACTTGCTTTAAAAGCTCGAACTGTTAGTGTATGGCGAATTAATCCCTTTATCTCATAGCCCAGGCCCCACATCGCATTGGTTAGGACCTCAGCCGAACTCCCCTCGTGGCCCCCAAATCAAATGGGTCACCCACCCTGAGTGTGTCCCCGGCTTCCCGCATCCCACAGGCTACCCCACTCAAGCCCGGTGTGAAATGCACATTAATCACCCCCGGTGAGGAGACTCGAACATGAGATCTCCCCCGTGGGCCCCAAATAACATGGGTCATCCACCCTGAGTGTGTCCCCGCATCCCACGAGCTACTCGAGCCCGGTGTGAAAATGCCCCTGCATTACATATTTGATTTTTTAGATCTTCCAATTCTGGAATAATTGTTTGACAGTAATCCAATTCCTCCCTTTTTGGTTTAGGTTGGCAAAATATTCTTTTACAGTTTAATCACCCTGTTCTAGATTGTTAATCTCCTTGTGGATTTGATAAAGGTGGGCCAAGTCTTCCTGATGGGAGGACATCTTGGCTATTTTATCCCATATATCCTTTGCAGTTTTCAATAGATAAAGGCCACAACTAATATTGGGTTGCATTGAATTAAGCAAGCAAGACATCACAAGCCAGTTTTCACTCTCCCATTCATCATAGGTGGGATTATTCTGATTGGGCTGTGTTTTGGTTCCTATAATGTATCCTAGTTGTTTCTGTGTCGATATACGTTCAGGCTGCTTGGGACCACTCCAAATAATTTGTGCCATCTAGTTTTATGGTAGTTATTGTATGACTAGGGCTGTCCATATGTCCAGATGGAATCTGGGCATGTTTGTTTTCTCCCATTTAAAAAAAAGAAGAGGAAGAAGAAGAAAAAGAAATGAAAGATAACTCTTAGTTCAAAGTACCCTCTTGGTGCTTGACAAAGGTCTAGAAAGTATAAACGACTTGAGGTGGAGTCCAGTTTGACAGATCTGAAGCAATGAGAGGTCCAGAGATCTGACGGTAGTCCGAGCTTCTAATCGGATCCCAATAGGGGGCCCACAAAACACTTTCGGCAGAAATAGGTGGTCCCAATACTAGAACATGGTCCCTGACAAAGTCTCGAACAGGAAACCCAACGAATCACGTGGTTTGGGAGGTAATACGGCGAAGAGAGAGGAGATTCTGGTGTGTTCCGACAGTGCTGGACTGGTTTCGGTGCAGTTTGGACATCAGAATCAGGTTTTGGACTGATTTCTGTGCAGATATGGTGGCTCTAGGAGTGATTCCGATGAGATCTGACAGTGCCGGACTCCTTTTTGTGTGGATCCAGCAGGGCTAAGCTCCAGCGAGCTGTGATAGCACCAGAGGTATTTCTGGTGAGATTTGATGCTGGACCCCTTTTTGTGCAGATCTGGCACCGAAAATCATATGTGGACTGATTTCTGGCGAGCAGTGGTCCCCCGGAGGTGTTTTCGATGAGATTCGACGACTTGTACCCTCGTATGGGAGGATTCCATGCTTGAAATCAGATCTGGATTGACTTCCGAGGAGCTGTGGTGGTTCTGGAGATGTCTCTGGTGAGATTCTGATATCTTTGCTTCCAGAAATAACTTCCAGAGGAAAAACCCCTTTCAGATGAGATAATGATGAGCTACGATTGCATCCGTGGAATGGTGATGGAATATATATATCTCACTTTAACTATCCTACGGGAAGAGAACACAAGACCTAATCAACTTTCAAGTTAGATACTTGCGGCAGAGAATGGGAAGAAGAAAGAAGAATGATTTGGGGAAAGGATTGGATCAGATATGCTCTGATACCATGAAAATTTAGAAAGAGAAAGAGAGGAGAACCAGAAGAAAAAGGGTGTTAATTGTATACCCTTACCTTCCTTAATCCTTTATTTATTACTTAAAATTCAGCCTAATTACAATTATATTACAATTAGGAGACTAAAAGAGAGAAACTAAGCATAATCTCCTTATATGGTACATTGCAGATGCACAGGGATCTGTGTACACCTCAGGTGTACACAGATCTGTGTGCACACTAACGCCGATAATTTTATTAAGTATGCACCCATATACTTGATCTTTGATTTTGAAATAGCTCTGATAAAAGTGTGCTTCAGTCAGGTGTTCCTTGCTTAGCTTTGAATGATTTGGAACGATCCTTGTGGGGCACTATATCCCTATTCTCAAATGGAGAGATATGTGGTGGGAACGCCTTAAGACTAGGCAAAGCTTAATTTCATAGGAGTGATAAATGCAACCTCCGACAAGCTTGTTCTGGTGGCATTTTTGGTAATGATGTGGGTGAAGTTGGGATTACTTATACTAGGCTGACTGCTCTCATCAAGGCATGTGTCAGCATATAGTTTGGAAGTACATGCAGGGTTCGACATGCATATGGGTGCTTTCGGAAACTTTTCATTTACTAGTCCTTGGAGTGATAAATGCTACCTCCGATAAACTTGTTCTGGTGGCACTTTTGGTAATGATGTGGGTGAAGTTTTGACCACTTATACTAGGCTGACTGCTCTCATCAAGGCATGTGTCAGCTTATAGTTTGGAAGTACATGTAGGGTTTGACATGCATATGGGTCCTTACGGAAAATTTCCATTAACTAGTCCTTAAGAGTTGATCCTTGAGTTTGCAATGGCATGTGACTTAGCAATAGCAAATACTTCTAAAAGAGGCGATGAGCATTTGGCGACTTTAATGAGTGGGTAGTACTTATCACAAATTTAGTTTTTGCTGAATAGGAGGACATAATAGTGAACATGAAGGGGTTGTAAAGTTATACTAGGTGAACTATTACTACAACATAGGCTAGCGGGCTTAGATGTATGCATTAAGAATTGAAAATGATTACACAAAATTACAAGTTTATCAAGAATACGATGGTTGAGTTCAAAAGGGAAAATATCGGTGTTATTTAGAGAGACTAATGGAAGAAGGTGAGAAGAATCCTAAAGTAGGGTTAGGGAGTCGTGGACACAGTTGGTTGACTGAATAAAAAGAATGGTGAGTGAAGTCCCTAGGCAATCCCCTAGGCAAGAAAGGTATACAACGAAACATGATGGCGGGGATGAGGTATTGGAAGCAGGTTGTAAAAAGAGGTCCAGTTATAAACAGTGGGAGAGAACTAGTGCTTTCACATAATGTATTGTCGTTTTGGTAAACATTAGGAAATTGGTTGAATCTTTTAATGAAACGTATTTGTGATGGATGGCCACGATCATTGCTGCATTCTCCTTATTTCCTTTTTGTGTTTATGATGTATAAAGCTTTTTTTTTTTTTTTCTTAAAGATTGCATAAATCTGCCCATTTCAAATACTACATTCATTTAGGGTTGGATTAGGTCATCCTACATCCTATACTTGAAAATAAATTTATTTTTGAAAATAAATAAATGAGTGAGGGTAATGTTATAACTAGCATAAACTTGTAAATAAATAAATATAACTCTTAAAGAACATTCGGTCGACGTAATTTTTTTGTAAAAACATTTTATTTATTTATTAATTAAAAAATATATATATATATATATATTTTCAAAATTGTGGCTGATATTATAATCAGCATAAACTTGTAAATAAATAAATATAAGGGATAATAACATCTGGTCAATGTAATTTTTTAAAAGAAAATGATTTCATTTATTTTAATTAAAAAATAAATTTTTTCAAAAATTCCAAACAGTTCTGTCAATTGGTAGATTAGCCCCCAAGCACTCATCACATGATTTTTCCGCAATCTAATTGCAAGCTAAATGGGTGAAATTGGGGAAATTTTGGAATTTCCCAAAATTCTTCAATTTTCCCCAAATTCAAAAATAGGAGGTGAAAATCCATGATTGAGCATACAAAACATGTAAAATCATGGATTACTAATTTCGTTATACAAATTTCAAGCAATTTAAACAAGAGAACAATTTAAATTATCAAAAATTTGCTGATTGAGTTTCTAGTCCCAACATATTTCTAGCAAAAAAAAAAAAAAGTAAGAAGAAGAGAATTGTTTTTTTATAGCAAAATTTTCGGAATTCGGAAGGGGACCGATGCAAGTGTGATATCATCGATATGTATCGATGATATTAGGGAACTTATAGCAATAATGTTTCCAGAATATCATAATTATCGATATATCGTTTGTACATTGCAATATAACGACCGATACTAGAAAGTTTCCCAACTACAGCCCAATTTCGTATTGCAACCATGCGATATCGATTGTATTGTCCTATATATTGGTTGATACTATCGATATTGCGAGAGAGAGAGATATGAAGAACCTATTGAAAATGATAAAACCGAAAAAGAAAAGCAATAACCAAATATAAAGCGCAAGATGAATTGTATTTATAGGTTGAGAGAGAGAGAGAGAGAGAGAGAGAGAGAGAGAGAGAGAGAGAGAGAGAGAGAGAGAGAGAGACCCCTACATAATAGTAAGAGGGAAAGGAGAAGTAAGGACAAATAATATTAGATGGATCAAGTATTGAGGACTAGTGTCTTAGTGAAAGACGACGAGTTCTAGAGAGGTGGAGATGCTAGTTTTGGAGGTTATTGAATGAAAATGAGGGCAAAAGATAGAATTAGGAGGCCTTGGACCATCGGGGTTGGTGCCTTGCTATATTATTATAGAATTGGGGTAAATGTAAATATGGCCTTAACGAGGGCGAAGAAAGGATAGGTTGTATGGACAGATAAAATACCTATAAAAATGTTGAAGAAAACGGGCAAAACTGTATTAATTTGGTTAACTAGATTTTTCATTATTTTTTATAGAAAAAATGCTAAATGAATAAAGAAGCATCATGATACCTATTTAAAGGAAAAAAGGAAATTGTACAGTTGCACGCCTACACCAACTATTGGCAATCAAACTTATGAACCAACCTATGAAGTTCTGGAAGGTGGTGATGGAACAAAGATTAAGACAAAAAAGGATATCAGAAAATCGGTTTGGTTTCATTTTAGGGGGATCAACAATTCAATTCTCTTTTTCTATTATACAATTAACGAATACATAGATAAGAGGGAGAAACTATGCATGATTTTTTTAGATCTTGAAAAGCATACTAATTATGATAGAGTACCTCGGGAGGTTATGTGGCGGGTGATGACAAGTAATGCTCAAAGTATCGCCATCGCACTATGTATTGCACCCTTGGGGAAAGATCGGGAAATATTGCATGTATGACGTAACAATAACATATCACAATCGAAAACATTGAGGAAACTCTAGGACAATGGTGGACATTTGGAGATGTATACACATGATTATGTACTTAGTACTCAAAACATTACAAAAATAAATACTATGCACAGTAGTTTTCCATTGTTTAAGGTATAAAACTATGCATTATCAGCCAAGTGATGCAATTTTATAAAAATAACTCATAGTCGAGTACTTGCCTCCGCTGTCCAAGTCCATAATTTTGATGGGGCATTGAAATTGGGTAACTACCTCATCATGAAATACCTTAAACATATCAAATATTTCATGTTTAGATTTTAGAAGATAAACCCATGTCATCTAGGTGCAATCATCAATAAAAGCAACAAAATATTTATATAAAAAAAGAGAGATAACAAGGGCAGGACCCACCCCAAACATCTAAGTAGACCAACTCGAGTGGTCCGGGTTTCCTCTTAGATGAACTAGGAGGAAAGACAATATGATGATGTTTGGAGAACTCACAAGTTTCACAGCATAACAGGTTAGACACAGAAATTGAAGGAAACAAACGTTTTAATCTAGACAAGGATGAGTGCCCTAAGTGGCAATGCCATCTAGACACTGACTCCCTATCTAAGGACATAGCACTAGATGCTATCGTAGGTGCACTTCCAAGAAATAAATGCCTTCACGTTCATGGCCCCTACCATTCATTTGCTTTGTTTGGAGATCATGAAACACACAGTGAGAAGGAAAGAAGGTTACTGAGTAATTCAAGGATTTCATAATCGAAATGATAGATAATAGATTAAGGGGAAAGCTGGGAACATGTAGAACTGATGACAAATGCATTGATGGGGAAAGCTTTGATGGAAACAGTTCCAGATACATGAGTTTGGTTTCCATCAGTAACGATGACAAAGTGTGACTAACTAAAAGGAAGATGGAAGCTAAATAGGTGAGGCTTACTAGTCATATGAGAGGTGACTCCAGAATCAATGACCTCAGGAGAAGGAGAAGAGGAGACATTGAGAGCGTTACTTGATTGGGCTACAATGGCTTTGGAAGTGTCAGGAACATCACGGACATTAAGTCGTTCCAATGCATCATAAGCTTCTCTAGACAAAAGAAAAGAATCATCCGAGGAAGGCTTCTCCACTGCAATCGGCTGTGAAGTCTTCTCGGAACTAGTGGAAACACTTTGTTACAGACACACCGGCCTAAGAAGGATAGCCAACAAGTTCCCAACATCTATCAACATAGTGATTTGTGCCCCCCACAATCTATACAGACGCGAGGTCCATTACGTCCTCGTCCTCATCCACCATGGCCACGACCACCAGGATCAGTGTCACGGTCCTACCTTGGTTACTCGATCCATTATCATGTCCATGTCCCTGAGCACTCCACACTGGAGCTCTAGAACTATGGATGAAGGAAGGTCGGTCCCCAGTAGCATACGTGAATCAATCAAACGGAGCAAAAGTAGGGGTGGATGGTGTATGGACCCTTTGACACATGGCATAGATAGTTGTTAGAGGAGGAAGAGGGTTCATGGCGACAATTTGTTTCTGAACCCTAATTAGAGTTGAGGCCAAAGAGAAATTGCATTATTCTAGTTTCTTTACGTTGTTTTCATGCATGCTCACTGTCCATTGTGCAATGGGAAGGGAGAGGATGTAGAGATCCAACTCATCCTGCATACCACGAAGAGCTGAAAAATATTCATTTGGGGATTCATATTGAAATTTCCCGATGTTTGAGGTCAACTGGAAATTTCTGGATACATTTTGGGCTTCTGAATACATATTATGAAGAGTGATCCATATCCTTTTCGTTGAGGTTAGGAACATTACGTAATTGCTCACAGTGGAGTCCAAAATATTATGTAGCCAAGCCATGAGTTGGGAGTTCTCTTTGTTCTAGGTCTTGAAATTCCCATCTAAGGGATTTAGTGGTTCATCCAATATGTTGGAAAGTTTGTCTCTTTCCCTAAAAAACAATTTCATGGATTGAGCCCATTGTATATTATTGTTACCGTACAACTTTACCGTTGTAATCAACAAGGGATTTGATTATTAAGATCCCACCCTATATCCTAAAGAGATTTTGTCCTCCATAAGGGTCCACGAAGAAGAAACCTAAACAAAAACAATTCATGAAGGAAGCACACACTATGCAAGAGATGCAAATTCACACGAATATGAGTTCCATATGAGGACTTGGGGTTCTCAAAATAGCTTTAGACTTGGAATCAGGTGTGAATACATCTCACTCACCAAGAACGTCAACCCAGACATACATCGGAAGTTCTGGTGTATGTTTAGAGCGCTAAGGACCCCAAAAACAACCCAACCATACCACCTTTGGCCTCACCGGTCATCCAAATTTCCCCCTCAATGAAAAATACCACTTTGGACAATCACATAGGGTAAAACATACCCATCATATGAAAAAAAATTCCAAGAAATCTCCATCGGTTTGAGCAAAATCACAGAAAAATAAAGATTGGAGGTTTTTCTGTCTGATGAGAAATGTGGCTCAGCATACCTTAGATGAGCTCCAAAGATTCTACAAAAATCACCATAAATCTTCTAAAATCTAGACGCTCAAACCGAGTTCTTCCCAGTCGAAAATAGTCTGTATGAATTATACAGTGTTGGCGTCAGCCGTATGGTTGCTGACGTCAATAGGCTCTTGTAGCTCCGATCAACTCAAAAGTTTTGCTCTAATACCAAGGTTAGTTTAGGTGATCTTAGGAGCGAATAGGAAAGGGGAGGAGAAGAGGTAAGAGGGAGAGAGAGGAGAAAGAGTTTTGAAGAAAAGTGGTTTTTGTGTGTTAGGGCAACAATCCCTCACACCTTTTATATCATGCTAGAAATACAAAAACGTACTCCATAGGAGCACACAACATTGTACACGCAAACACCTAAAAACACTAAAAACAAATACATCACCAACACTCTCTATACTCAGATCACTTAAATGTCATATAATAAAAGCAATAAGGTGCAAATAGTACCATGAAGGTAACACAAAGAGGAGCATTGTTGTGCTAAGTTTGAGTGGCATCTTATGAGCACTGATATCACAAAGGTAGACTACAAGGTATTAGTAGTTCGATCATGTGGAGCAAACCCTCAATTAAAAGGGATAGAATGTGGTATATTAGACGTTTCGTCAGAAGGAATTGGAAGTGGAGTGTATGAATCTGTATTTAGACATCTCCCTTTGCCCATCTAGGTCACCCTACACCGGTCCACAAAACGTGTAACATCCATTTTAACTTGGGCCAGTTGTAACATTCCACCATCTTAAAATAAAAGGTCCCACCATGTCAATGGTCTTTGAATGCTTAAAGTGACCACTCAAGTCTCCTCCACGTAACTCCTAAATCAGTTGCTCATGCCATGATCCGCGGGGATTTCATAACTGTGATCCATGAAATAAGTAGCCTCTAGGGTAATCAGAATTGTATGATTCGTAATGTACCGTATGGCTGTACAATCCAAATCTTACACCCAAATTGCATCTCGGATTGAATTTACATTTTGTATGTAAATCGTACTATATGAACCGTGAATCGTGTGATTGACATGAATTGTATGATTCAATTATGTGTTATTTACCCAAAAAAAAAGGTTAAAATTCCATTTTATTTTATTTTTTTGTAAACAACTTTTCCCCTTTTTTTATTCTTTTGTTTTTTTAAAGTTTTTTAAGGCCCACCCACAAAAAAAAAAAAAAACAAAAACAAAAACAAAAACACTTCAATTTCTTTTAAGAGAGAGGGAAGGGTTTTGGAGTTTTTGAACCCTAAAAATCCTAGAGAAATATATCAACATATATTTTTCGTCGTCAACGGAATCGAATGCTGCTTTTTCATGGGGATTCTACTTCATGATAGGTACAAAATAACACAATATTTATCTAATCTTTTCTCTTTCCTATCTTCCCCTTTCAAGATAAATAAGTTGAATAATATTCAATATTCAAGTTTTTTTTTTTTTTTTTTTTTTTTTTTTTTTTTTTTTTTTTTTTTTTTTTAAATAGGTGGGGGTGTAGTGATGGTTGTTGAAGATGGGGAAGAAGTCTAAAGGCTAAGGATAACGACCCGATGTGGGACTATTGCTCAACGGTGGATGAAAACAATAACTTCCACCAATTTCAATTTTTGTGGGAAGCCAGAATGAAACATCACCTCGCTTGAAACAAGAAAAATATAGTAGCATGTTCACAAGTGGGTGATGATGTCACGATGAAATATAAGTTGGAAAACAATTCTAGTTAAAATAAACTACAACAAGAAGCTATGTATGATGTTGGAAGAGTTCCAATCACACCTAATGTGGACAAATTGGTCGAGGGTGATAGAGAAAAAAGGAATAGGTCATTCATGGATAATTTTTTTAGAAGAAAGAGTGAAGGGAAAGAAAAACAAGAAGCTACTTCAAATAGAATTTGGAAGAAGGGAGATGGACAAAATATGTCTTGCTATTATTCGCTTCCTTTACATGAGTGCCCTACCGTTTAATCTTATGAAGAGCCCTCTTTTGAATCGATGATGAAAGCATTTGTTGTATTCAAACCGGGTTTGAAGCTTTCGAGTTACCATGAAGTAAGAAACAAAATTTTGAAGTTGGAGGTTAACAACATAGAGTAGTTAATTGATGTGTACAAGAAAAATGAGCTAAAGTAGGGTGCACTATCATGTCGGATGGGTGGACGGATGGAGTTAATTGGTCAATTACTAACTTTTCGGTTAACAGTTTGAGTGGTACAATTTTTTTTTAAAAAAATCTATTTAATAGCGGACAACTGACCAACGCACCAAAAACTCCAGAGCTGATGAGGAATGACCAGTTTATCCCTATATGTAGACCCACCCAGACAAACCTAGGTGAGATATCCCCATGGGCAACCCCCGCTTACCACAGGTTCCCGAATCGCACGGTCCCACAGTGGGCCCCACCTCGTGGCCATTCTACATCTCACAGACCCCACCTCGTAGGTCACCCCATCCCAACGTGGAGATATGGTGCATCCTTAGAATCACATCAAAATGCCCCCACATCATCCACTCACGCTGGTGAGGAGACTCAAACACTCAGCTTCCGCTCTGATACGATTTTGATAGCGGACAACCAACCAACGCACTAAAAGCGCCAGAGTTGATTGGGAATGATCGGTTTATTCCTATATGTAGGCCCTCCCAGGCAAACCCAGGCGAGATCTCCCCATGGGCAACCCCCGCTTCGCACAGGTCCCTAAATTGCACGGTCTCATAGTGGGCCCCACCTCGTGGCCATTCTGCATCTCACAGACCCCACTTCGTGGCGTACCCCACCCCAGCATGGAAATATGGTGCATCCTTAAAATCACACCAAGATGCCCTCACATCATCCACCCACGCCGATGAGGAGACTTGAGCACTAGGCTCCCACTCAAATACCATTTTGATAGCGGAAAATCAACCAGTGCACCAAAAGCTCCAGAGTTGATGGGGAAGAATCGGTTTATCCCTATATGCAAGCCCTCCTAGGCAAACCCAGATCTCCCATGGGCAACACTAGCTTCGCATAGGTCCCCAAATCGCACAGTCCCACAGTGAACCGCACCCTGTGGCCATTTCGCATCTCAAAGACTCCACCTCGTGGGCCACCCCACCCTAGTGTGGAGATATGGTGCATCCTTGAATCACTCCAAGCCCCCGCTTCACTGTTGACACGTCCGCATTTCCAAGAATGTGGACAATTTGTTAGCTTTACTTGACTTTGTTATTGGTGTAGCAAACGAATGAGAATTGTCAACCGCATATAGTTATGTCAACCCCTAAGACCAAATCATGCCAAACACTCCCAATCCAAGAACAAAGATTCTTCCACTTGAAAAAAAAAAAAAAAACAATGCAATAACCAACGAATAATCAAAGCTCTCATCAGTTTTGATGGCCTAGATCATATGTCTCACTTGCGAAAACATGCACTTGCACAAACGCTAGCCCAAGGCTTGTAGAGAAGATAAAAATGTTTTAAAAGTTGCTGGACATTTTTTTGTTTATTGTGCTTTTTATATGAAGGAAAACAAGAGAAGCCCTAACACTAATCTAAGCCTTCCATCAAGTGTAAACTATGGGCTGGATGTTATAGTCTTAGACTCTATAATCTCATTTGAAAGGAAAAAAAGACTAAAAATACCCCCATCTGCTTACGTGAGACATAAGCAAAGGAAAATATAAACTAAAATTTGTTAAAAAATGAACCAAAATTTGCAATTTAATGTAAATGTCACCAAAAGACCGTTTTTGGGGACCCGAAAGTGTAACATTGGTAGTGTTCGAAGAATTGGTGTTGCCAATGCATTACGTATCGCATCCTTGGGATACAAATATGTATCAGTTATTGCATGGCATATATCGTTTGTATTGGGTAATTTATCTCACTTTTTGGGAAACATGGGGAAACTTTGGGAAAGTGGTTGAATTTTTCAATGAAACTTCAGAGATTGTTAAACAAGACCTTAAAACACATTTTTAAATCATAACGTCTCAAAACAAAAGTTCACATAATATGTTTCCTTCGTATAGGGTCCTAAGTTATGCATTACCTAACTGAACTAATGCAACTACATTCAAATTGAATGCATAACATTTAGAGTGTATGTGATGATCATTTCATCAAACACTCCTAAATAATTCGAAATTAGTCTCAATTAACAGCTGGTTGAAGGGAAATTTAAAAAAAATATATTTTATACAATATTTTATTATGATTTTTATTTTTCAAAAATTGATAAGGACTTAACAAATCAGTAGATCGACCCTCATACATGCTTGATTTCATGTTTGAAGTGCAACATTACAATCAATTTAGGAGAAATTGGAAAAAAATTGAATTTTCCCCAAATCAGACCACCTACACTCAAATTTCAAAATTAGAGTGTATTTGATGATCATTTCATCAAATACTCCAAAATACTTCAAAATTTGTCCCAATTAACAGTTGGTTAAAGGAAAATTTTGAAAAAAAAAAAACATGGAGAACATGAAGAAGCAGTGGATATCAAAATCAAAGCTCCAACTCCATGATTTTTCATCCAAAACATGAAGAACCAATGGATTTAAAACCATTCGACACTGATTTAACATACTTTCAACAAAAAAAGGGATCGCAAATTGAAAATGCCCACCTGATCGAACAAGTTGGATCTATTGGCACTACATGTGTGTTTCGTATCGCACAGGTAGTATACAAGATATATTGTGAGATATATCCGCCGATATCATTGATGTTTAAAACATTGGGTGCAGCTAGTGTTCAACTATGGGTATCTTGTTACGTATAGCATCCTTGGGATACAGATGTGTATCAGTTATCTCACGGGATACATTATTTGTATCGAGTAATTTATCACACGTTTTGGGTAACGTGCGGAAACATTGGGAAGATAGTTGAATTTTTCAATGAAACTTAGGGGATTCTTTAAAAAAAAAAAATAAAAACCTTAATACGCATTTAAATCATAGCGTCTCAAAAAAGAAGTGCACATAATAGGTTTCCTTTGTATAGGTCTTAAGCTATGCGTTGTTTGATTGAACTAATGCAACTATATTCAAATTGAATGCATAACATTTAGAGTGTATGTGAGGATCATTTCATCAAACACTCTTAAATACTTCGAAATTAGTCTCAATTGACAGCTGGTTGAAGGGAAATTTCTAAAGCAATTTATATTTTAATAATTTTTTATTTAAAAATGATTTTTATTTTTCAAAAATTTACAAGGACTTAACAAATCAGTAGATCAGCCCTCATACATGTTTGATATCATGTTTGGAGCGTAACATTGCAAGCAAATTGGGAGAAATTGAGGAAATTTTGAAAATTTCCCAATTTTCTTTAAATCGGACCACCTACTTTCAAAATTTGAAATTAGAGTGTATGTGATGATCATTTCATCAAATACTCTTAAATACTTTGAAATTAGTCTCAAATGACTGCTGGTTGAAGGAAAATTTCGAAAAAAGCATGGAGAACATGAGGAACCAATGGATATCGAAATCAAAGCTTCAACTCCATGATTTTTCATGCAAAACATGAAGAACCAATGGATTTATAACCATTTGACACTGATTTAACATAATTTCAACAAAAAAAGGGATCGAAAAATGAAAATGCTCACCGAATCGAACATGTGGGATTTATCGGCGTTTCGTATCGCACAGGTGGGATACAAGCAGTGTTCGATTTGTCGGTATCGCTACAAGTTTCGCTGGCCGGAGATAAAGATATAAAATCGTTATCGCTGATAATATCACCGATAACCGGAAATGTAGGGAAAAAGGGGGGAAACATGGAGAAAATGGTGGAATTTTTCAGTGCAACTTCAGGACATGCCTAAATACACATTTACATATTCAGAATGAAAAAATTGCAAAAAAAAAAAATGCATTAAATAATAAGTTTCCACTTAACGGGGGCCAAAAGGCATGCGTTGTCGTAAGAAATCACTCAAATAGTAACCAAAATGAGTTTATATAATAGGACGATTTATGTACTTTATCTGCTAACTACAAATTAAGGTTATCTTACTATGGAAATATTGGAATGAGTGGCATGAAAATGAATCAATCTGGTCTGTCCATCTAGTTTTCCTTACTTTGGATGGTTGGTTTATCCAAATTTATGAATATCCAGTTTCATATCCATCTGAAAGATGGCCTTCAAGCAATGGTGTGAGATGAAAATAGTTAATAGACAAACATTCATCCACTTAAATTGATGAAATGTGATAGACAAGATTTTCTAATTGCTGTGATATTTTTCAAAAATATCCATCCATGATATATCCCACTAGATGGACGGCTCCAATCAATACATCTCCCTGCTACCTGTAGAGTAGAGATATGGATCTACCACATTGGGTTCTCCGGGTTCTACCATATCATCTTCATGCAATGGGGTGTTTGAGAGAGGTTGCGCAAATGGCGAACTCGACTCTTGGACAAGTGATGTAGGTGGGCAATGGCCCACGATGCAAGCAGTTGATTATGGACGTGTGGATAATCAAACAATCGATCTGAATCATCCATTTCTATCATCATCTTCATCACATGGCATTAAAAAAAGAAGAAGAGAGTAATAGGATAATCCTAACCATCAGATCAATGACATGCAAAACAGGTAGAGACATCATTCTTAATCATCAGGTGGGCCACATAATAATTTCGGTGTACTTCATTACATTGCCACTTCCTAATGGTTTATGTGCATCTACAACATCCCATCTAAACCCCACAGTGATGTCTATTTGTCATCCAAGCTGTTAATAAGATCAAAAAGACATGAATGAAGGGAAAAAATAAATAAATATAAGCTCAATATAAAAATTCTGTGACACTCAAGAATTTTTCAATGGTATAAGTTCAATTCACACTGTTTCATGTGGTGTGGTGCATTTGAGCTTTGGATATTCTTCACTTTTGGACCCACCGTGAATGCATGTGGTTTATCCACGCCATTCATCCATTTTTCCAGATCATTTTAGGGGTTGAGCCCAAACTTGAAGCATATACAAAGCTCAAGTGGACCATACCACAGGAAACAATGGAAATATTAATTTCCACCGTTGAAACCTTTACAAGGCCTCCGGTGATGTTTATTTGTCATCCAACTTGTTCATAAGATCACACAGACATGGATGAAGTGGAAAAACAATTATTAACTTGATCTAAAACTTGTGGACCCCAGTAACTTTTCAACAGTAGACATTCAATTAACACTTTTTTCAATGGTGTCATACTAAATTCATCTGGTAAAATGTATGGACGGAGTGGATAAAATTCATGAATGAAGGTGAGCCCCACAGAGTTTACTCAATACACTAAGCATACTGAGTTACTCGGTACGCAATCCGCTTCCACCTGTTATGCAGCTAATCCGCTTAAGTGGTGCTATGTGGACCTCAACATGATGTATGTGTCTCATCCATACCGTCCAATCAATTTTTCCAGATAATTTTTGGTATGAACTCAAAACTGAGTTAAATCAAAATCTCAAGTGGGCCACACAGTGTTGATTGAACTCTCACCATTAAAAACTTCTTGAGGCTACAAAAGTTTTGGATGAAGCTGATATTTGGCTTGATATTTGTTTTTTGACTTCATCTAGGACTGTATGACTTAATCTATAGGTTAGATGTCAAATAAATATTACAGCGTGCCCTAGCCCCTAGGAGGTTTTTTATGGTAGAAATTCAATCACTACCGTTTTCCCATGGTGTGGTCCACCTGAGATTTTGATCTACCTATTTCATTACAATTAGTATTAAAATGATGTATAAAAATGGATGGACGGTGTAAATTAAAGACATAGATCATAATGGGCCCACGGAGCAGCGATCAGTGTCACTAGCTAAACTGCATCCCTACGTACTCAGTATGCAATCCGATTTTTATAAAAAGCGGACGCGGATTGCGACCTACCCCCGCCCGGACGGATCCATCCGGGCAGGGCTCTGTGGGGCCCACCATGATGTAAGTATTTTATCCACACCGTTCATCGCTTTTCTAATATCATTTTAAGATATTATACAAAAAATGAAGCAGATACACAACTCCAGTGGACCACATCAAGGGAAGTTGCAGTGATAATGACACCCACCGTTGAAACCTTTCTAAGGGCCACCGTGATGTTTTTTTACCACCAAACCTATCAATAAGGTCATGCAGACTTGGATGAAGTGAATGAGATAGATCTAAAGTTCAAGAGGACCCCACCATTGAAAATAGTGGGGACAATGATATCCACCGTTCAAAACTTCTTGGGGGCACAATAGTTTCCAATCAAGCTGATATTTTTGTTTTTACTTCATCTATCTCTATGTTAACTTATGAATAGGTTGGATCTCAAAAATACATCATAGTGGGCCCTATAAATGTTTCAACGGTGGGTGTGACTGCTCCCATGGTTTTCTGTGGTGGGTCGACTTGAAATTTAGATCATTCTCATTCTCTTTGCAATGCCATAAAACGATCTATACAAATGGTTGGACGGTATGGATACAACACATGCATCATGGGGGTCCACAAAGCTTGGTGACGTCACTTCAGTAGCGATTTGGGTACTGACCTTGTTAGTATCCAATCTGTGCCCCTTAAAACGGAAGCAGATCCTGTAGCGAGTAACTCAGTACGCTAAGCGTAGTGAGTAACTCAGTACGCTAAGCGTACTGAGTAAACTCTGTGGGGTCCTCCATGATTTATATATTATATCCACTCCTTCCATCCATTTTACTAGATAAATTTAGGACTTGAACCCAAAAATGAAGAATATCCAAGTCTTAAATGGACCAAACCACCTGAAACAGTGTGAATTGAACATCTGCCGTTGAAATTTCTTGAGGGCCACTAAAGTTTTGGATCAAACTTATATTTGTGTTTTCCCTTCATCCATGTTTTTGTGATCTTATGAACAGGCTGGATGACAAATAAACATCACCGTGGGGCCTATCAAGTTTCAACGGTGGAAATCATTATTCCCATTGTTTCCTGTGGCACGGTCGACTTGAGCTTTGTATATACTTCAATTTTGGTCTCAACCCCTTAAATGAGATGGAAAAATGGATGGACGATGTGGATTAACCACATACATTCACTGTGAGCCCAACAGAGTTTACTCAGTACGATAAGAGCGTGCATACTGAGTAACTCAGTACGCAATCCGATTTCCCTTAAATTTGAAATCCGATCCCCAAAATGCTTAGAAACCCCAAAAATCCCTCTCCCTCATCCCAAATTTTAAAAAATTCCAGTCCTTCCCACCAAAATTTCCGGATTTCCAACCCGAAAATCCCTCTCCCTCGTCCCAAAATTTTTTTTTTATATAAAAAACCTCTATTTTCCAACAAGATCTCGAGACGACGGAAAAACCGATTTTTTTGGGGTTAAATCTTATCGGAAAGGTTGCCGATCTGCACTCAACAGCTGTGAAGCTCTTAATTCGTGTCTTCAAACAGATCCGGGTGAAAAATAGGTATTTTCTTGTGTTTTTTGTTTTTGATTTTGACGACTTTATCGTCGACAACATCCCCCTTTTATCGATAAAGGTGGGTTGTTGGCTACAGTTCCCACCCATGGTTGGTGGGAATAGTGAAATTTCGGCTACATTTCGTAAATATCGATGATACCGAAATTATCGGCGAAACTTCGCACCGAAACGAATAACTGGGGTTCGGTATCGCTGAGCCGGCAATACCGATATTATTGACGACAATTCGATATTGTCGCCGATAATTTAAACATTGAATACAAGATATATCGGCCATTATCGTTGATATTAAAACATTAGGTGTCACCACAAGTTTCATTAGTCGAGGATAGGAGAACAATATCGATATCGTCGATAACCGAAAATGTTGGGAAACATGAGGAAAACGGTGGAATTTTTCAGTGAAACTTCAGGAGATGCTAAAATACACATATTTGCATACTTAAGAATAAAAAAATTGCAAAAAGAATGCATACATAATAAGTTTCCATTTAATGGGGGCCTAAAAGCATGTGTTGTCTTAAGAAACCAATCCAACCGTTCCATCTATCCATACAACCTTCTATCCAAACATCCATTGATATTTCAGAATATTGACAACATGATATTTTTCACCAAGAAATTGTTGACAATTAGAAAGGAAATGAAAGATTGTGGTCTCGATATCACCCTTGTTGTGATAATGATGATATTGCAATATGATCGATATTATCTTTGACAATTTAAATATTGCACACAACTATGCGCCCATAAAAAAAAAATTTGAAACGGATTTTTTTTAATAAATTTTTTTTTGGCCATATCGATACATTGGTGATATTTTCGAAATATCATCAACATACTGGCGATACAAGCAACACCTGGAATTTACACGATTGAAAAATATTAGCATTATCGATACAAGTGACACCTGGAATTTACACGGTTGAAAAATATTAGCATTATCGATACAAGTGACACCTGGAATTTACACAGTCGAAAATATTGGCGATACATTGACGATATCGATACTTAGCAATACATCGTCGATACCTGAATTGTTTTAGACTACTGGTGTTATTGGTATCGCTACCAGTGTTATTGGTACCACCGTGTTAGAGATATGGATAATATCGGGAATATTTCGATAAATTGGGGACAAGGTGTCCCGTTGCGGTAACGGTGGGTGTAATGGTGCCCACCATTACCTATATAGTGTAACGGCTGATACGCTCCCTGTATCGGTCAGAATTTATTTATTTTTGGTAAAAAAAAAAAATCTATTAAATCTAGAAAAATATGAATATTCCAAATATGCATTCATTTGTGATTTTGAACATGTTTATGGTAGTGTAACGGTCTACTCTTTGGTGAGAAAGATGTATCGAAGACAACATATGGTAACTAACATCTCCATACAATCTCAGATAGACCACTAGTGGGTGAGGCCCTGAATGTGGAACCCACCTTGATGTATGTGTTGTATATCCATGCCATCGATCTGTTTTGCTAACTCATTGTAAGGCATGGTCTAAAAAATGAGGCAGATTCAAATCTCAGGTGGACCACACAATAAGAAATAGCTGTGATGGCTATAAAAAACTTCCTGCGGTCCACTGTAATATTTATTGGCCATCCAACCTGTTGATTACGTTATACACACCTGGATAAAGCTAACAAAAATGACAAAGCAACCAGTTAACTTTTGAATTATTTTGCTCTTTTACTAGTTAAATTCAAATTTTAAATTTTCAGGTTATTAGTTTAGTATTTAATTATTTTGCTTGTATTGTATGATTCTTTAAGTTTATGGTGGGAGAGTTACGGAAATGAGTGTTCAGAATTACAAAACTTGGTCATTCGTATTTTGAGTCTAATATGTCGAGCTACTGGTCGTGAGCATAATTGGTGTACTTCTGAGCAAGTGAAAATTTATTTATAGACTTATTTAATAATTATATACTAACATATTGTAGTTATTTTTTTAGAGAACTGAAATTATTAAAAGCCCGCCAAAAGGCGAGAAAAAAATACAACCCAACTCAACAACTCGAAAAAAGACTAGAGATTGACAGAATTAATGGGCTTTACATAAGAAGCCAAACCTAAAACATTATGCTTGACTTTATAGATAATTTCCTCCGCCGCGGATCCCCTGTCCCAAAATCCCCAAATAGCCTAAAAAATAGCTATAATAATCATTCTCTACATTGCTTTCCCAACTTTCTCTACCCCTTCCCCATGGCAAGCACAAAGAAATCATCAACAGATCTCAACATCACCCAAGTTATATGAAATAAGGTGAAGAAATGCTTCCACACTTGCCGTGCATAAGGACAATGAATGAACAAATGGCCAATTGTCTCTACATCTCCCATACACATCAAACAAATGTTTGGAAGAATATGGAATCTGCTTTGCAAATTGTCGATAGTTAGCATTGTCTTTCTTCCAATTAACCACATGAAGGCCGCAACTTTAGGGGGAGCTCTACAGGGACCTAAGATAGAAAGGAAATTGATTAGCAAAAACACGAGGCAACTCACAAATCAATTTGAAGAAGGATCGGACCAAAAAATGACTCGACCTATGAGCATGCCACACCATTGAATCCCCCACTTAGGGCAAAGGAACAACACTCTTCCACTAGTCCAGTAAACCCGCTTACTCCTCTATCTCCTCATCTGTCAGAAGACCAAAGATGGAAAGGAAATTGAATAGAAAAAACACGAGGCGGCTCACAAATCAATCTGAAGAAGGATTGGATAAAAAAACGACCCAACATATGAGCATGCCACACCGTTGAATCCCCCACTTGGAGCAAAGGAACAACACTCTTCAACTAGTCCAATAAACTCGCTAACTCATCTATCTCCTCATCTGTCAAATCTTTATGGCAAGGGGAGACCAGTGTTCGAAATATCGGTAACGCATTACGTATCACATCCTTGAAAAACAGATACGTATCGGTTATCGCACGAGATATATCATTTGTATCGAGTAATTTATTGCACTTTTTGAGAAACATGGGGAAACATTGAGAAAATGGTTGAATTTTTCAATGAAACTTCAGGGATTGTTAAAAAAGACCTTAACACACTTTTAAAGCATAACATCTCAAAAAAGAAGTGCACATAATAGGTTTCCTTTTTATAGGGTCCTAAGTTATACATTATTTGACTGAACTAATGCAACTATATTCAGATTGAATGCATAACATTTAGAGTGTATGTGATGATCATTTCATCAAACATCCTATGTACTTCGAAATTAGTCTCAATTGACAGCCGGTTGAAGGTAAATTTAGAAAAAATATATATATATTTTAATATTTTTTTAAATTAAAAACTGATTTTTATTTTTCAAAAATTGACAAGGACTTGACAAATCAGTAGATCGGCGCTCATACATGCTTGATTTCATGTTTGGAGTGCAATATTGCAAGCAATTTGGGAGAAATTGGGGAAATTTCGAATTTCCCCAATTTTCTCCAAATCAGACCACCTACACTCAAATTTCGAAATTAGAGTGTATGTGATGATCATTTCATCAAATACTCGTAAATACTTCGAAATTAGTCTCAATTGACAGCTGGTTGAACAAAAATTTCGAAAAAAAAAAAAAAACATGGAGAACACGAAGAACCAATGGATATCGAAATTAAAGATCCAACTCCATGATTTTTCATGCAAAACATGAAGAACCAATGGATTTGTAACTGTTTGACACTGATTTAATACAACATAATAAAAGGGATTGGAAATTGAAAATGCTCACTGGATCGAACATGTGGGATATATCGGCACTACCTGTGCTTTTTGTATCCCACATGTGAGATACAAGATATGTCATGGGATATATTGGCCGATAACTTCGATATGTAAATATTGGGGGAGACCAGACCTTGGAGCCATTGTTAATGGAATAACATCAATCCACAGTAATGCTCCTATTTGAAGTAAGGGTTGCCACCGTAGGAAAGTTTTCCTGAAGCACCATGTCTCCACACCAAACATCCACCCAGGAACATATGCAGTTTCCGATGCTGAGCAAAACAGAGATCCCTCTACGAAACATTTTCTGTCAATGCAACTGCTTTGCACTAGCTAGAAGCTCAGTAAAGGGTGCTCTTCACTCTCCATCCTTCCATTCGAGAACCATATTTCCCCTCGATTACCTCCCTCCCTAATCTCCCCTCTTTACACTCAAATCTCCATAATCATTTTCCAAGAAGTGCCAAGTTCATGATTCTCAAATACTTAATACCTGCACTGCACCACATCGATTGTAGGCTTTGTGGTCTTTTTCATTGTTTTCCATGGTGTGACCTATTTGATGGTTGGATCGGCCTGATTTTTGAGGTGTCCCATTTTCATGGTGGGACATACTTGTTAGGTGGGTCGGATGTCATGCACACATCATGTGGGATCCATTTTTTAATCCTTTGAACTATTGGCTTTTATGCCCCTCCCCCACCCCCCTCGTTAGGCCCACTGTAGGTTTGCATGTGTGGCCCCTCATGATGTGTATATGCTTTCCAAACCATCCATCATGTGCGACTGACCAGGATGGACATTCAAAAAATCAGACTATGCCAAAAATTAAGTGGGCCACATGGTCCACACTACATGATTTTAGAGGTATTAGGCATGATTTTACATTATTACTGGCGATGTAGCCCATTAGAGCTTTGGATCAAGCAGATTTTGGTGCCAGGGCCTACCATCAAAAGGCACATCTGATGCATGGTTCAGAGCCCATGCACACATTACAGTGGGCAGCTGTAAGGGATTATTGTTGATATATTACATGTATGTGTGTGCAATCAATTTCTCCACAAGTTATATTACGAACATGCAACAAAAAAGAACAAGAATTCTTATTTTAGCATAACTTGCAAGACATTACTGTAGCCTAAATATTTGCCTCTCTATTTCAGTCAGAAGCTGGAAAGAAGCTCCCGTTCATCCTTGTGATAAATCTACAGGTATGTCTATGAGCCTGCTATCACTGTTTTTTCCCCTAATTGTAACTGTAAAATCTGGTTAGACTATCATTTACATGTTAGAGCTACATGTCTTAAGTTGTAATGTCATTTTATTTGTCATTCTTTATTCATTTATGTTGTTTTTTCACTAATGGTATTTCTATAGTTCCCTTGTCCTTGTGTTCTAAGCAGGAGGTTATCCTTGCGTGCATGTGTCTGTGTGTCAAGAGTAGTAATATCAAAAAGATGAAAATATGGTTCAGAGTGTGTCAAGATTAGTAATATCCAAAAGATGAAGATATGGTTCAGATTGCACCTCTTTAGAATTTGAAATGATCATATTGCTCCGCAGATTGTTGATTGTGAGAATTTCATCATTCCCAACTAGCCATCAAATAAAACTACACTGGGTGCACCTGGATAGCGCCACACATGAGCCAAAGACACTGTAAGACTCACCCACCCATCATTTTTCAGCATATAGTAGAGAGATTTTACTGAGAACCAGCCTGATGTTTCACCCTCTAATTTCGATCTATCTGGGCTTCCAAGATGATGAACAACTAACTGAATCCTATCTTGATGCCTTACAATCTCATCTATCACCTTGTCATTCAGATTTCTTCAGAACACGGAACCAAATCGCCTTCCCCTCTGCCATGCTGAACAATGGGATTTCACGTCCCCTCGATTGAAAGAAATCCTGTAAAGCATTCGCAGTGTATGATGCTGGAATTGGTCAAAGCCTTCTTCCTAGAACGGAAAGGGGGGCCTTTATTGAAAAGAAGGAAAATTTTATGGTCTTTGTCTCTGTTGTCTAGTCTTTGATCTTTGTGGAGGGAAAGGTAGAATGGGATCTTCTCTGACAGATTAGAAAGTGATGCAGTGATTTTCCATAGAGCTGAAGGGAGGGTTTTGATATGGGCCTTGGCAGTTTCCCAGGGTTGTAAATTGTAGGTTAGATGGAGGGGCTTCCCTCCTTAAAATGTGGGTAAGAGGGCTAAACCCTTGTCATCTATATTCTCCCTCATATTTTTGTATTTCCCTTTCATTTTGTGCTGAAAATCTTTACGCCATTCAGGGAAAAAGAAGGTAATATCTTACAGTGGGTTCAACTCTATGACTATGGCCAAGAGTAGGCCTGAATTTAACTGTTCCACAGACAAGCTCTGTCCAACTTAGCCCCTCAATCGCAATAATACAGTTTAGCTGGTATGGTTGTTTCACGAGAATGCTATTTGATGGGTTATATTATAGATAAAATTATCAGTGATATAGAGACCGCTTTAATGGTAGAGTATGACCTTACCCTTGTCAATTATTCATAATCTTCTCCATATGTAGAGGAGATACATTAAGTTCATCTTTCATTTGATGAAGTATGAACAACCATTGCAGGTCAACCATTTTTCATTTTCCTTTTATAATCTTAAGTCTGTGCTCTGGCCGTCTATCTACTAATGTTTTTTTATTTTTTATTTTTTATTTTAATTCTTCATGTTGCAGGTTCCAGCAAAGCCAAACTATAGCTTGGTTCTCTATTATGGAGCTGACAGACCCATAAATAAAGGATCTTTATTGAGTAAATTTGTGGATGGGACTGACATGTTTCGGGATGCAAGATTCAAGCTTATTCCAAGCATCGTAGAGGTATGAATAGCTTTGATAGTGTATGACATCAATTTGTGAGGTACTGTGCATTTGATCTGTTTTACTTCATACCCATATTTATGGGCTGCTAATTCCTTTTTATTGAGCCGTTTAGGGATATTGGATGGTCAAGCGTGCAGTTGGAACCAAAGCTTGCCTTTTAGGGAAAGCAGTTACCTGCAAATACCTTAGACAAGATAATTTTCTGGAGGTAACTAGCAACCATGTTTGAAAGCATGCTTGCCTATTGTTCCATCACCCTTTTGTTGAGAGTTCACTGCATCTGCATATTCATACTTTGCAGATCCTTTTATTGTATATGCAATATTTTTTTTGTTTTGCTGAACCACTTGAATTTAATTTTGAAGCCTTTGTACAAGCTATTTTTGCATTGCGTGTGTACCATCTCTCGTGTAATGTTGGTTTTGATATATAATCACTTGATAACAGGCTATGAGTCTATACCTGAGCTTAGCTTCTAGGAAGAAATCTCATCTCTGTAAACCTTTTGACTGTATACATGTAGAGCAGTCATTACCTGTCCATTCTTTTGAGGGTTACATGTTATGCAGATAATGCCATCTGGCTTTAGTCGACTGTTAGATTCACGTGATTCAGCATATATATATATATATATATATATATATATAATATATATATATAATTATATATATATAATATATATATATAGAGAGAGAGAGAGAGAGAGAGAGAGAGAGAGAGAGAGAGATGCTCACACAACTAGTTGGACCATTTAAATTGGTCCAACTAGCTGTGCATTAAATGTCAAAGATTCCTCTTTTCATCCACATGTAATGCACCATATGTGAGGATATGTGACATTGAGTCTTACATAAGTATGATGGGAATTATGTGTCATAGATCCAACCCGTTCATTAAATAGGGCCCACTAATGAAATTTTATGTACTAAAAATTAGTACCACTAGAGTCACATATGTAACTTGAATCTGGACTATTGGAATAGATTTCTAACAGTTCACTTTTCTTGTAGATGATATCATACTATTGATCACAAAAAAATAATATTTTTTCCTTCACATGCTTACAATGGACCCTACCTAATTAACGGACTGGATTTCCAAGATATGTGGCGCATCACCCGAATATATCACATGTGCACAACTTCTTTAGTCATCCCATTTTCTTTATAAATATTCCTCCCCCTTTTTTTCTCTTCATTTAATGAGTAGTTAATGCTAGCAAACCTTTTCATGTGAAAGTTATTTCAATTAACAAAATGGATTTGCTTGCTTGGGTGGGCCCCACTATAACGTTAATATGAAATCCACCCAACCATTAGGTGAATCACCTCATGTTAGACCCAGTGCAAAAATACCAGCCCCATCCCTGGCTCACGTGAACCACATAATTGGAAAATGTGTAGATAGAAAGCTCACCCTTCAAACTCTTTCCTTTGGTGTGGCCCACTTGAATCACTTATGGGCCTTTTTTTTTTTTTTTTTTTTCGAAGCCTAATATTTGGTGTGGCAGCTAATGGTTGGATTGGATTTTATATTCTCATCATGATGGGCCCTATAAAAATCAAGGACAGGCATCTCTCTCAGCTGTTTCAATTGATATAGCCCACTTAAATCATAGATTAGCGTGATTTTTTTTTGCTTCTGAGTCCAATAAAGGATTATACATCTAATGATCGGAGTGGATCTCTGAACACATCAAGGTGGGCCCCTTAAAAAATGAAGGTGGGCTTACGCTCAAACTATCGTTAGTTCCGAGAAAATTGTTAAGTTTCCATAACAACAAGAAGTGGATTAAGTATCATGCGAGTAACACCGCGGTGTTTCCCTAACCATGGGCTCATCATGATGTATGTGTTTTATATCTATGCTGTCTGTCGGTTTTTACGGATCATTTTAGTACAAATTCCAAAAAATGAGGTAGATCCGAATCTCAAGTGGACCACACAATAGGAAACAGTGGACATTGAACGTCCACCATTAAAACATTCCTAGGGCCCACTATGATGTTTATTTTCCATCCAACATGTTCATAATGTCACACAAACGTGGATGAAGAGAAAACACAAATATCAGCTTGATCCAAAACTTCCATGGCCTCTAAGAAGTTTTCAATGGCCGGCATTGAATCCCCATTGATTTCTATGGTGTGGTTCACTTGAGATTTGAATCTGCCTTATTTTTTAGTTCATCCCCTAAAATGATCTTGGAAAAATAGATGGACGGTGTGGATGTAACACATACATCATTTTAGGGCTTATAGAATTTTGCCATGTCAACGCATTGGGGACTTGATCTGAACTACACCATGCAACTGGAGTCCAGCGTAGGGACACTTTATACGTTGGAAGTAGATTAGGTGTCGCCTTGACTTCACCCAACATGGTGCATACCTAAGTGTGGGGCCCAACTTGATGCATGTATTGTATGTCCACACCGTCCATCCGTTTTTCTAGGTACCTTAAGGCATGAATAAAAAAAAGCAAATAGATAAAATATTAGAGTGGACCCTATGAAAGAGTTTCAATGGTGGGTGTCACTATCACCGGTACTTCCTGTGGTGTGGTCCACTTGAGCCTTAATTTTCCTGATTTTTAGGCTTATACCTAAATGGTATGGCAAAATAGATAGATTGTGTGGATAAAACCCATACATCATGATGGCCCCCCAAAGCCCTTGCCCATTCCCAGCTCAGTAGTGGTGGAGTTAGTACCCAAACGACATTCCTTAGCGTGGGAAACGAATCCATTTCCAGTGGATTGCAAAAGCCTGTGCCATGGGAATTCCTTTGACAGGAAGCCAAGTGGGGCCCACTGTGATATTTGTAACGAATCCATCCTGTCCATCCATTTTTTAGATCATGTTAGAAAATAGGACAAAAAATGAAACAGATCCAAAACTCATGTGGGCCGCACGATTGAAAAAAATGGCCAAGGAAATGACTACCGTTGAAACCTCCCTAGGATCTACCGTAACATTTATATGCCATCCATACTGTTCATAAAGTCATTTCTACTGGGATGAACTGAAAAACAAAAATATTAAACTGATCAAGAACTTTTGTAACCCACGAATGTTTCAACGGGTAAAATTTCAATCCTCGCTTTTTCTTGTCGTGCAGCCCCCTCGAGTTTTGGATCTAACTCATTTTTTTTTATTTTTTTTTGGCATGATCTAGCAAAATTGGCCCACGTCCTAACATGATCTAGCAAATTAAATTGATGGGTGAGTAAATTTATCACAAACATCACGATGGGCCCTACCTATCTTCCCTCGATAAGAAGGCTTTCTTAGGCAATGCACCTCGATTTCCAATCGCACAGGGATAGAGAGCATTAAATGAGGAGAGATAACATTAAGTAAAGAAGAAGAGAGAGAATAAAAGACTTGTTTTCAAAGAAAATGGATAATTAGAGAAATTGTGCACTTATGATGTATTCTTGTGATGCACCATATGAGTAAAAAATCCAGTCCATTAATCAAGTGAGGTTCCTTGTAAGCGTGTGAAGAACATGAAATATATTTTTCTTTTTGTGATTAATAGTAGGATATTTTTCTATAAGAAAACTAGGCTATTAGAAATCCATTTCAACTGTCCCGATTTAACTCAAATGTGTGGTTCCAGTGATGAGGATCATTTACTAATTTTTTGCCAATAAAATTTAATAAGTGGGCCCTATTTGATGAACGGGCTGGATTGATGATGCTTATTCTTATCGTACCTATATCAGATTTGATGTCACATAGCCTTTTACAGAAGGAATTATACGTGATTAAAGAGAAATAATTTTTCTATTTAATACACAGCTAGTTGGACCAATTTGAATGGTCCAACTAGTTGTGCATGAGCATTTCTCATATATATATATATATATATATATATATAGTTCCATTAAGCCAGCTTACCCATCAACAAAAGGGGGGGAAAATCAATTCTTTGTTTGATTATATATCTGCTAAGGCTGAGCAAGAAGCATCATCATATTCTTTCTTTGATCAATATGGTAAAGCTCCTCAACTTCTAAGCTTGAATTTGATAACTACGCAGATAGATGTGGATATTGGTTCTTCATCTGTGGCAAGGAGTATCATCGGTTTAGTCCTTGGATATGTCACAAGCATTGTGGTTGATCTTGCAATTCTGATCGAGGTTTGTGTCTTCATAATTTCAATATATTGTGGAGAAAGTTCTCTTTATTTCTTTTTATTTAATTCAGAATTCTGATTATTTATTGCTGTCATGATTTTTTCACATTAACTTTTGTAACTGTGATAGCCAATAATGTGGATATTTTTGTAGCAAAAGATCTTCTCTTGTTGAAGTTCCAAATAATCATAATCTGTCAAAAACTGACATTAGGAAAATAATTGGAAGTAGAAGCACATACGGGCACGTATGGGAATGTCGACGTATAAGATCTTACGTGAAAAGTAACACCTATTAAATTGAGATTTTATTTTAATGAAACCACAATTATGCATTGCAAGATGTACGTCATAATTAGATATGACTTGTTAAATCCCAAAAGAAGGCAAGGAGGCACCAAGCCAAATTAAGAATCAATGGTCCTAAAGACAAACAAAAACTAGGACTTTAACGCTCCTTATATTACGTTTACCTCTTCCAATCTCCATCAAATGCCATAAATTTGCCTCCCTTTAAGTATGTCAAATTTCTTTTGAAAGATTATAATTCTTTTCTTTTCAAGTATCCTTACCGTTTGACAAAGTGGAAACCCATCTAAAACATTGTTGGTGGGATTTGACTGGGAAAGAGAAGAACAAAAAAGTTCAAACCTTTCATTGTCGGCCATCTTTGTGACAAGGAAAAAGAAAAAGTTGTCTAGACTTTATTGTTTAAAGTAATTGTCTAATTAGAACCCTCCTAAAAAACTGAGATGGGTTTCCAGAACAAGGGAATTTTTAACCAAAATAGGACCAAAGTCACTTATTTTCAGCTATTATTTGACAAATTAATAGGTTCAATTCTTGTGTGATATATATATATATATATATATATATATATATATATATATATATAGGGAAAAGGTACAATGCGCTGGAGCTGATTTTAACGTCCCGTGAGGTCGAGCTGTGTGGGCCCCACCGTGATGCGTGTCGACCATTAACACCGTGCATTTGATGGGTCCCCTTTAAATTATGGGATATCCCAAAAATCAGCCGTATATGGAACTCAGGTGGGCCATACCATCTAAAATCATGTGAAGACATGCCAAAAACATATAAAAGCACTTGGTGGGGCCCACCTGAGTTTTGAATGCTGCTGAAACTTGGTCTGAACCCTCATCCAAGTGGGACACACATAATGGATGGGCTGGATTTGCAAACCACATCTCGGTGGGCCCAAAAAACATCCCATGAATGTTTTAATGGTGCACGGCCCCTCTCCACTTCTGTATGTGGTGTGGCCCACACAAGTCACGGATTGTCTTGATTTTTGAAACCTAGGCCCGCCCATGATGGAATGGTGCATCGGACTGATGGGGTAGATGTTCGAAACGCATCACGGTGGGGCCCACACCGCTCGACCTCATGGGACGTTAAAATCAGCTCAAGCGCATTGTACCTTTTCCCATATATATATATATATATATATATATATATATATATATTATATATAGTTTCACAAACATCCCCACCTTCATATTGACATTAGCAACCTCCCCAAAGGTTTTAATCGACACGTGGGATGCCTAGTCATCAATCTTAATTGTCCAGTCTTTTGTACAATTAGGGATAAAGCCATAGTGCAAAAATCACGCCAATCGAATGTTCTTAAACATATGGACAATCATAATTGAGCGGAGAAACAGGAATAGGTCCAATCATTGTTTGAAACATCCATTTGATAGATCCCACTTTGTATTGCTTATTGTTCGAAAGAAGCACTTTGGTTCGATGGTTCTAACCATGTGATCTATGGTTCTTAAACAATGGACAATTCTAACAAATTGGCCCCATTTAAAGGGTGAGGATCAACCGGTTGGCGTACTTCTTGTACCATGGCTTGCTGCCAATGGTACTATTGAATGAACCATATTGATTGATGATTAAGCATCCCACTTTTCAGCTAAAAGCCTTGGGGATGCACCCCCCCCCCCCCCCCCCCCCCCCCCCCCACACACACACACACACACACACACTCACACTCATATGCACAATGGGGGGGACATAGTGGATAACATCTAACCTTTCATCTGTGAGTGACATCTAAACCTTCCAATGGGTTGGACCCATCATGGGGGTTACCTTGTGCAAAATTTTACCATATCTATTCATCGAGTGAAATTTTGGGAAAGAGTGATTGAGCAAAGACTAAGTCATGAGACAAATGTATTAGAAAAAAAAAAAAAGAAAAAGATTTTTGTTTCATTCCAGGGAGGTCTACCACCGAAGGTATTTCTTGACCTAGAGAAAGCTTATGATAAGGTCCCGAGAGAGTTAATCTAGCAGGTATTGGGAAAGGAGTTTCAAGAGGATATGTTGACATGATTAATTATGTATATATGAGGGACCAGTAACAAACATGAGGGCCACTAGTGGAGTGGCAACTGATTAACCCAATCACTGTAGGCTTGCACAAGGAGTTGGCATTGAGTCCTTACCTTTTTCACATTGGTTATGGATGAGTTAATGAGGCATTTGCAGGAAGAGATCCTATGGTGTATGTTGTTTGCAAATGACATAGTTTTGATTGACAAGAGGAGGGAGGGCGTAAATGAAAAGCTAGATTTACAAAGGGGAGCTTTAGAATATAAAGGATTTAAAATTAGTTGGACTAAAACAGAGTATATGTAGTGTAAGAACGAGGAATTAATTAGGCTTGTTGACCAATAAGTTTCCTAAAATGATGACTTTCGATATCTTGGATCAATAATTCACGAGGGTGGAGAGATTGAGAAGGATTTGTCCATATAATTCAAGCGTGGTAGAAGAAACGGAGATGTGCCTTTGGATTTTCATGTGATCGTCATGTACCACTCAAACTAAAAGGGAAATGTTATAGGATGGCTAAAAGACTAGCCATGCTTTACGGGCAAAATGTTGGGCAATTAATGAACATGTTCATAGGATGAGTGTAGTTGAAATGAGGACGTTGAGATGAATGAGTGGTAATACAAGGATAGAATTAGAAATGAATGGATTTAAAGGATTTTAGGAGTGACACCAATAGTAATAAGATGAGGGGAATTAGACTTAGATGGTTTGGTCATGTGCAACATAGACCAAGAATTATCTTGGTTAGGAGTGAGTTTGTACAAGTTGTAGGCTCTAAAAGGGCAAGTGCAAGGGCAAGTCCCAAAAGGACTTGGGTGGAGGTAGTAAGAAAAGACTTGATGATATATGGTCTAATTGAAGTTATGGCCCTTGATAAAGTGGAATGGTGGAAAAGGATTCAAAATATCAGTATCACGTTATGTGTCACATCCTTGGGATGCAGATACGTGTCGGTTACCGCACAGGATATATTGTTTGTATCGGATAATTTATCGTACTTTTTGGGAAACATGGGGAAACATTGGGAAAATGATTGAATTTTTCAATGAAGCTTTCAAGGATTGTTAAAAAGGACCTTAATACATACTTTTAAATGATAACATCTCAAAAAAGAAATGCACATAATAGGTTTCTTCTGTATAGGTTCCTAAGCTATGCATTGTCTGACTAAACTAATGCAACTATAGTTAAATTGAATGCATAACATTTAGAGTGTATGTGATGATCATTTCATCAAACACTCCTAAATACTTCGAAATTAGTCTTAATTGATAGCTGGTTGAAGGAAAATTTTTGAAAAAAAAAAAGGAAATGGAGAACATGAAGAACCAATGGATATCAAAATCGAAGCTCCAACTCCATGATTTTTCATGTAAAACATGAAGAACCAATGGATTTATAACCCTTTGACACTGATTTAACATAATTTCAACAAAAAGAAAGGGATCGGAAATTGAAAATGCTCACTGGATCGAACTTGTGGGATATATCGACACTACCTGCGCATTTTGTATCGCACGGGTGGGATACAAGATATATCGTGGGATATATCGTCGATATTTTAAACATTCGAACAAGGCTTAGATGTTGATTATGATGACCATTTATAATTCATCTACTGAACAACACTTGTATTTTACTATTTATCAATTGCTATTTGCTAGACATTATTTTCATGGTGTTGCCACCTTACTAGTTGATATGGCTTATTTTTGCGATATGTGATCATCATGATGGGCCAAGGTCTTGGAGTTGGAAGTGTTGGATTTTACATGCACTTAACAGGTTGAAGTTATGTGTGTGTGCGCGCACGTGCATGCGTGGATGTGTGTGTGTGTGTGTGAAGAGAGAGAGAGAGAGAGAGAGAGAGAGAGAGAGAGAGAGAGAGAGAGAGAGAGAGAGAGAGAGAGGTCTCAAGTCCAACCGGTTGGACAATAGGTTATAGTCCACTCCACCTATTGGATAACTTCCAACTTTTGATGTTTGTCCAACATTGAATGTGCCCAAATAGGTTGTCTCTATCATGAAGAGCACCTGAAAAATCAGCAATATCCACTCATTTAGTGAACCACACTTGTATTTTTCTATTTATAAGTTGGAAGTTATCTGCTAAGGCCTAAAATGAATGTACCTTGTGGTCCAACCAATTGGACTTGAGACCTCATGTGTGTGTGTGTGTGTGTGTGTGTGTGAAAAGGTACTATGTGGTCGACCTCATGGGAGCTTCCCATGAAATGATTCACCATAATTATTGTGAAAACATTGTGAGGTCCCACACTGTGATGTGTTGATGACATCTAAGCCATCCATCGGATGCGAATTGGTTTGTTTGGCCAAGGCCCAAAAATCCAGTAGGAAACAGTTCAATGGGGGATGCCTACGATTAATCTCCAATGGGCCCACCAGAGTGTGAAAATGGCCTTTTGGACCCCTTCATTTCTGGTAGATGCTTCAGGTGAATGGGTTGGATGATATATACACAACATGGTGCGCCCTCCATGAAATCAAGGTGAGCGTTCCCATCAACTATTTCCCTATCCGTGGCCCACATGAGTCATAGATCGGCGTGATTTTCGTGCCCATGCCCAAATGAGGGGTAATGCATCTGATGATTGGAGTGGATGTCATCAACACAACAGTGAGTTCCATTAACGATTCAATGAAATTAAATACTTTTTAACCATAATTACAGTGAAAACTTTCGTTGAATCATCACCCTAAATTATATAGTCTTGATCCCCTACAAGATGTGCCAAAGGGGACTTAGTACAAGTAAAATTGGGCAGGCCTCGGGTCTGCCAGTTGTGTATGTGAAATCCATGCTGACCATCGGATGTGTCAGCCAATGTCAGGCGTAGGGTCCCAAAATCAGGCCCATCCATAATTCAGGTGGGCCACAAGATTGAGAGCTATGTACAAGGGATGGCCACTCTCCAAACTATTTCCCTTGGTGTGTCCCACTTGAATCATGGACCAGCCTATGTTTTTGGCCTAGGGCCTAACATGTGATGACACAAGTGGGTTTCACATACACATCATGGTGAGCCCTATAAGAAAATATAGGGTTGGCATCCCTCTCCTAACCGTTTCCCTTGGTGTGGCCTACCTGAATCACTTACTAGCCTGGATTTTTTGGTATTGGGCCTAAAATGTGATGACTAATCTGATGGTTAGAGTTGATTTCACATACACATCGCAGTGGGCCTTGTAAAAAAATCAAGGGTGGGAGTTGCTCTACCAATTGTTTCCCTTGGTGTGGCCAGTGTTCAGAGCGTTGGTATTGTTACATGTAGCAATGATTGGGTGTATGGAAACATGTAATTATATCTTTCCGATACTCAGAAAAATATTGCTAACTAAGGGAAACATTAAGGAAAAGGTGGATCATCTCAGTGGAACTTTGGGAGATATTGAAAGACAAAAAAAAAAAAAACTATAAATTCCTTTTATAGGAGCCTAAACCATGTGTTGTCAAAGAAAAGCACTGCAATTATAACCAAACTGAGTTCATATAATTCAAAAACCATATGATATAAGTAATAAAACATCCTTTCTCACTTTGAGGGGTAAAAGTGGAGGAAATTGGGATTTTCCAATTCTTGCCATTCACCCACTTAAATGTTGATTCATTCGCCACCATGTCAATGCATGAGAATCATGCACAGACAATTGTAATCCATGCTAACATTTGAAAAAATAAAATTTCTATGTATTTTTTTTATCACTTTTGAGTGTCAGCTTGTTTCCGGCTCCAGTCGAGATTTCTCCCCCAAATCCAAGCTTTCATCCAACAAAAACCAAAAGGAGTTGTTGAAATCAAGGAAGGAACAAATTTTAAAAATCCCACAAGAAACGATGATTTTTTTAATTTTTTATTATTTTTTGTAGTTTTTGGATTTTTCTTATTTTCTTGTGCATTTTTGGCATTTTTAGAAGTATCCTTGGTATTAGAGACATTATCACTGGTATTGCCGATACCAGGGCACTTCTATACTAATAAGAGACCAAAATATCGATGATATCATTGGTGTTGCCAAATATCGCTAATAGTATTGAAATCATCGGCAATATTTGGAATTTTTATATTACTAGGGTTTTGGTTTTGTTAACTCGACGATATTGGTGATATCAACAACATTATCGATAGTATTGTCAATATTTAAAACATTAGGTGTGGCCCACCTGAATCATGGACCAGCTTAATTTTTGGGCTATGGATCCACCATAGGTTGTCGCACCTGATGGTCGGAGTGGATTTCTGATGCAAGACAACTAACCACTTGCTCTAAAAGCTCGAATTGATAGAGCGTGGCGAATCAATCCCTTTATCTCATAGCCCGGGCCCCACATCCCATGGGTTAGTTCCTTGGCCGAACTCCCCTCGTGGGCCCTCACATCACATGGGTTCCGCCTCACACGGGCCGTCCACCCTGAGTGTGCCCCTACATGCCACAGGCCACCCCACTCGAGCCCGGTCTGAAAATGCCCCGGCATTAATTTCACATACACATCATGGTGGGGTGTAGTAGAGGTATCCCCATTTACTTGCATGCCATGTCTCCTACAAGTGTTCTGTGTGTGTGCGCGTGTGCGCGTGTGTGAGAGAGAGAGCTAACGATTTTATTAATCGAAGGGCTGAACCGGCCAAAGAATTACAAAGCGACCCAAGAATCAAGAGGAGAACAATCTCCCCCAAAACAAGAATTCAAGACCCAATCCATTACATCTAGTTTTGCCCGCCTAAAATCTTTTATCACTACCCCCACTACAATTGTAGAAAAACCAGTTATTCCGCTCCCCCCCAAAGGGCCCAAAAGCTAGCTAATATGGCCACCATTCAAACCTTCCTCTCCTAATGCCAAAAGAAAGATGGAAGCCCCCAATCGTCTCCGACATCATTAACGACATGCCAAAGTCCTGAAAAACCTCTCTGAAAGCTCTCAGAGGTTGTTAAGTGACTCCTCGTTCCGCAAACACAGAAGACAAATGTTACTCACTATCATCTTCCTCTTGTGATGATTATACACCGTGAGCACCTTCTTTCTTCCAACCAACTAAGCTAGCGCTGCAAACCTTTTTTTTTTTTTTTTTTGGGTGGGGACGAGGAGCTGGGGGGGGGGGGGGGGGGGACAGATTGCACTGAGAACTTCCCGGACTTCTCTTTGATCCAATCCATCGATTGCTCTTGAAGAGCTCTTTCCCCCAACCGTAATCTTCCCAAGACCGGATTCTTCTACCATCACCCAACGAGAATCCAACCCCCTCCTTGAATCCCCTTTATGTGTGTGTGTGTGTGTGTACATACATACATGTATAGTAGTGCTCCCAAGCAAACTATGGCGTATGGTAGCTTTCATATGAGCTTATTAGCGTGATTAGTTGGCCCACACCATGTGTATGTGACATCAACTCCAACCATTATATGCATCAGCCTATGTTAGGCCTAGGGCCCAAAAATCAGGTCCATTCATCTCAAATGAGATAGAACAAGGAAAATAGTTCGAGAGGGGAATGCCCACCCTTAATTTTGTTCAAGGCCCACCATATTGTGTATGTGACATCCACTCCAACCATCAGATGTGTCTTGCCACCCCATGTTAGGCCCAGGGCCCAAAAATCAGCCTCATCTGTGATTCAAATGGACCACATCGAAGGAAACAGTTGGGAGGCGGATGTGAATGAGGACATTCGAGCACCATACTAGAGGAGGGCTAAGCCAGTCTCCTTATGGCTAGATGAGCATTACATTGGGCCTACTTGGCCCCATTCACATTCCTAGCCACGTTGAAGACCTCACGTGCATGTTCATGCATCTTTGAAGGCCCCACACTAGGTAGATGCACGTTGGCTGCATATAGGAGCTTGATGGACACATCGGATCGTTGGATCATCATCGGACATCTTGATCGTGGACCCATGGGCCACGAAATAGTTTAATTGTTTAGATTGTTTACATGCTTCGTTATTTTTGGTATACCTTATATTTGTGTTGAGATTAGGGAGTTAGGAACAACTTTTAATTTATTAAGCGTCTTTATGTTGAGAATATTATCTGAATGCGTCTTTTTGTAAAAAGTCTTTTATAAGACTATAAAAGAGAAAGATGGGTGTGTGAAGCCCTAATGCCATTATTTTGAAAAAAAAAAAAAACTGTGTTTTCTCTTCTGCATGTGATTTGAAGACTACTCTATGTGATTTGGAGCTTGCGTGTGGTGTGATTTTATTCCCCATTCAATGGAGGTACGAGTTTTCTATCTATCATCTTCCTTTCTATCTAAAAGAGGTATTTTTCCAAAAACATAATCTCTCTTCTTCCCTTCCTATCCAAGACCATCCAAATCATCTTTTTCTTGAACTTGTCATCATCCAACTTCAACCCCAACCGAAATCAACCATCGAGGACCCAAAACCCTAGCCAACGACCCACATGTGCAAGCCCCTAACCTGACTGTATGGACAACCGCTCATTCCTTTGATTTCCCCTTGTTTCCCCCATCAAAACCCCTTGATTCCCCGTCCATAACCCTACCCTAAACCCTAGATCCCCAATTTCCTATTTTGCCCCATTTCTAAAAATCCTAATTCTAAAATCTCCAATTCCCATGAACCCTAATTTTCCAAATTTCAGATTTTCCCCTTCCTAATCCTAGTCATAAAACCTACAAATTTGTCCCTCGAGTGTCGAATGTGCCTATTCTAAATTGAAAGTTCTATCCTTCCATCGAGCCTAGTTTTAATTGATTTATGTGATTTCTTAGCATGCGGGCATGTGATTTAGGTTAAATCAGATTTTATTTCATATTGTTTACTCTTAATTACTTGGCGAGTTAGCATCTTTTGTTAATTGGAATACTTTATGGACTCTTTCATAATCTTCACGTTGCATGCTAGCATTAAATCATGTGTCTTACATAAAATTTGGTATTAAATCTTGTGTCCTACATCGAACGTCGACCTTGATTTTGAACAGGGTCCGTCGTGCTTTGTATGTGACATCCACTCCAACCATTAATGTGTCACCCCATGTAGACCTAGAACCCACAAATTAAATCCTTCCATGATTGAGGTGGGCCACACCAAGGGAAACAGTTAGAAGGGTAGGTGTTACCTGTATGGTGTGACCGACCTAAATCATGGAGCGGCCTGATTTTTGGACCCTAAGCCTAACATGAGGTGACAAACTTGATGGTAGGAGTAGATTTCAGTAGCATCACGGCATAAGCCATCCCAATCATGCCCAGTAAGTTCACATGAATGTTCCTGATGAGGACATCACGTTATGTACACATTTGCATACGTATCAGAGGAGGCGGCGGGCCGCACCGGTTTCCTTGTGGCTAGGCGAGTATCCTTGATCGTGTTGAAGACCCCATGTGCATGTGCGAGCATCTGGAAGACCGCACTCTGGGAAGATGTACATGGGTTGCTTTATGGAGTGATCCAGAGCATTGGATTAGACTAGAGCTATTTTCGTTAAAATTCACAAGACTGTGATATTTGTAATTTTTGAAACTTCTTGGAGCTATAAAAAGAGGGGTGTGTGACCTCTCTCCCATTAGATCTTGTGAAAAAAAAAAAGACAAACAAACAAACAAAAAAGCTTTGCTCCTTTTCTTCTTTTTCTTCCATCTTCATAAGATTTGCAGATACTTCCATGTGATTTGGAAGGGAGATTGGTGTGATGCTAATCTTCATCAATGGAGGTGCGAGGTCTCCATCTATCCGCACATCATTATCCATTTTCCCCCATTAAGGTATTTTCTTCAAAGTTCTTCAATTCTCACCATCCGAAATATTCATCTTCTCTTAAACCTGACTTTCCCATACCTATCTACAATCCAAACCCTAAGAGACCTAAGCCCATCCACCCAAGCCACACATGTGACTGTACGGCGTACGGCCACACGTGTAAACCTCTTAGGTTGGCCGTACGACCACACCTGGTCCTTCTTGGCTTCTCATTACCCTTAAAATCAAAACCCCTTTTTCTCTTTTCCAAAACCCTAATCCTAAATCTAAAATCCCTAACTTTCCTACTTTCCCAAATTACCAAACCCAAACTTTTCTCATTCTTCAATTCACCCAAAATCCTTACACCCCTTCTATCCAAAACCCTAATTCCCACATTCTAACATATAAACCATTTAATCCCTTCACCCAATTTGATCCCATAAACCCTAATTCCTATATTTTCCCAATTCCCTTAACCCTAATTTTATCCTAGGTTGTATTAGGTCTTCTACTTTGAAATAGACTTTACCCTATGCTAATTGGATGCCCCTACATCCATTAGATCATAGTTTCTTTTTATTTAATGATCTTGTGTGACAATGTTCGTAACCTAGGCTAGGATAATGCATGATATTCTTTTGGTTTTCGTGGTATTTGTGATGATTATGGCAAGGTTTGTGTTTTTTTGTTATTTATCTTAATTTTGCTACTTGATCTCACATGATATTTGGTTCATGCATCGGTCCTACATCAAATTTGGTATCAGAGCCCATAGGTTTAGTATAAGAATTTTGTGTTGCATCTAGGTTAGAGTCACATCTAGGGTTAGTAGAGCATTCATTGCATATAAGATCATATTGCTGAATTTTTTTTGGAATATCCTATTGCTGAATTTTCAATTCATGTCTCCACTTATACCATTGTTGAAATTTCAGCATAGTAATTTCAGGTTGTCACATTGCTGAATTTTCATCATGTAAATTTCAAATTACACCCTTGCTGAATTTTCAGTTTGGCACCCTTGGATTACTACCCTACTGAATTTTCAACATAAGATTTTAGGATAGCGACTTGCTGAATTTTCTGGTTAGTGTGTGTAGTGTGATCTCTAGGTTAGTTTTATCATTATCATAATATTGTCCTAGGACCTAGGGTTTCCTTTTAGAGTTTCCTTGTGTATGCCTACTCGTTTGGGACGTGGTTTTGGTCTACAACCCATAATGAATCTAGAGCAGATTGCCGAAGCCCTTAATGCTATCAATAACCGTCTGACGACCATTGAAGCGCACAATAGAACCACTACCACTCAATTAACCACGACTAATGCGCGCTTCAATCAACTTAAAGCCTCCTTACAGGCAAACCCCGACACTGGGGAAGACGTTCAATCTTAGGATGGAGATTAAGTTAATAGGCGAGAGCCTGGTCGTGGCCAAGGCGTTGGCCGTGGTCGAGCACAAGTGCTACCTCCACGTGAGGAACATTATGACTGTCATGATCCAAATGCCTAAGTTATGAAGGGTGTTAAAGTTGAGGCTTCCAGTTTTGGTGGTCGCTTGGACTCCAAAGCATTCCTTGATTGAGTGGCAAATATGGACCACTATTTTGAGTGGTATGATATGTCTGCTGCCCATCGAGTGAGATTTGCCAAAATGAAGTTGGTGGGCCATGCCAAACTTGTTTGGACCAACATGGAGCATAAAATTGAAAGAAGAGGACCCCCAATTCCTCTCCCCACCAAAAAGCAATGTGGAGAAGAAAACTGAGGGGAAGTCGGGTAACCCAAGGGATACGAGGAAATCCCAACCTAAGTCTCTTCATGTTATCAATGCCAAGGAATTTGAGAGAGACTGCGGCGGATTCGATGGTGTACGCTTTAGTGGTGAGAGAAGTTACACCCAAGGTTAGTGTAGAGGGCCCCCTGAGGTGAAGCCGATTATGGATGAGTTTCACGATGTATTTCCAGAGGATTTACTAGATGAGCTTCCACCCATAAGGGACATCCAGCATACCATTGATTTTATTCCTGGGTCGACTCTACCAAACCTTCCTCATTATCGAATGAACCCTACGAAGCATGTAGAGTTGAAGAGGCAAGTAGATGAGCTCCTCAGGAAGGGTTTTATTCAGGAGAGTCTGAGTCCGTGTGCCATGACATCTCTTCTCACGCCCAAGAAAGGTGGCACGTGGCGCATGTGTGTGTACAATAAAGCCATCAACAAAATCACGGTCACGTATCGGTTTCCCATACCACGTCTTGATGATATGTTAGACATGATGGCGGGTGCCACAATCTTTTCGAAGAGTGATCATAAGAGTGGGTATCACCAAATATGTATACGCCCAGAAGATGAGTGGAAGATAGCCTTAAAGACGAATGATGAGCTATACGAATGACTAGTCATGCCATTTGGCTTGACTAACGCCCCAAGCACATTTATGAGAGTGATGACTCAGGTGTTGAGATCCTTTATGGGTAAGTTCCTTGTGGTGTATTTTGATGACATTCTTATCTATAGCACATCAAAGGAACAACATCTCCACCATCTGAGGCAAGCTTGTGGGGTCCTCAGAATTGAAAAACTATACGTCAACCTCAAGAAGTGCACATTTATGTCAGAACGTTATCTTCTTAGGGTTCATCGTATCATCTGAGGGCACGAGAGCGGACCTCGAGAAAGTCCGGGCCATAGTTGAATGGCTTGAACCATGCAATATTCATGAGGTGCGAAGCTTTCATGGCTTATCAACTTTTTATAGGCGGTTCATCAGAGGATTTAGCTCCATTATGGCTCCCATCACGAATTGCATCAAGAAATGAGAATTGTATATACTAAAGCTGCCTCTAAAGCATTTAAGTAGATTAAGGGTAAGATGAGCGAAGCCCTGTCATGCGCCTTCCAAACTTTTCTAAAGTCTTTAAGGTCGCGTGTGATGCATCTAAGGTAGGTATAGGTGGCGTGCTTAGTCAGGAGGGGCACCCCGTTGCTTATTTTAGTGAGAAGTTGAATGAGGCTGAGCAACTGTATTCCACCTATGATAAAGAATTCTATGCAGTTGTCCAATCTTTGCGTCATTGGTGACATTACTTATTACTACAAGAATTTGTCTTGTTCTCTGACCATGAGGCTTTACGTTATCTCAGTTCCTAGAAGAAACCAAACCCTAGGCACGACAAATGGGTTCAGTTTCTTTAGGAATATTCTTTCGTTTTGAAACATAAGGTTGGGGTCGAGAACAAACATGTTGATGCCCTTAGTCGTCGTGTGGCGCTACTCCAAAGTATGAGAGTGGAAGTGACTGGGTTTGATCGGTTGAGAGAAGAGTATCCTACATGCCCAGACTTTGGTGATTTGTATGCGTCATAGCGAGATGGTCAGTCGATCGACAACCACGGGTTTGTCATCATCGATGAGTTTCTATTTAAAGGTGACAGACTTTGCATTCCTCGTACCTCCTTCCGTGATTTTGTAGTTTGGGAACTTCGTGCAGGAGGGGTAGCCGACCATTTGGGGAGGGACAAGACCATTGCCCTTCTGAATGATAGATTTTACAAGTCTCAAGCTAGTTATAGTCAAGATTGTAGTGCAGCATAGGACTTGTCAACTGGTAAAGCAGAGGAAGCAAAATATAGGATTGTATACGCCTTTGCTAGTACTCAATGCTCCATGGTAGGACATTAGTATGGATTTCGTATTGGGCTTACTGAAAACTATTAAGAAACACGATTCTGTATTTGTGGCCATGGACAGTTTTTCCAAAAATGGCCCATTTCATTTCGTGCTCGAAAACGTCAGATGCCTCCAAGCTTTTCTTTGGGGACTAGGTAGTGCATTTGCATGGTCTACCTAAGACCATAGTGTCTGATTGTGATGAACACTTTACTATGGCACATGATGGGGACAAGGCTTCTATTTTCATCTGCCTATCACCCTCAAACAAACGGTCAGACTGAAGTTGTAAATAGGAGTTTTGGAAACTTGCTTAGATGCCTTGTGGGTGATCACGACCGAACTTGGGATACCGTTTTGCCTATAACCGAGTTAGCATATAATAATTCCATCAACAGGTCCATAGGCATGAGTCCATTTGAGGTTGTGCATGGCTACAAACTTTGGAAACTTGTAGATCCCATACCTATGTCTATCCCATAGGCCATTTGAGTTAGCACATGAGTTTGCACGTCACATACATGAGTTGCATAGTGAGATCAGGAAGCGAATTAACGTAAGTAATGAAAAATATAAAGCGTTTGTTGATTCTCATCGCAGGTTTCAAGAATTCCTAGGAGATTATGTCATGGTTCGTATGAGGCATGAAAGGTTCCCACATGGGGCCGTTAAAAACTTGCAAGTGCGTAGTGCAGGACCATACAAAGTACTTCGAAAACTGGGCCCTAATACGTATATAATAGACCTTCCACTTACCATGGGAATTAGTTCTGCTTTTAATGTGGAAGATCTAGTACAATACAAAGGTCCCGCTATCTCACCTTTTGATCCATTCACAGGCCCTCCCACAGACCATGACCTAGTCCCAAACCCATGGCCCCTACCTGATCAATCATCTGAGCATTTGCCGCCTTTACCCTCCTTGTCTGCTTGAAGTGAACAAATTGAAGACATACTGGATGCACAAGCGGTTTCCACTCGCCATGGGGGATTTCAAAAATTCCTCATCAAGTGGAAGCACAGGCTGATTTCATATATTACTTGGATCACATAGGACGAGCTACAACATTTAGATCCAAACATTTTGGAGCGCTACAGAAGTTTTAGTCCGCCAAAGGCGAACTCTTCTCATCCGAGGAGATTTAATGAGGACATCACATCACGTATACCTTTCCGTACAGATCAGAGGAGGTGGGCCGCACCGGTTTCCTTCTTTCTAGGCAAGTATCCTTGACCGCGTTGAAGACCCTATGTGCATGTGCGAGCATCTGGAAGACCCCACACTTGGAAGATGCACATGGGCTGCTTTATGGAGTGATCCAAACCGTTGGATTGGAGGGACGTGACGATCGGGTTGTTGGATCACATGATCAGGCCATTGATCGTGGATCATCCACACTAGTTTTTCTTAGACTTTATAAGCTTATGTGATTTATTTTTGTTTATATTATGTTTGGACACCATTATGAGTGATTTTATTTAAACTATGGCTATTTTTGTTAAAATTCATAAGACAGGGTGATATTTGTAATTTTTGAAACTTGGAGCTATAAAAAGAAGAGGGGTGTGTGACCTTTCTCCCATTGGATTTTGTGAAAAAAAAAAAAGACAAAGAAGCTTTGCTCCTTTTCTTCTTCTTCTATCTTCATGAGATCTGAAGATACTTCCATATGATTTAGAAGAGAGATTGGTGTGAGGCTAATCTTCATCAATGGAGGTGCGAGGTCTCCATCTATCCCCACATCATCATCCATTTTCCCTCCATCAAGGTATTTTTTTAAAAGTTATTCGATTCTCCTATCCTAAATCTTCATCTTCTCCTAAACCTAACTTTCTCATACCCATCTACAATTCAAACCCTAAGAAACCTAAACCCATCCACCCTAGCCACATGTGTGACCGTATGGCCACACGTGTGAACCCGTCGGGTTGGCCATACGGCGACACCTTGTCTTTCTTGGCTTTCCATTACCCTTAAAATCAAAACCCCTTTTTCTCTTTTCCAAAACCCTAATCCTAAACCTAAAATCCCTTTCCTACTTTTCCAAATTACCAAACCCTTACTTTTCCCATTCTGCAATTCACCCAAAATCCTTGCACCCCTTCTATCCAAAACCCTAATTCCCACATCCTAACCTATAAACCATTTAATCCCTTCACCCAATTTGATCCCATAAACCCTAATTCCTATTTCCCCAATTCCGCTAACCCTAATTTTACCCTAGGTTGTATTAGGTCTTCTACTTTGAAATAGACGTTACCTTATGCTAATTGGATGTCCTTACATCCATTAGATCTTAGTTTCATTTTATTTAATGATCTTGTGTGACGATGTTCGTAACCTAGGGGAGGATTATGCATGATATTCTTTGGTTTTCGTGGTATTTGTGATGATTATGGCAAGGTTTTTTGTTTTTTTGTTAATTATCTTAATTTTGCTACTTGATCTCACGTGATATTTGGTTCATGCATCAGTCCTACATCACTATAATTTGCATGGAAGCATTATATGTTTGTGTGTGTGTGTGTGTGTGTGTGTGTGTGTGTGTGTGTGTGTGTGTGTGTGAGAGAGAGAGAGAGAGAGAGAGAGAGAGAGAGAGAGAGAGAGAGAGATGCTCATATCCAACTTGATGGACGATAAGTAAACATCCACCCAATGGCAGTGGATAGTGTTCGACCTATCATGTGCGTTCAACATTCACCCCGTTGAAAAGGTTTGCATCACCATGAGGATCACCTTGTGCAAGGATCAACCCCATCCACTGATTAGGTGAGCCATAGTGTAGAAAATAATGTGTAGTTGTTGATTAATAACAAAATACAAGTGTGGTATGCTTGATGAGTGGATGGGGCTGATTTCTCTACAAGGTAATCCTAGTGAATGGCTTGGATGTCGCATGCACATGACATTTTGAAAGTCATTTGCTGGGTGGACAGTAATCTACCATCCAACTGGTTGGATATGAGCATGTGTGTGTGTGGGCATGTGTGGGCAAAATTTTCTGCGCGATTGGTTTCTTGAATGGCTAGATGCTTGGGTTATTAAAGGACTTGAGAATGGTTTTAGAAGCAAATGTGTATTTCGGTGAAGCCGTATGGCTGTGGACAAACTTCCTTTCCCTTTACAATGCGAAAACATTGATATTATGGCAGAATTGATAATTGATATGCATGCACTAATAAATTTGTACATATGCCATATAGTGAATTCAAATTAACTGTACAAATCATGACCATGATTTAGATAACTCTTAAATGATTTAATTTCCTAACTATATGATTGATGGATATTTAGTGGATGTTTTAAGTGAAAACAGTCAATGGTAAAAATTCAAGTAGCAAAAAAAAAGAAGAAAAAAAGACAGTTTGATTGAGTTAAATATGTTCCACATGTACAATTTGAAACTGTCTGAGTGTCAAATCAAACATCACACTCCACTAGTGTATCAAACAACTCCCCTTTTAAAACTGGCTCCCCACTCCTGTCTCCCACATCTTGCAAACCACTTCCTCTCTCTCCACATGCGTTTACATGCTACGAGTATGTGTTTGTGTGCACTCATGCATGAATAGCACACAAATGTTCAAATGTACAGGAGTTACCATGCATCGAGCTCTTGGGGCCCAATGTGACATGTCTGCCATCCAACCTGTCCTTTAGATCCATCCATGCATGTTAAGCCCACCATTGGGAACAACAGGTAGCAATGAGGAGGATGACACCCACAATAGAAACTTCTAGATTGTGTGCGGGGCCCAACATGCTATATATATGCCATCCAATCCTGGCATCAGACGTGCACCACTAGGATGAAGGGACACGACAAAAATCAGGTCATCCATAACTCAAGTGAGCCATGCCACATGAAAATATTAGAGCTTTTAAGCACGATTTTTAATTGTTCTATCGTGTGGCCCACCTGGGTTTTGGATCAGCCTGATTTTTTTTTACTTGTATGGTGAGCATGAGGCAGTGCACCTGATGCATGGTTTGGATTCTACATATACATTATGGTTGGTGCTGCAAAAGCTTGACCATATTAGAACTCAAGGTGGACCCCACAGAAGCTCAAATCTGTGTTATATTCCCTCCCCCTCCCCCTTTTTTAAACAAAACAGACAAAGAATGGAAATGTTAGTATACCAAATGGGCAGTTCACTAGACTAGAAACTGATATGCCCAGGTTAGTATACAAAAGATGATTTCCAAAGGCAAATGTGGAGTTTTCAAAACCCTGAGGATTATTTTCCTGAGCCATCCCATGACACTAGAAAGACAACAGGCATAAAGACATACTAATTCTTAAAAAATGGATTTTCGTGTGTGTGTGTGTGTGTGTGTGTTAGATTCCCTGTCCTATAGACCATTTTAAAAAAATAATAATAATAAATAAATAAATAACTCCTACAGATGGTCGTTACATGATCCCAATAGGTTTGTGCATTATTATGTGGGAAAACTTCTCTTCTTTCCACATTAGACATCCATGCAACTATTCTTTTGTGGAATTGTATATGATTAGAGTTGAGATATTTTCCTTGTGCAATTTATGATGTTTTATTAAATTGAATTGTAGATTTTTTTTTATTTTTTTTTCATTTATTTATCAGCTTACTTAAAATAATTAGAATGTACATGATGCTAATCCTAGATATTTGATGTTTCTTGGGGCTATTTCAAGCTATTTTGGATTTTGTAACTTGATATTTGTGTTGTAGGTGTTATGTCTGTGAAAACTAGCGTAATTTTCTTTTTATGTCTCATGTATGCATGTTAAATGACAATCATTTTTCTTGTTGTGCATATACACTTGAGGGAGGGAGGGAAGGAGGGAGTAGCAAATGACCTTCCTGACTTGTGGTTGAGGGAGGGAGGAGCAAATGGCCTTCCCGACATGTGGTTGAGGGAGGGAGGGAGGGCCCACCAACCAAGCAGATCAGGTTCCAGACCTGTGACTGTAGTTATTAAGTTTGTGTAACACCAGAGTTTCCTAGTGCTGTAAGTAGGGGAGAATCCAGTTAGGCCCACTAACTTGTTAGATGGTGTTCCCATGTGTGGTTGCAGTTATCGAGTTTGTTTATATCAAAAACTTCTTAATAAGGGAGAACGATTATCAGGAGGAGCCCACTGATTATTTTGTTTACACTAGAAAATTCATAATGAGGAAGGGAGGGAATAAAGACTGAGCGGTTGTCGGGAGCAGTGTTTTCAGTATCTTGCAATATCACCGATATATCCCATGATATATATGTCATCCCAGTTGAGCGATTTGAAACCCATCTTTAATATCCATTTTTCATGGTATCGTGCAATATATAGCACAATATCGCGATATATCATGGATATCACAATATCATGTGACATATCCGGTCCTCCTTTACAAATTATTAATGTATCATGCGATATATATCGATATCAAGTACAATATCATAAGGGATAAAAGGAAACCAGCGTTGTTTTGTCTAAAAAATCCTCAAAATTTACAAAAAACAACTTTTTTTTTTGCTTAAAAAAATCTTCCTAGTACATTGTAAGGGTGATTTTGACTAGTCCACTCTAGTTTGTTGGAAGAAAATTTTCAAAATTTCTCCAAGATCGCAATCATAAGCTTCTTGGGGCCGGATTTTAAAAGGTGTGTATTTTTTAGTTTTGATTCTTTTTTTTTTTTTTTTTCATTCTTATATGTTGTAAATAGCGTTAAATGGTAAGAAATTCATGATTCTTCATGCTTTGCATAAAAAATTATAGATTTAGAGCTTCGATTTCGAGATTTGTGGGAGATTGGTCGAGTTGCGGAAAATTAGGGGAAAATCGAAATTTCCCAATTTTTTTCCAAATCAGTTGCAATCTTAATGTCCAAGCACAAAAGTCAAACATGTATATAATCTGATATACACATTCTTTGCAATTTAGGAATTTTTCAAAAAAATAATTTTTTAATTAAAAAATATTAAAATGTTAAAAATAATTTTTTTGTCAAAAGCAACAAGTAAATTTTTAGTTTTCTACTTCTTCTTTTGCTTTTGAATGTAATTTGTGTTTCCATACATGTCTTCTTACATTTATAAATTTTATTAATTGACTTTAAATATAATTGCATCAGTTCAAAGGACCCTATATAAAGGAAACCTATTATGTGCACTTGTTTTCTTGTGATTTTTTTATTTCTAAGTGCATATTGGTGTCTTTTTTAACAATCCCTGAAATTTTATTTTTAAAAAACGACCAATTTCCATTGTTTCCCATGTTTCCCAAAAACAACAATAAATTACGCAATACTAGGTGGGGCCCACCAACCTAGTAGATAGACTTCCTATGTGTGACTGCAGTTATTAAGTTTGTTTAGACCGGAATATTTTTAGTGCTTACACTAGGTCACACTACTAAAAGAAAAGGTCATTATGTTTGCTTAGCTATTGTTGCTATCTTCACAATTTCATAGATGAGTTGTGTTGTTATCATATGTGCATGTATTTGAAATCTTAACCAAAACATGTTTGTTCATTGTGAGACTGTTGCAGGCTAGGGAAGAGGAAGAGCTGCCCGAATACATTCTTGGGACTGTTCGTCTGAACCGTTTTAGACTTGACTCTGCTATACCATTTTGAGGTCAATTCTTTCTTTCATTCAATTTTTCAGCAGGAAATGGACTGTGAATTCATCTCTTGTTTATATTAGCACATTCAAAGCTGTGTTGAAACTAGCTTGTCGTCATTGTCCCAAGAGAATACGCTCTTGGGATTGTTCGTCCAAACCATTTAGTCTCGACTTACCATTTTGAGGTCAGTTATTTCTTGCTTTCAATTCTTTCAGCAAGAAACGGACCACAAATTCATCTTTTGTTTATATGAGCATATTTGACCTTATGTTGAATATAAATCTTTGTATTTTCCCCAAGACATCTAAATGATGTGAATAAATGGCTTATTCATTCTGATTCTTCATCAGTCCTTGTATTAGTTTGATAATGTTGCCTGTACCATCCAAACATGCCTGCCATTTTAATATTGAAATGCTCATGATATGTATTGTATCAGGCCATATCCATTAAGGACTGTTGGATTATGACGCCAATAAACTTGTTGAGGCCTTCATAGATGTGCAATGATCGGACATTAGGCAACAATAGTGAATTGTCATTGTTGATAATAAGAGGGTCCAAAAAGTCACAGTAAGTGGGAGCTCATCAGGGGTCGTAAGCTTCTCCAGCGACTGCTAATGATAAGGTAACTTTGAGTAGGGAAACTTCTGTACTTGCTTTTATAAAATATTTACACAACCCACTCTTATCATTTTTCTTTTAACTTTTTACCCTCCAACCTCTACTCAAAGTTACCTTATCATTAGCAGTCGCTGCTATGGGCTGACATATTTTGCCACAACGTTTAAACCATGGTTTCTAAACTGGTCAGCTTGACGCGAAAATGGGGTTTTAGTGACTGAAATTAGGAAAGAGACAGATGAGGAACGAAGCTGAAGATTGGATCAAGGTTCATGGAAAAAGAAAATCAAAAGTATATAGGTGATGGATTTTGAGAAACTGATTTCTCCTTTTGTTAGCCTTTTTTCCTTCTCTGTTTTTTTTTTTTTTAAAAAAAAAAAAAGGTTACTGGGAAAACAACAAGATTTTTGTAACATGGATGAAGAAGGATAGTTATCAGCACGGAAAAGACCCACAGATCTACTCAATGTAATCTCGATTCTTGTGCAGTGACACTATCCATAAACTACTATCTGGACAACTGGCAGTCATGCAGGCTGTCAAGAGGCTGGGTTCAGACTGGGCCAAGTTCTGCTCAAGCCTGGCCCACGAAGTAAAAAATCAAGCTTGAGTCCAGCCTGTGCCCATGACAGGCCAAAACAAACAGGCCTGAACCTGGCACATGATGAAAATGCATGGCCGGGTCTGACCCTCTTTTGTGCAAGAGCTAGGTTGTTCGTTTGGCATGCGCAGTCATGCATGATATTGACAAACAATGCATTTGAAACTGTTAAATGGACCATTGTGATCACTCGAGTGGACCAGCTTGGTCTTACATGTGGTCTCTTGTAATTATTGGGCTGAAATATGTGTTGGGGACCTTGGGGTAGAATTTAGGCCCATGGGCTTAGTCTATGTAATATTTAAGTAAAGAGCCAATTTTGTAAATTTCTTTTTAACAATGGAAGCCCTAATATAATAAGAGACAAGTGAGTGGGTGTGTGAACATATTGAGCAGTCCTCCCTCCTCTCCCCTTTTTCTCTCTGTTCTTTCTCCTCTTTTCTTCTATTTTCTTCAATTTCAAGGTCTTTTTGGTATCGGAGCACATTGAGAGGTGATTCAAATGTAGATCTTCATCACTCAAAACCCTAACCTATCAATCAGATTTTGGGGGAATTCTCAAAAACCCTAAAGTGTTGATCAAACCTTAGAAGAGAGAATCCCTCTTTTTTCAAAGAAACCATCATGTTTTCTGTAATCGTTTCAAGGTGAGTGCAGTCTTTTGCAAAGGAGGGCAGAATCCGGACTTGAAAGATGGAAGTTCGCTGATTTTTTACATCAAGGTGATGTTGCAATTGTTATCCCTCAATTACTTTGTGGTAAAAGGTAGTTTTTGAATTGATTCTTGCTATCCATAACCTAATCTGGATGTAGTTGAGTGTGGATCTGATTATAGATTAATATTTTTAAATGCTAGTTGAATCAAATTCATTAAAAGGGCGTTATAGAGCCTAAAGGTGTAGTTGTTGGTTCTTCATCATTGGGTGAGAGTCCTGATTCCTCGTTTAATGCACCAATTACGTCTGTAAAATGTAATGGGGCAGAACTGCTTACTCTGAGCTAATTCTGTGAAATGTTTCTTTTATCTCATGAGAAGGATCACTGATGTAGGCCCACTGTAGGGCCCAACAATAATGTAGGCCACAGCCCACAATAGGGCCCGACATGTGCTAATTTTTTAACTATTTATTTATTTATAAATTTGAGGACTAAATCAAGGATTGCAATTTACTATTTTTGGGAGATATGGGAGCTAATTTTAAAATGTGGTCGATGTGATTGAAGATATAGGACTAATTTAGAGATTAATTAGGATTACTTTCTATGTTTTCTTTTACAATTATTAGGCTTTTACCATCTTCGGTAGATTAGATTTGTTTAAAATAAATTATTATTAATTTGAAATCAATCTCTTAGTTGGGGGGGATTTTCATTAAAGATTCATTTAGGGTCTATAAAAGGAAGAGGTGGTGTAGGATTTAGTGATTCCAATTTAAATATCTAAGTGTGAGTTTTCTTTAGTATTGTAAGAGAAGAGTTTGATATCAATAAAGTTCTCTCCTCTCTACTCTAACACTCTTGTGGGTGTACTATATCCATTTCTTTGAGATTCGAATGTTAAGATCTCACTGACTCGATAACCAGGTTGCACCAATCACTTCCTCGTGGATACTAAACCTAAGGAATCCAATCCAAAAAATAAACAGTGGATGCGTGACGATGCTTAGATTAGGTCCTAATTGTGGAATAGTATAGAACCTAAAGTCAGTTCAAACTGGGTGTTTTTTAATACTGCTAAAGATGTATGGGATGAGGTTAAAATGTAATCCCCATAACAAAATATTTTTCGAGGGTATCAGTTGTACAAAGAGTAGGGAGATAAATCTCTTAGTGAGTATTTTGCCAAGCTTACTGGTATGTGGGAAGAACTTTCGATCTTATCATCCCATTACTTAGGATGTGACACTTATGAAGAAGCAAATGAAAGACACGAAAGTGGTGAAGCTCTTGTCCAGTTTGCGAAAGGAATATTCTGGCAGTGTTTTGGTTAATAGTATAGATAAATCAGCCTTAGTTTCCTCATCTGGTTACACTAGTATGTATGGAGATCGTGGTGGACGGACTAGCAGTGGTGGTTTTTGTGGTGAGAGAGGTGGTCGTAGTGGCAAAGGAGATCGTTTCTATACTCATTATGGGTTGTCTAATCATTTTGTGGATTTCTGTTGAGACCTTAATGGGAAACCTCCGAGGGACAATCAAGCACTGGTCTGGTTGTTGTTAATGTTCCAACTGATGGTAGACCTGCTACTTCCATTGTTTCCAATGCTGGCAGTGATCAAGTTAATGTCATATTATCACGAGAAGAATATATGCGTATATGCAGTTCCTCTCCTTTAGTGGTACTTCATCCAATAATGTACCATCCACACTTATTGCTACTTGAGCTTATCTAGGGCTTCTTATCATATTGCTAGTAATCGCAGTTTATTTTACTCATTTAGTCCTACTTCCTCCAGCATGTCTGTTATCTTAGTCGATGGTTCCTCTTCCAACATTATTGAACTCGGTACTGCTCAGCCTAATACAGTTGTGTCATTATCTTATATTTTATCCGTAAGTAAGCTAACAAAGTTTGTAAACTGTTCTGTCGCCTTCTTCGCTTCTATTGTATTTTTTAGAACCTCAAGACGGGCAGGTCGATTAGTGAAGGACATGAGGAAATGGTCTATGCTATTTGGAGAGAGAATCAGTAAGTGCCACGGTGCTTCTTGAGGGTCCTATTATTCGATGTCATCACTGTCTTTGCCATCAATCTCCCTAGAAATTATATAGCCTTGATCCATTCTTTTTAAAATTATCAAATTTAGATTACGACATGTGCTAATCGAGTAAACACAATAGGGTACCTTTTCCTTCTAGAGTTGATGAACGAGGCACTATTCCATATTAGTTAGTTCATTGCAATGTATAAGGACTAACTTGAGTTCCTAGTCTGTGAGGTTTTCAGTATTTTATTCTTTTTTTTTATAAGTATTATAGAATGACCTAGCTATATCTTATGAAAAATGGTAAGAAGTTTTTTTTTTTTTTTAATTTTTATTTTTATTTTTATTGGTATTTCAAACTTTTCAGAGTGAAATAAAAACTTAGGTTGGCTCAACTCTTTGCTTATTTAGATATGATAATGCATTGGAATTTATGTCTTGTGATTTTCAATCCTATTTGCAATGTCGTTGTATTATTCATCAAATTTCTTGTGCTTACACACTTCAGGAGAATGGGATGGTTGAGCGCAAGAATAGACATTAATTAAACTCAGACATGATTCACTCTTGAAAATGAATGCTCCACAATTTTACTGGGGTAGTGTAGTACTTAGCACATGTTATTTAATAAACCGAATGCCTTCTTCTGTTTGGAATGGAAAAACACCATTCTTATTATTGTTTCCTGATAACTGAATCTTTTCTGTTCCTCCATAAGTTTTCAGTTGTACTTATTTTGTTAATCTATTTGGGTATGAACAAGATAAACTTGCTCCACTTTCTATTAAATATTTTTTGGGGGGTATTCTCGTACTTGGAAAGGTTATATATGTTATTGTGCTTCGCTTAAAAGGTATCTTGTGAGAGATGATGTAACCTTTTTTGAGAATTCCCCGTTTCATGCTAAAACCAAGTATGTTGCAAAAGTCACTTCTCTGGAGGCTTCGTTACTTGATGTGTTCCCGACAAATCTTGTAACTGAGGCGTCACCACCTCGAAAAGATTTCAAGCAGACCTATTACAGGATAAGGAGAAAAGATCAAGTATTGCAGACTGTTCCCTCTCACGCTACACATTCGCCCCCTATTACTATTAAGGTTCCAGGATCTCTTGTGTCTACTGAGGTTGTTAATGATCTGCGTAGTGTTGTTCGTAAAGGTAAATGCTCTTGTATTAGATCTTAAATTTTGTTTCCTTTAATCAGTTATCCACCAATTACTAACAGTTTGCCCTTGCCTTATGTTATACCTCTATCCCCAAGTTTAGGATGCATTATTGGATAAAAATTGAAAAGAGGTTATGGATGAGGAAATGGATGTCATGTATTCCAATGATACATCGGAGTTAATTGATCTTTCATCCGGTAAGACACTAGTTAGGTGTAGTTGGGTTATGAGGTAAATTTCTTTCTGATGGTTTTATTTAGTTTTACAAAGCCAGGTTAGTGGCTAAGAGATCACCCATGCTTACAGAGTAGATTATGTAGATACTTTTCTCTAGTGGCTAAATTTAATCCGCCTCGTGATTATCCTCTCTTCAACTTGACATGAAAAATGCTTTTCTGTATGGGGATTTGTGAGGTGTATATGGAGCAACCTCCTGGGTATGTTGCTCAAGAGAAGTCCTCTAAGGGATGCAAATTATACAAATATATCTATAGGCTGAAACAATCGCCCAAAGCCTAGTTTGAGAAATTCAGCAATGTGGCAATATCAAATAGTTTGAAGAAAAATAAAGTAATCACTTAGTTTTCTCTCAGCATACTACTTCGGGTCATATTATGTTTATTGTATCTATGGATGACATTGTAGTTACAAGTGATGACTTGGTGGGTATTGACAAACTGAAGTCATCACTCCTAGTTTCAGATTAAAGACATTAGGTTTGCTACTTTCTCGATATAGAAGTGGCGACATCTAAAGTTGGAATGAATATGTGCTAGAGGAAAATTTTTTTATATATATATATATATTTTTAAGACACAGGGTGTCCCCACCTCTTTTTTGAAGTGAGACTAATCTCTGCGGATACACGCAATCACCCACAACCACGTGTATCGGGTAAAGCCAAGGAGGGGAATCGAACCCTCACCTATAGGGAGCAAACCTACAGTGAAGACCATTCGCCCAAACCATGTTGGGTATGCTAGAAGAAATATGTTTGTGATTTATTAAAAGTGATGGGTATATTAGGTGTTAAACTTGCAAATACACCTATACAAACTCATTTAACTATTACTAGAGCTGATGTTGCCTTCTCAATAAGTGTGTGTTAGCTAATTTATGAAAAAATCTGCAACTCCACATTTTACTGCAATTATGTGGATTCTTAGATACTTGTACTGGGGAAATGTATCTTATATAGTTCTCATGGCCATCTTTAAATAGTTGGTTCCTCCAACGCGGATTATGCAAGGTCAAGATTTAATAAAAGGTCGACCACATGTTACTGTACATTTCTTAGTGGTAATGTAGTTACCCGAAAAAGTAAGAAGCAAGATGTTGTTGCCAAGTCCAAAGTTGAAGCGGAATATAGATATATGGCACATACAAGTTATAAATTTGCCTGGCCGAAATCACTTTTAGAAGATGTGGCTGTATGAAGGAAGAGAAAGGTTGTAAATAGCCTCTCACACCCCTTCTCTTGTTTTATACATCAAGGCTTCCATTTATTTAAGCCGCCCACCCAATTCACTCAAATGCACATAAGAAAAGCCCATAAGCCTAAATTCTTCCCGAAAGTACCCTTTGGCCCAATAAATAACAAAAGACCACTCATGGGACCAAGATGGTCCATGTGTGGGATCATATTCGTCTAATTCAACACTCTCCCTCAAGTTGGAGCATGGATATTGTACAGTTTTTTTTTATATAGCTTTTGAAAGTAAGTTTCATAAGTGCCTTTGGTAAATAAATCTACAATCTGATCAGGAAACAAAATGTATAGAGTAGAGATTTCTTTCTCAGAGATCTTATTCAGAATGAAGTGGCAGTTGACCTTTTATGTATTTTGTTTTGTCATGAACATTGGATTGTTGATGATATGTATAGCAACTTGATTGTCACTGTATAAAAGCATTAGAACTTGGACTACAAACCCTAATTTTTCCCAAAGTGATTTTAGTAAGACGAGTTCACAAGTTGTATTGTATGTGTCATAGATCTATATCCCACTTCAACACTGGACCTGAAAACAACATTCTGCTTCTTGCTTTTTCAGGTAATTAAATTACCACCGAGAAAGGTGCAATGACTTGTAGTTGACCTTCTATCATATGTCAACCCCACATAATCTGCATCAAGATACACAACTTCCTTGAAATGGCCATGAAATTTATACAAGATACATTTCCTAGGTGCACAGTTTAACTATCGAAGAATCCTCATAACGGCGGCTCAATATAAAGCTTTGAGATTTTGCATAAATTGGCTAACCACACATATAAAGAAGGCAATATCAAGCCTGATAATAGTTAAATAGATGAGTTTGCCTACGAGTTTTCTATACATACTAGGATCTGTCAATAACTCTCATTCTTCCTTATCAAGTTTGATATGAAGATCCGTTGGTGTAGTGCTAGTTTAGCACCTAAAATACCCGTCTCTTTCAACAAATCGTAAACATATTTCCTCTAGAACAAATTTATCCTAACTTTAGATCTTGTTGCTTCTATGCCCAAAAAATAGCGTAAAAGCCAAGATCTTCAATTTGGAACTATTAGTAACGATACGACTTTCGCTTATCAATACCCACTAAGTCATCTCCCATAACTACAATGTCATTCACATATACAACAAGCACAACATGACTAAATGTAGCATATGCGAGAAAACTAAATTTCTCAAACCATATGATAGTATCACACCACTAAATTTCTCAAACCTGGCTCTTTGTGACTCTTTCAGCTCATAGATAGATTTGTTTAATTTGCATACCTTGGAGGACTCCCTTGAGCAACATACCCAGGAGGTTGCTCCATATACACATCTTATAAATCTTTATGCAGAAATATGTTCTTCACATCAAGCCGAAAGAGAAGCCAATCACAATTGGCAGTTACAGAAATAATAACTAAGACATAATTGAGTTTAGCCACTGAAGAAAAAGTATCTAAATAACCCACTCTATAAACTTGGATGTAGCCTTTGTTTACTTACCTGGCTTTATGAAGATCAATGGACCCATTAGGCAAAAACTTAACTATGTAAATTCACCTACATTTATATTTTAACAGATAGAAGATTAGTTAATTGGCATGTACCATTGAAATATATGACATTCATCTCCTCATCCATAGCCATTTTTCAATTTTCATCCAATAATGCCTCCTAAACTGACATAGGAATACAAAAAAGATAATGCAAGAGCAAACTTCTTATAATTGGTATAAGTGATCAAAGGAAATAATGTTTGAAATAGAGTATAGAATACATGAATGTTTACCTTTACGAACAACAATAAGTAGATCATTAATAACCTCGGCTAACACAAGAGAAGTTAGAACCTCAATAAGAAAAGTAGACGACGGTGTACTGTGAAAGGGAACAGTCTGCAATACTCAGTTTTGGCTTATTTTCCTCTAATAGGTCTGCATGAAATATTTCTGAGATGGTGATGCTTCAATGACAAAATTTATTGGGAACACATTAGGCAATGGAACTTCCAGAGGGGTGACTTTTACCACATGTTCAATTTTAGCATAAAATGAGACATTCTTAAAGAATGTTACATCAACTATCACAAAATGCTTTTAAGTGAAGATAAATAGCATATATAGCCTTTCCGAGTGTAAGAGTATCTCAGAAAAATGCATTTAATTAAACGTGGAGCAAGTTTATCCTTGTAAGGCTCAAATAGGTGAGCAAAGCAAGTACAACTAAAGACTTTTGAAGGAATAGAAAAAATTGGTTGATCAACAAACAATAAAGAAAATGGTGTTTTTCCATCCAATATTTAAGAATGCATTTGATTTATCAAATAGCATGCGGCAAGTACCACATCATCCCATAAAAGCTGGTGTTTTTCCATTCAAAACTGAAGAACGCATTCGGTAAGTATTGTATCATCTCATAAAAACTGTGGAACATTCATTTACAACAGTAAAGCACATGTGATTTCAATTAGATGTCAAATTTTGCCCTCAACCACCCCATTTTGTTGAGGTGTATTAGCATAAGAAGTTTAATGAGTAGTATCATGACATTGAAAATAGGACTAAAAATCACGAAACATAAATTCTAAAGCATTATCAGATCAAAATATGTAAAAATTTGTGTCAAACTAGGTTTTTATTTCATTATGAAAGTTCTGAAATGCAATACAAAAAAAATACAAAAAAAAAAAAAACAAAAAAAACGAAAACAAAAACAAACAAACAAATAAACTTCTAACCAATTTTTCATAAGATGTAATCAAATCAATATATAATAGTTATCAATAAAGAGAACAAATACTGAAAACCCAATAAACTATGAGCTCATGCTAGTCCCCACATGTCACAATGAACTAACTTAAAGGGATATTTCTTTGTTTATCAACTTTAGAAGGAGAATGTACTCTACGATGTTTACTTAGCTAGCACATTTCGCGATCAAAACTTGACAACTTTGGAAGAGATGGAACAAGAGTCTACAATTTCTGAAGAGACGAACGGTCAAGATGATGATGCCACTAGATTGCAGGACTCTTAGGTAGCACCACAACGCTTATTGATTATCTCTCCAAATAATACAGACCATTCCTCTCACATCTTTCACCAATCGTTATGCCCGTCTTGAAGTCATGAAAAACAGAATGAGAAGGAAGTAATGTGACAAAAATTTAGAGATTTTGTTAGCTGACTCATAGATAATGACATAGATGCGTTATGCTAATGATGGAGACATCTCGTGCACACGCACGCCCCCCTTACACACGTACACAAGGAGGAGGGTCCCACCTTCGATCTGGATCGATGACGATATCCATGGAGGGCCTCCTAGTTAGAGGACTGTTTTAGTTCCTTGGGGTGGACCCGATCATCATGTGGATCCCATCATTGGATCTCATGATCATGGCCCACTACCCTAGGTGACCAAGGACTTTGAGTTTTGCTTAATACCGTTATTAGGAACATCACGAACGGTTTAGATTGCATTGATTAATTGTTATTTTTTATTACTTCGTCTTTAAGTAATAGTATGTTGTACTCTTGCTCGGGTGGTAGACTCTCAGGAGTTTCAACACCCGGTCAAGGGTTCGAGTATCCATAGGTGGTGAAATCTCACTATGGCGTGTGTGGGGGTGTGTGTGCGCACATTGTGCGGCTTTTGGGGTATAGGTTTTTCTTATAAATAGGCAACCCCTTGTAGGGTTTTTTTTAAAATTATTATTGAAGATGATTGATAAAATTCTGCGTTTTCCTGCTTCTCTAGTTCTCTGAGTTGTGGAAACCTAATTGAGTGCGAAACCCTCCCTTCTTTGAAGAGCTAACTACCGTGGTGCGAAATTACACCCATCCCAAATCGCCCCCTTCTCCTACCCTCCATATTCTTCATCTCCTACAGTCATTCCCTCATCAAATCCACCCACGTTTGAAACTAATCTTTCCCCTATAGCAGATTTTCAGAATCTGGCCCTGCAGGAGGGCTGAAACTTCGGTGGAGCACCGTGTTCAAACTGATCATCCATTTGACCTGAAATTTGGAGAGAAGGTGGCCCATCCCTGGCCGACCACGCCCTAGCTGGCTGATTTCAGATTCGTGGGCCCCACACACGTGCGTCAGGCTGGTTTGTTGTCCACACGTGCGGGCTGATCACACGTTCCCTCTCGTCTTTCTTTCACTCCTCTATTACCTGATTTTTCTAACCCTAACCCTAGATTGTCTTAAACTCTCAATTTCTTTGCTCTTTTCCCAACCCTAGGGTTTCCCGAATTGAAATTTGTGAATCCCTTGGATTGGGGAAATTATTCTTGTGCATGTGTGGCTGAATCTACTCTCCTTTGAGTATTGTTTGGTCTATAATTTTAATTGATCCAGCCCTAACATGTGTAGGCCTGGACCCACATAGATTTCCTTTGATTGAGTGCTTGACTTTATGTGGGATGTGAAATTTTGTGTGATTGTTTTGAACTAGTATGATCTAAAGCCTGAAATCTCGCATATCATGTTTAAAATTTCATGTCCTGCATCAGCTAACCAACACTAAGTCTAATAATGTTGGAGAATGTACGTCAGCTAAGTAACAGACATATCGAACGAGGTTGAATTAAATAAGGAAAAAGAATTACGATTACCAGAAATATTATCAAAAACCTTAGAATCTATTATCTAATGAGAGGAATTGTGGCTAGAGCAATGCCTTGGCTGCAACATATTGATTCAGTTAGTTAACATGGTGTTCCCGATTATTTGCATACCAACAAGTGGTGCAAGGGATATAGTTTTTTGGTGAAGCAGAGAGTTTGAGGTGCACAAAGTAGAGCATGAGGATGATGGTGTAGAGGTTTAAGTGGTCCCTGATCCGCTGAATTGCTTTAATATTTGGAAGACGTGTAAGAGTAGGACGAGTAAAGGAGACAAGATGGGGATTTGAGACCCATGCAACACATGGGTGGGTCCTCTTGATTTAACCATTCAAATGAAGATGGGCAGATAACTATAAAAGCTAAAGACATTGCCAACATCAATAAGGGTGATATGGTAATTTCCCTCATCTTAAGGTAGGGGTGTTGATGATAACACGGAATGTGAGTCAGAGATGCGTGACATGCTGATCCTCAATCACAAGGCATGTGTAACCATTTGTCTACCCTATCTTGGTAAGAAACATGATTAAGGTTAGGCATATGGGTTTGCTAACTAGATAGATTGAGAGCACATTTCTGCAAAAGATCTACTGACAAAAGCAATCATTCAAAGCTTAATTTGATGTTGGAAAATTGATTGGGGTACGCTAGTGGTGATAATGTAGAAGATTATTACGTAATAATAATATTTGTGAAGGACAAAGTATTGAGAATATATGTGAATTTGTTTTTATTTGAGTTTTGTGTATATATTTTGTATGCTCTACTAGAGCACCATATGTGCTTTTATATGAATAATATGAGGGTTGTGTGCTTGAACAACACAACCAATTGCCCCAGCCATCTCTCTCTCTCTCTCTCTCTCTCTCTCTCTCTCTCTCTCTCTCTCTCTCTCTCTCTCTCTCTCTCTCTCCTCTCTCTCTCTCTCTCTCTCTCTCTCTCTCTCTCTCTCTCTCTCTCTCTCTCTCTCACTTTTCTATTGATTTCTTCTCAAATCTTCTTCCACTTTGTACCAGAGCAAGGATTTCTCTTGCCATGTTGTTTGTAGCCATTGCATTCTGCTGACGTCAACTACATACAGCTGACGTTAGCACCTGTACTTTCCATATGTACATGTAGTTAATGAAGGATCCAGTTTGATAGATCTTGATTTTAGAAGATTTGTGGTGATTTTGTGGATTTTTCTGAGCAAGTTTAAGGTGAGTTTTGAGCCCCCCAAGGTATTTTTCGAAAATGGCCCATTACGAGTTTTTTCTTAGATGGTCCACAAATCCCCCAATTGGATTTTTTTTTTTTTTTTTCCTGAGAAAAGTCCAATATAGGGTTGATCATATTGGCCTTATTGATCATCCATAGGAGTCTTTTTGCATAACGATTGGATCTTTTCAGTTTTTGGGGGGATTTGTGGTGTGGTTTCACTGTTTTTGCTCCTTTTTTCTTATGAAAGTCAGTTTCATGGTGGGCTGATGTTTAGCATCTCTTTTAGCGTTTTTCCGATTCTCCCCTAGTTTTGGGTCTGTCATGTGGGAGTTTCTGATTTTTTTAATTATGTGGACCTTTGGCTATACACTGAAAGTTGGATGTATTTGCCATCTTGTTGTGGTTTGTTTGTGTGTGTGTGTGTGTGGCCATTCTCAACCCTCTCTTTCAACCTAGTATGGAAGATAAGCTTACTATTGAAGCTCCTATTGGGCCCTTTCATTCTCATACTTTGTTGGTTACAATTTACAACAATCAAATTGAATGGGAACAATTACTTATAATGAGCTCAATCTGTCAAGCTTTTTATGGGAGTTAGGGAGCAAGTCTCTTATGTCTTTAGATGATTCCCCAAATTCGACAAATGAAGGGTTTAAAACCTGGACTAAGGAAAATTAGCACGTCATGGCTTGGCTTTTAACAGCATGGAGAGTGCCATTAGCAATTATGTTATGTTTTTAACATTGGCTAAGAAGATATGGGATACCATCTGAGCCATGTATTCTGAAGATTGTAACATATCTAGGGCGTACAAGCTAATTTCAGGAGATGTAAGTTTCAACAAGAATTTAGAAGCCCAAAGGAGTATTTCACTATCTTACGTGTTATGTGGGATGAGCTGGATACATACCACCCTTTTACATCTCATTATACTCAAGATCATATGAACTCATCCGACAACAACGTGAAGAGACTTGGGCCATGCAGCTTCTCTTTAGACTAAATCCACACGCGCGGACGACTGGAGTCTGTAGCCTCTACTCCTGCAGCTCCCTACTCTCACCTGTAAAAAGAAAAAAAAAAAAAAATAGAAAGGAAAGCTTGAGCTACTAAGCCCAGTGAGTGCGTGTGTGCAGTGAAAATGCATTTTTCATGTCATGCTTATATAATGCACAGGCTTTCTGGATCAATAACAATAAAATAAAGATACAATGCATTATGCCACTTTTTATGTTCCAAATCATTTTTATATACAGAGGTGGGACTTCTACCCACTTGTAACATACATACTCTTTCAACGTTTCCACAACTTTTCACATTTTCCAATTGAATCACCAAGGTCTGAAACAGAGGTAGGACTCGCATATGATTGCTACCCATTTGTATAAGCTTTTTCCACCGCGATCAACTGCAGAGGTGAGACTACATAGTTCACGGGCCGAACTAGTCTAACACCTCACTATCTGCCTAACAGCGAGAAGTCATAAGTCGTTTGGCAAAATGATAGCGGCCAATTTACGAGCTCGTCACACACAACCTATTTTTGCTTGCCCATAAGCAGGTCAGGTCAAACCTCTCAACCAATCGACACGCGTCGGTGGGAGTCGCTGCCTACTTTGGTATTTTGGCATTCCAGCGCTCTGTTCTTCCACCCAGTCTAGGCATTGGTTGCTCCCAATGGTACCAATCGGGGTTTAAAGACTTTCACCCACGGACCTTCTAATCATGTTCTGTTGAATTACACATTTTCTGTGTGGTATCCAACTCATGTCATAACAAAGTATGTTTCATCACATTTACAATCACTGTATGCATGTATGCATGAATCCACACACAAGCACAATATATCATGTTTTTCAAGACAAGCAAAGGATGACCTTCCTCATGTGGTCTCCTCATGGATTTTAAGTTTCTCATAGGAGTCTCATGTAATGCATCTTGTATCTAGACGGTTCACATACTAATCATAGACACATCATCTGTCGCAACACAACCCACTATGATCAACATACCATGATATGAATCATTCACTTTCAATCATACAATGATACATCAACTATGAACCATGCGTATGATATGCACATGACTTAGTCAATCTAAATCTAATCCAGAATTCATTCCGTTATAAGACTTTATGCCACAAGCATGCTTTTTCTCAAGAATTAACTACGTCAAAAGGAGGAAGGATAATTCTTTTAAATGTTTTGTCAAACAGGTAATGGGCGGACTTTGTAAGGGACAACAAGAAACCGATGGCAATTCGTATGAATTTAAACGAAACTAACTCATATCTATCATCCAACCTTCCATTAATAATCTCACTAATTAAATCAGAAAAATCCAGCAATAACCTTCAGAAAATTCGGCAATAACCTAACCCTAGATTAGTAAATTCAGCAATCACTTAACCCTAAATGAAAATCCAGCGATAACCTAACCCTAAAACAAAAAATTCAGCAATAATCTAACCTTAAAACAGAAATTCCAGCAATCACCTAACCCTAAATGAAAATTCAGCGATAACCTAACCCTAAAACATAAAATCCAACAATAACTTAACCTTAAAACAGAAATTCCGGCAATAGGGTTTTCAAGGAAACCCCAACGTACACATATGCGTGCTCCTAATGTATGCACTCACCTGTAACTATCAGAGGTTTGGTTCTCAACCTCAGCTTCTATTTCCTTTTCTTCTTCTTCTTCTTCTCAACTTCACACTCAACAAGAAAGAAAGTGCTGGAAATAGGATATTGAAAGTGTTTTTATGTTTTTATGTTTATATTTATGTTTGGGAGGTGTTTTGTGATGGTTTTAAGAAATGTAAGCTTATGGTAACCATATACCAATGTTATTTAAGTAATTTGAACTAACGTATTCTAAGGATTTTAAAAATATTGAGGTCATTTGAGTTAATTATCAAACTATACATGTGCATATCTATGCATAACTTACAATCTGGGTATGCTATTAACATGTTGTTTTCGCCATTAACTCCGTAACTCGACTACGGTCACAACGGTTAGGCTCTCGGACCTAACGGATTTTGAAAACTCGATGGTGGGGCTCCGCCAGATAAAATAAGGACATAAGTGTCATTTCTCAGATTGTTTAATTTTAAGTTTGTATCTTAAAATTCGGACATCGGGTTGAAATACAGCTTGTGACTCGATAATAGAACAACATTATGATCAAGTCAAAACATTCTCGGGGCCAATGGACCTACAGCCAACGGCTATTCAGTGTACGAACCAGATTTCGGGGCCTCGGGTCTTACAACTCTTCCCTCCTTAAAAAAATTTCGTCCTTGAAATTTCAAAACATATCCGGTTATAACAGTACAATACAATAATAACCATATCATATTTATATGTACCTAGAAATCAAATAGATGAGGGTAACGATTGTGTATTTCTGTTTCCTGTTCCCAGGTTGCTTCTTCTAAAGAATGATAACCCCATTGGACTTTAACTAAGGGAATGACTTTAGTACGAAGAACTTGTTCTTTTTTATCCACGATACAAATTGACTGTTTGATATAGGATGCATCTTCCCGAACTGCTAAGGATTGCCAGTTAATAACAGGTGCTATTATTTTCGGATCACATTTACGGATCATCGAGACGTGAAAAACATTATGAACTCTAGATAATTGGGGTGGCAAAGTGAGACGATAAGCTACGGTGCCAACTCGTTCAACAATATCAAAGGGCCTTATAAACCTCGGGGCTAACTTTCCCTTAACACCAAATCGTACTACACCTTTCATTGGTGAAACTCGGAGATATACACGGTCTCCCTCGACAAACTCTAAAGGTCTACGCCGGTGATCTGCAAAACTCTTCTGCCAACTTTGAGCTGTAAGCATACGTTGTCGAATAAGATCAATCTTTTCAGACCTTTTTTGGACAACATCAGGACCTAAAAGACATTGCTCACCAATTTCAGTCCAACAACTTGGGGACCTGTAGAAGGTCTACCATATAACGCCTCATAGGGTGTCATGCCAATAGTAGCCTGAAAACTATTATTATACGCAAATTCTGCTAACGGCAAGTGGTCGTCCCAACTACCAAAGAAATCTAAGGCACATGATCTAAGTATGTCCTCAAGAATCTGGTTAACTCTTTCAGACTGCCCATCTGTTTGTCGATGATATGTTGTGCTAAATCTTAAAGTTGTCCCCATTGCTTTTTGAAAAGTCTTCCAAAACTTTGATGTAAACCTCGGATTTCAGTCAGATACAATCGAAACAGGTACACCATGTAATTTAACAATTTCGTTTATAAACAAAGTTGCGAGTCGATCTTTAGACCAAGAAATACAAATAGGAAGAAAATGGGCTGTCTTTGTCAAACGGTCTACAATAACCCATATAGCATCATGTCGACGTAAGGTTCTTGGTAAACCCACAATGAAATTCATAATTACATGTTCCCACTTCCATACTGGTATCTCCAAAGGTTACAATTCCCCTGCAGGCTTTTGGTGCTCTGCCTTTACTCGTTTGCAAACGTCACACTCTGACACATGCCTAGCAACTTCACGTTTCATTACAGTCCACCAAAATTGTCTTTTCATGTCCTTATACATCTTCGTAGATCCTAAGTGGATAGTAAACTGAGTGCGATGTACTTCATCCATAACGGCCTTCTTCAATTCTAAGATATCTGGAACATATAACCTGCCCTGAAACCAAAGTCCACCATCCAAACTTATCTGCCACTCCGGTTGACGTTTCCCTATTATCACATCTTTACAAAACAACGCCCATGATCAAACTGTTAGGCTTCTATTACTTGGGATATCAAAGAGGGCTGAATTGTCAAGTTTGCTAATTGTATAACTGAGGACTGTAGAGCATAGTGTCCCATATCGGTTACGTATCGGCCGTATCGGCCGATACGTAACAGTAACGGTAATGGCCGATACGCGATACGGGGTCATATCGGCCGTTACGTTTTTTCGTACCCGTATCGGCCGATACGGGCCCGTATCGGTCCGTATCGGTCAGCCGTAACGGTCAGCCGTAACGGTCGAAAAACAGCTGTTTTTTTTTTTGCGTTTTTTTTTTTTTTAAGGACTTTTTTTTGCTGTTTTTTCCAAAGTTCTTGCTTCCAAACTATTTTTCATACCTTCTAATAGTAATTTCGACCAACCTTGGCTGGTTATTTGGGACAAAAACACGTTATATTACGGATTTGGTTGAATCAAAGCTCGGTGGATCATTTTTCAGAAATTCGTCAAAAATAGGTATTTATTTTTTTTAATATGTTTTACTGTTTTAATCATGCCATATGATGTGTTAATCATAGTACAACATGATAATGTGCATTTTACAGATTTGGGGTGTCATTTAATATTTTTTTTATATTTTTTTCTATTTACGCATGAATTTTGGCTCCTTTTTTAAAATTCGAAAAATCAATTTTTAATAGTTGTTTTGCTGTTCTAATCATGCCATATGATGTGTTAATCATAGTAGAACATATTAATGTGCATTTTACAGATTTGGGGTGCCATTTTATATTTTTTTATATTTTTTTTCTATTTACGCATTTATTTTGGCCCTTTTTTTGAAAATTTAAAAAATCATTTTTTAATGATTCTTTTGCTGTTTTAATGATGTCATATGATGTGTTAATCATAGTAGAACATGTTAATGTGCATTTTACAGAATTGGGGTGGGGTGTCATTTTATATTTTTTTATATTTTTTTCTATTACGCATGAATTTTGGCCCCTTTTTTGAAAATTCGAAAAATCAATTTTTAATAGTTGTTTTGTTGTTCTAATCATGCCATATGATGTGTTAATCATAGTAGAACATATTAATGTGCATTTTACAGATTTGGGGTGCCATTTTATATTTTTTTATATTTTTTTTCTATTTACGCATTTATTTTGGCCCTTTTTTTGAAAATTTGAAAAATCATTTTTTAATGATTCTTTTACTGTTTTAATGATGCCATATGATGTGTTAATCATAGTAGAACATGTTAATGTGCATTTTACAGAATTGGGTGTCATTTTATATTTTTTTTATATTTTTTTCTATTTACGCATGAATTTTGGCCCCTTTTTTTAAAATTCGAAAAATCAATTTTTAATAGTTGTTTTGTTGTTCTAATCATGCCATATGATGTGTTAATCATAGTAGAACATATTAATGTGCATTTTACAGATTTGGAGTGCCATTTTATATTTTTTTATATTTTTTTTCTATTTACACATGAATTTTGACCCCTTTTTTTTTTAATTTGAAAAATCAATTTTTAAGGGTTGTTTTGCTGTTTTAATCATGTCATATGATGTGTTAATCATAGTAGAACATGTTAATGTGCATTTTACAGATTTGGGGTGCCATTTTATATTTTTTTTTAATATTTTTTTTATTTACGCATTTATTTTGCCCTTTTTTTTGAAAATTCGAAAGATCAATTTTTAATGGTTGTTTTGCTGTTTTAATCATGTCATATGATGTGTTAATCATAGTAGAAGTGTAAAACATATTAATGTGCATTTTACAGATTTGTGGTGTCATTTTATAAATTGTTTTTTTGTATTTTCAAATTAGTGACTTTATATTTTTATTTGCTTATATTGGACAGGTTTTGGAGCTTCTTAGGGTTAGTTAGAACATAAAATTATCTTTATTAACATAGGTCATATACTCATACTCATATCCTAAACCTAAAGAAATGTCTGGGTCTGGCCAACAACAAGTAAGTGAGGATATTGGATGGCAACATTGTGAGAGGGTTAGTGGTACTAGGCATCAAATGAAGTGCAAGTATTGTGATAGACTAGTGACTGGTGGAATTACCCGTCTCAAACAACATTTAGCACATCGAAAGGGCCAAGTTGTGCCATGTGTCAGAGTACCGAAAGAGATAATGCTTTTAATGCAAGCTAGTTTGGATGAGTCGAAGGGTAAACGTGCTGCTGTACAAAAGAAGAAAGATGATATTTGGATGCAGCTCGACAGGAGGTGTTTGGTCCTGAATATATGGGCGTTCGTGATCAAGATATTATTGATTCTGACGAAGATTCAGATCGGGAATTAACTATAGCTAGGAGAGAGAGCGTGTAATGCAGAAGCATTTTCACACTGGGCTCGAGTGGGGTCGCCTGTTGGATGCAGGGGCACACTTGGGGTGGGTGACCCATGCGATTTGGGGCCCACGGGGGAGGTCTCGTGTTCGAGACTCCTTACCAGGGGTGATTAATGCGCATTTCACACCGGGCTCGAGTGGAGTAGCTCGTGAGATGCGGGGACACACTCGGGGTGGGCGGACCATGTGATTTGGGGCCCACGAAGGGGGTTCGGCTGAGGTCCTAACCCATGAGATGTGGGGCCTGGGCTATGAGATAAAGGGATTAATTCGCCATACTCTAACAGTTCGAGCTTTTAGAGCAAGTGGTAATTGTCCTGCATCAAATTGGTATCAGAGCGGGAGGTCTCATGTTCGAGACTCCTCACCGGGGGTGATTAATGCAGGAGCATTTTCACACTGGGCTCGAGTGGGGTCGCCTGTTGGATGCAGGGGCACACTTGGGGTGGGTGACCCATGCGATTTGGGGCCCACGGGGGAGGTCTCGTGTTCGAGACTCCTTACCAGGGGTGATTAATGTGCATTTCACACCGGGCTCGAGTGGAGTAGCTCGTAAGATGCGGGGACACACTCGGGGTGGGCGGCCCATGTGATTTGGGGCCCACGAAGGGGGTTCGGCTGAGGTCCTAACCCATGAGATGTGGGGCCTGGGCTATGAGATAAAGGGATTAATTCGCCATACTCTAACAGTTCGAGCTTTTAGAGCAAGTGGTTAATTGTCCTGCATCAGCGTGCGTCTAGCTCGTGAGGAGGAAGAACGTCGCCGCATGTTTGGCACGCATGGGTCAGTGCGTGATACAGGGGGGCGGTGGAGTGGGAGTGGGACAGGGAGTGCAACTGGAAGTGCAACTGCTTCTGCAGGTGGGACTGAGGGTGGGGGGGGGGGGGTAGGTTGGTGGGTTACGACGTATGTTTGGGAGCCGACGACAGACATCTTCACGTGATACCCCTATACGTTTGGATGAAGAAGTAAATGATCCTAGGAGACCCTCTATTGATCCAATCCTATTTAGGAAAGAATCAACTAAACAAAAAAAGATAAAACAAATGTGGAGTAGAACTTCTGTTGAGAAATTAGGTAGAGCAGCAGCAAAGTTATTTATACGTGCCAACATACCTCCTAACGCGGCCAATTCTCCATATTGGCAGGTGGTAATCGATGCAGCAGCAGAAGCAGGTGAAGGAATAAAAGCTCCCACGGCTAAGGAGATTAGGGGGAAATGGACAGATGCAGAGTATGTGGATGTGAAAGCATACGTGGCTACCTTTAAACCTGTATGGCAAGCCAGAGGATGCACGATCATGTGTGATGGTTGGACTGGCCCAACCAGACGTAGCATGATCAACTTCATGGTGTACTGCCACTTAGGAACTATATACCACAAGTCAATTGATCCTCAGAAGCAACAAAAGATTCTCAATATATTATGGGCCTAATGGATAAAGTTGTGGATGAGATTGGAGAGGAGAATATAGTGCAGATTGTGACAGATAATGAAGCATCATATAAGCATGCAGGACATATGTTGATGGATGAGAGAAAACATCTTTTTTGGTCACCATGTGCTGCCCATTGTATCGATCTTATATTGGAAGATATTGGGAAGAAGAAGAATGTTAAGGAAATGGTCGAAAGGGCAAAGGAAGTGACGACGTTTATTTACAACCATAATCAAGTAGTCGCAATAATGAGAAAGTTCACGAAAGCACGAAATGACGAGAGTTGTTGAGGCCTGCGGCGACTAGATTCGCAACAAACTTTATAGCATTAGAGAGTTTATTCCAGCATAGGAGAGAGTTGAGTGAGATGTTCGCTTCCCGAGAATGGCTCAACACAAAACATGGGAAGACATCAGGGACACCGTCGACGTTGCGAACACCATACGTGACAACAAATATTGGAAGAAGGTCAAGGCGATCCTAAAGGTGATGGAGCCACTAATGAGGGTACTCCGTCTTGTTGAAATCGATGAAGCACCTACCATGGGCTTCCTATATGATGCCATGGATAAGGCAAAGCTTGCAATTCAACGTGATTGTCGAAGTTGGGAGACTTATTGGAAAATGATCGACAAGAGATGGACAAAGCAACTCCATCACGATCTTCATGCAGCAGGTTACTACCTAAATCCTAGGTGTAGATATGCCCAATCATTTGTTGCGGATGATGAAGTTCGTGTCGGGCTAAAAAATGTGATAAAGAGATTAGAGCCTGACTTAGATCTGCAAATAAAGGCGCTGAATGAATTAGATACATTTGGAAATCGCCTTGGTAGCTTTGGAGATGCTCTTGCACAGCATGCAATATCTAGGTTGCAACCGGCCGAATGGTGGATTAATTTCGGAGAGAGTACGAAGGCTCTCCAAAAAATTGCAGTAAAAGTTTTGAGCCAGACAACGTCTTCCTCTAGCTGCGAAAGGAATTGGAGTTGTTTTGCGCTCATTCATTCAAAGAATAGGAATAGATTGCAGACTAGAACATTAGATAGACTTGTCTTCATGCACTACAATATAAAACTAAGAATGCGACGACATCATAGGAGCATTACAGCTGCTGATGACGGAGACTACTGTCCAATAAACTTGGACAATATTTATGATGAGGATGACCCACTTCTACCTTGGTTGGAAACAAGGGAAAAGCAAATTGAAGAGGATAGTGAAGAATTGGAAATTGATGACCCAGAAATACGCAGAGCGCAAAAGAGAGTCGTGCAGATGTGTTGGACCCAGTAAGAGGGGCAGCGTTTATGCCACGTACGGATACGGCTCAAGATCAACAAAAGAGTACAAGCAGTGGTAGCGTGACCGTGTCAGATGATGACGACCCCCCTGCCCCTAGTGCTGGCACTTCTGGTGTTGCTTACCCCCCTATATACAGCCGTCTACAGATCGCGATGACGATGAACATCGACGACGTGGTATACGAGGTCGGACTTACGAGTGTACCGAGTCACGATACAGCCAGCCGGAGGAGGGTACATCTAGTGGTGCACGTGGACCGGGAGGTCCGGAACATCAGCAGGCTCATGGTTTTGGTTATTATGATGCATATTCTTATGGTCAATTGGATTATAATTATGGTGGTTATACTGAGCCTATTCCATCACATTCATGTTGGAGTAGCCCTCCCGATCAATATCCATATGATTATAGATATCCAGATTCAAATCCAAGTTACTCATCACAGCAGACGCACTCACAATCTCAAGATTCTCAACAGCCTGAGTATGGGCACCAGTATGGCTATTCGACGGGCACTGGTGGATATCCTTACTTGGGGTCAGAGTCGTTTTCTAGTCAGGATCAGTCATCCTCTTGTTTCGTTGATCTAGTATTTCCTTCTGGCACTGGATATTATGGATATGCAACACCTGCACCTATTGGACAGCCTCAGCCTGATGGTGACAATGACGATGATGTGGAGGTCGAGCAACCACAAAAAAGCAGATTTTCATTTTGGTGGTGACTTATGATTGTGAGTATATATTTGTATTAAGGTAAGTATTTGCAGCAGACAGCTCACAACAGTATTATTGCAAGAAGCCATGCAGTCATGCACACACTTGACACTGCCGAACTTGTATTTAAAATAACTCCCCTGACAACCAATCAAGTAATCCTTAATCAAGTTGCAGGGGAGTATATCAGACACTACTAATTTATTTTTTAAAATATTTGTTGACTTAAGGATGACAGGTTATAGACAGGAATCACAATCACGTGCACAGGTATGTTCGAGAAATTCCTCAAAAATAATTAGATACACCTAATGTAAGATATTTTCATATTACATTCATTCTAATATATCTATCATTGATAGTAGATAGTTTAGAAATTAAATATATGAATTTTGTAGTCAAATTTAGGTTATCTGATTCATAAATTCATCAGACAATCCGATACAACTTCTCACCAAAGAGTGGACCGTTACACCACCGTAACCATGTTCCAATTTATAAATGAATGCATATTTGGAATGCTTAGAATATTCCGGATTTAATCCATATTTTTTCATATTTTTTTGGCAAAAAATATTTTTGCGCCGTTACGGGCCGTTACGCCCCCGTATCGCCGTTACGCCCCCGTATCCGTATCGGTTTTGGAGGTCACCGTTACGCCAACCGATACCGATAAGAGACACCTTGCTGTAGAGTCATCTCAAAATCAAATTAAGCTATATCTTCTATCATTTTCCACTCTCGCATCATCAATTGTGCCACTTGGGCCTGTGGCTGACGACTTAAAGCATCCGCCACCACATTAGTTTTTCCTGGGTGGTACTGAAGACCAAATGCTCTGATACCATTTTATGTCATGACCATAAATCTAGTGTTGGTAATCCATGATTACTATACACCAAATTTTTGTTGACAGCCTCCGTAGAAGTTCGATTTTGGGACTTCCAATTATCACATGCTAAGTCCCATAAGTGGGTCTCCACAAGGAGGGTTTCTGAAAGTAAAGACGACAAACATGTATCATTTCTCAAAATTTCATCATATTCAACATATATTACTGTGTACAACTAATCACATCAAGGCAAAACCAAAACATAAACCATGTCATATTTACTATTCCTGATGTACATATTCAGGGTATTACAAAAAAACTATATACACTGATATGTCCAAAACAAAAGGACAACTGGAGTCTGTAGCCTCTACTTCTGCAGCTCCCTGCTCTCACCTGTAATATATATATATATATATATATATATATATATATATATATATATATATATATATATATATATATATATATATAGAAATGAAAGCTTGAGCTACTAAGCCTAGTGAGTGCGTGTGTATCGTGAAAATGCATGTTTCATGTCATGCTCATATAATGCACAGGCTTTCTGGATCGATAACAATAAAATAAAGATACAATGCATTATGCCACTTTTTATGTTCCAAATCATTTTTATATACAGAGGTGGGACTTCTACCCACTTGTAACATACATACTCTTTCAACGTTTCCACAACTTTCCACATTTTCCAATTGGATCACTAAAATCTGAAACAGAGATAGGACTCGCATATGATTGTTACCCACTTGTATAGACTTTTTCGACCGCGGTCAAATACAGAGGTGGGACTGCATAGTTCACGGGCCGAACTAGTCTAACCCACTCGTGTTGAATCTTATTATCTGCCTAACAACGAGAAGTTATAAGTCGCCTGGTAAAACGATAGCGGATAATTTACGAGCTCGTCACATACAACTTATCTTTGCTTGCCCATAAGCAGGTCAGGTCAAACCTCTCAACCAATCGACAGGCGTCGGTGGGAGTCGCTGCCTACTTTGGTATTTTGGCATTTCAGCGTTCTGTTCTTCCACTCGGTCTAGGCATTGATTGCTCTCAATGGTACCAATCGGGGTTTATGGACTTTCACCCATGAACCCTCTAATCATGTCCTGTTGAATTACACATTTTCGGTGTGGTGTCCAACTCATGTCATAACAAAGTATGTTTCGTCGCATTTACAATCACTGTATGCATGTATGCATGAATCCACACACAAGCACAATATATTATGTTTATCAAGACAAGCAAAGGATGACCTTCCTCATGTGGTCTCCTCATGAATTTTAAGTTTCTCATAGGGGTCTCATGTAATGCATCCTGTATCTAGACGGTTTACATACTAATTATAGACACATCATCTGTCGCAACACAACCCACTATGATCAACATACCATGATATGAATCATTCACTCTCAATTATACAATGATACATCAATTATGAACCATGTGTATGATATGTACATGACTTAGCCAATCTAAATTCAATCCGGAATTCATTTCGCTATAAAACTTCATGCCACAAGCATGCTTTTTCTCAAGAATTAACTACATTAGAAGGAGGAAGGATAATTCTTTTAAACGTTTTGTCAAACAGGTAGTGGGCGGACTTTGTAAGGGACAGCAAGAAACCGATGGCAATTTGTATGAATTTAAACAAAACTAACTCATCTCTATCATCCAACCTTTCATTAATAATCTCACTAATTAAATTAAAAAAATCCAGCAATAATCTTCAGAAAATCCGGTAATAACCTAACCCTAGATTAGTAAATTCAGCAATCACCTAACCCTAAATGAAAATCTATCTATAACCTAACCCTAAAACAGAAAATCCAACAATAATCTCTATCATCCAACCTTCCATTAATAATCTCACTAATTAAATCAGAAAAATCCAACAATAACCTTCAGAAAATCCGGCAATAACCTAACCCTAGATTAGTAAATTCAGCAATCACCTAACCCTAAATGAAAATCCAGTGATAACTTAACCCTAAAACAGAAAATTCAGCAATAATCTAACCTTAAAACAGAAATTCCAGCAATCACTTAACCCTAAATGAAAATTCAACGATAACCTAACCCTAAAACAGAAAATCCAGCAATAATCTAACCTTAAAACAGAAATTCCAGCGATCACCTAACCCTAAATGAAAATTCAGCGATAACCTAACCCTAAAACAGAAAATCCAATAATAATAACCTTAAAACAGAAATTCCAGCAATAGGGTTTTCGAGGAAACCCAACGTACACATATGCGTGCTCCTAATCTATACACTCACTTGTAACTATCAAAGGTTTGGTTCTCAACCTTAGCTTCTATTTCCTTTTCTTTTTCTTCTTCTTCTCAACTTCACACTCAACAAGAAAGACAGTGCTGGAAATGGGATATTGAAAGAGTGTTTTTATGTTTTTTATGTTTATATTTATGTTTGAGAGGTATTTTGTGATGGTTTTAAGAAATGTAAGCTTATGGTAACCATATACCAATGTTATTTAAGTAATTTGAACTAACGTATTCCAATGATTTTAAAAATATCGAGGTCATTTGAGTTATTTTATCAAACTATACATGTGCATATCTATGCATAACTTACAATCTGGGTGTGTTGTTGACATGCCGTTTTCGCCATTAACTCCGTAACTCGACCACGGTCACAACGGTTAAGCTCTTGGACCTAACGGATTTTGAAAACTCGATGGTGGGGCTCCGCCAGATAAAATAAGGACATAAGTGTCATTTCTCAGATTGTTTAATTTTAAGTTCGTATCTTAAAATTCGGACATCGGGTTGAAATACAGCTTGCGGCTCGATAATAGAACAACATTATGATCAAGTCAAAACATTCTCAGGGCCAATGGACCTACAGCCAATGACTATTCAGTGTACGAACCAGATTTCGGGGCATCGGGTCTTACAGTAACGGTCCATAATTATGTTTTTCAAAAAAAATGGGGCTGTAATGGCTGTGATGCCGGTTGTAACCGTTATGTATTATGGGCGAGATGCCGGTTGTAACAGACTGTGACTGTAATGGTCCAAAAAATATTTTTTTCGATAAAAAAATGGGTGGTAAAGGCTGTTAGCGGCTGTTTCGACATGTATCATAACAGTAATAGTGGTGGGCCATTAAGTGCATCTTCACTGGGCCACGTCAGGATTATAGCAGTCTCTCTAATTGGTGATAGGCAATTCACTTCCAGCAATCCCATGATACCGTCATCACCCCTAATTAAAGAAAGATTTTACTAGACTCCCTCACTTCACTCTTCAGGTGCACTGTGTGTGAAACAAAGGATTGCAAAGAAAACTTGTTTTAGCCACTCATTTATTTTGCACCTACATTTGGACTCAATGATACCTCAGTCCTTTTAGTTCTGACTAGTGGGGCCATGGTTGGGTAATCTAGACCATTGACTCGACCGGGATGGTGTATGGATCAGAAATCTGCCTGATTGGAAGATCCTCAACTTCCAATTTGTGGCTTAGAGATAGACGGTTAAGATGAGAAATACAACAGCTCGCATTCAACTTAGTTTCTGGGATAGTCCAATCTGGATTTATTTTTATTTTTTTTCTCAGCCCAGTCTATACACAGCAGCGCTCAACAGGCCAATGGTCTGGGTTACAAAACCATGGGTCCCACTTGTAAAAATGGCCTACAACCAATCACATGTGGGCCCAAAGGATGACGCAAATGGATGAATGAGCCGTCGTGGTTACAACCATATGTTGTGTTAGCCCTTGATTGAATGGTAACCATTGTCCTTAGGAGTGATTCTTTCAGAGAGATAGACGATCTGAGGTGGGGTCACATGATGGATGGTCCAGCATCAACATCCTCCTTCAACAAGAACTAGTTCCAGCATCCTCCCCCCTACCGGGAGAAAATTCCAGCGAACTCCCATGACCGGGAATCACTTCCAACCAACTCCCCTGACGAGGAGCCACTTGTAGTTGTAGTAGACTCTGACTGAGAGCTAATTCCAACAAACTTCCCCGACCAGAAGCCAGTTCTAGCATCCTCCCTCTAACAGGAATCAATTCTGGCAACCTCCCCATTGAGAGTCACTTCCAACAAACTCGACTAGGAGTTGATTCCATCAAACACCCCTGATGATAATCACTTCCAGTAAACTCCCTCGACCAGGAGCTAGTTCCAACAGAATCTCGGGAGCCACTTTTAGCAAGCTCCCTTGATTGGGATCCAACTCTAACAAACTCTCTTTAATTATGAGCCGTTTCCAGCGAATTCCCCTGATGATTGGGAGCCACTTCCAGCAACCTCCTCCAAACAGGAGCTTCCCACTTCAATCTAACAAATTTCAGTCAACCAAAGGAAAGAACCTGGCTCCCTAGTTCAATCTAGCAAGTTCCAGTTAATTAGTCATCCTCCAAGGCAAGAACCCATCTAGTAAATTCCATTCAACTGGTCATCCTCCGTGGCAGGAACCCACGCCCTAATTCAATCTAGCAAATTTCAATCAGCCGGTCATCCTTTGAGGGAGCTCGAACCTACAATCCAGTCAAGCAATTTCCAGTGATCCGGTCATCCTACAAGGGAAGAGGCCAACTCCTTAAATCAGTCCAGTCAATTCTGGTCAACCAGTCATTCATCTTTCAGGGTAGAAGCCCAGCTTCTCAATCCAGTTCTAAAGGGTGTAAACTCATTTTTTCATCTATCAATCAAATTACCAATTTTCTAGAATTTATTTCTATTTTATTGTTTCTTTTCTCGTGAATTCGAGAAACCGCTGTGAAGAGTCAAGAGAGAAACTCCGTTGATTTAGAGTAGTTATCTTAGAGGAAGACGTTGCTCAACCTCTACACGTCCTTCCCTGCATCAAGTTCGACACCCATCATCCTCATCATTCCTCCCATTACAAGCACATTGTGCCATGAAATTATCCTGAATTTGCCGAAGTCAAAAATATGAACCCCAGCAGGCTTTACTTTCGAAGAGAAGCAAACCGAAACATTGGTCTCTCCCAGGGTCCTAAGGGTCATTGTCAGGGGATTGTAGTAAAAGCTAAGACTGCTTACGATGTAGCAGATCAATTGAAATTTATTTTACCAAAGATATTCATTTAGTAACTATTGTGCACATTGTGAGTCATGATCAGGCAACTCCTCGCACAGCGAGTCATCGCTTTCACTAATGAAGAGCTCTTAACTGAAGGTCGCAACCATGGCATTCATTGAACATAGCCATCTGTCACAAGAATATCATAATCCCTCTTATGCTTATCAATAAACGCTGAAGACTAAACATTAGCTCATTAAAGACTGCAGCGCGCCTAGAGATCAACCCGTTCACCTTCAAGATAAGCAACATGTACATGAGATTCTTTGACAACTTTAGGAGATAAGTTTGAAGGAGAAATTGTTATCAAGGTTTAGATTGGTCTAGATGCATTAAACATCACTTTTCAAGTCTCGAACATCTTGACCTCTTTCAATCTTCTCATCGGTAGGCCCTAGCTGCATCAAGTCGGGTCCATCCCTTCGACCTTTCACCAAACGGTCCAGTAGGTCATCTCTGTTCTTGCTAAGCCTGCGCTCATCCTTCTCCCAAAAACCCTCAAAAGCATGACATTCCATTCATTGGCCTATAACACTATATGAAGAGGATATCCCATGTCACAGTACTTTTTTCAGCCAAAAACATGTGGCACAAGAGAAGTCCTGAACCAATTGTTGAGGCAGCAGAAATCTAATTTCCACCACATCATTTAACCCCATCTGATACACTAGGGATTGAACGCCTACCATTAAAAACTTCTTGGGAGTCACAGAAGTTTTGATCAACCTAATATTTGTGCTTTCCCTTCATTCAGATATATGTGACCTTATGAACAGGTTGGATGGTAAAAAACACATCATGGTGGGCCCTATGAGAGTTTCAATGGCGGGCTTCATTATCACTATTGCTTCGTGTGGTGTGGTCACCAAGGCCCTTACTTGGGATCAACGGTCACACATCAATTACAGGAGTGACTCAACTCAAGGAGTCTTTGACTCCCTTTAGCTATTGTATGCCTATGGCGTCTAGCCAACAGTATATTCCGAAACCATCTACTAAGGATAGCTCCAAGTCAAACTATACCGTCCGGCAGCATTCCCAATTAGCACCCGCGCCTGCACATGTATCCAAACAGAGATTCTTCTTATAAGAAATATGGACAATCCAATAAGAGTGCTTGTGATGATCAATTCAATCATTGGACGATTTTGTTACAATTGATTTGTCCAATCCATTTTTCTGGAAATTGATCGGATAAGCATTGTCTAGTAATTCAAGATGGCCCCATGTGATGGAAGAACAATCCCTGTGATTGATACAAGTCCATTTCACTTGTCTTCTATGGATGGTTGGCATCGTTCAACCAATTGATCCTTGAAAAAAATAGGTATGGTCCATGTAATGTGGGAGTGAGACTCACCTCCTTTAGTGAGATTATATGAGCAAATGCCTGAACTAAAATATGTCATTGCTATATGAGCTTGTACTATTACAAGAGGGATATTCAGTACTTATAGTATTGTTCGCAGAGTTAATAAGCTAATTCTCATGGAAGTCTATTTGCCAGGTTGCTCAACTAAACCAGAGTCAATTATAGATGCTATAACGAAACTTTGTTAGAAAGTCTCCCAAAAAAATCTCTAAAGATAGAATTGGATCTCAATAAGAAAATCACAAATTGATTGTAGGATTATTTCTCATTATTATTGGTGTTGATTGAGCAAATGTTAGAAGCAGCAGTCCAAATTGATCATCGGACCATTTAGTTACATTGAACCAGCCATCTATTTATTTAAATTGATTACTGGATGATAACTAATTCATAATATTCAATAATTGCATGATCAAAGTGATTCCTCAAAGAGATGGCAATGAAAGTGAGGCTACATGATGGATGAACCATTCTTACCGAATCGTTCACTTCACTAGCCATTGATTGAATTGTCAAAATCACTCAATTAAAGTGATGTATGAAAGATAGAAGGCAATAAAAGGTGGGACGCCTATACCGGATGATCTCGAATGATTAACTTAAACTTTTTTGGGTTATATTCCATTTGGACTTGATTGATGGTTAATGTCCATCTCAAAAAGATTAATAATAATAATAATTGACGGAAAACGATCAAACGCACGAAACAGTTCAATAAAAACTTCCAATTTCATCAGCGTATCAGTTAATGAACTTACTAATTTCACAAATCGACTTATTCTATACATCCAAACAGACCATCTTCCCCAAATTTGAACTTTCTTTGCGCTTGTTTTTTGGCTACCCATTAAGGTATTGTAATATCTCCACCTACGAGATTTTTGGTGCATGGGCCATCAATAGTGGGGTCCCCAACACCAATGGCTTGTATAACTGCACCATGAGCATTACTTGTGCCAACTTAAAGCCCCAAACAGTACTGTGCAAACTTTCGGGCCAAGCATAGTATAAAACTTCACAGACACTTGATTGTGTCATTTGGATTTTTGTATCCATGGCAGCATAAAAAGCAGCATAAACCATGGAGAGAGCATCCAACAACACTACCCTCAATGCTTTAAGGTAGGAGATAAAACTGATCCTTGAAGTAACTCTGATCTGCTGCACCAGGAACTTGCCGTGTGATGGGCCATCCCTGGAAGAAGCATCGAGGCTTTTGTAAGGGTCCAATCCATACTAAACTTTAATAGTGGAACTTTGTTCCCACAGGTGAACACATCAGCAATTTCATGCAAGAATTAAACTGGAGGATTTCCTCGAAAGATTTAAAGAAAAAGCCAACATTGTATCTGATGACCATGATACAATGAACTTTGGAGGAAAAAATGTCAAAAAAAAAAAAAAAAAAAAAGTGAACTGATCAGAGTACCGAAATAATACAATCGTTGTACCATCAAGATTCTCTAGTTAAGCATACACGGGCAAAAGTATTGCTAGGATGGGCAACCTCGAAGAACTTGTTTTGGTCCTCTCCAAGTAGTTGGGATGAGACTTAGATGATGATTATGATGATATTGTGCATCTTGGATGAATAAAAAGGTATATTAATAAAGCCAACCGGCAATTTCCTGCTTACTTTCATGTTTGAAAGGCCAGCCAAGCTTCAACCGACTCCACTATATCAGGTAGTGTTGGCCAGTTGGGATGCATTGCCATATATATATATATATATATATATATATATATATATATATATATATATATATATATATATATATATATATATATAGCATGGTAGAAATGAGGATGTTGAAATGGATGTGTGATAAAACTTCAAAGAAATAGTGAAGAGCTCATTGAGATTGCTCAAACATGTGCTACAAAGGCGGAGACAACATTACGAAAGAGGGGAATTCTGATTAGGGTTGGCAGAGCTGAGAGGAGGATCTGGAGAGATGTAAAATGTCATGGATTGAGGTGGTATGAAGGAACATGAAGACCAATTCACTTACCAAGGATTAGTCCTTGGGTATGATTGGCAAAACACGATCTGCAAGGCGACACCTAGTAGCTGGGACTATGATATAATGGTGAAGCTGGTACAACACTATGATGGTGATGGTTCGAAAGGTCAGTAGGTATGGCAGACACTAAACTAATCATATGAGACCGGTGGGTTAGAAACTCAAATGCTCTGCAATGGGTTCCTTGTTTGGGGATGAGAGGAGGGGCTGAATGACCAAAAGACCAAAATTTTAGTCCTCACACAATCATTAGAATATCCTAATTTACCGCAAGAGGTGCGTTTGGTGGCACCAAATTTCATGAAATTTCATGATAGTCCATGATTAATCGGTCTCATTTGGTGCAAAATTACATTATATTACAAGATATTTGGTGCAAAACACAACCTAGTTCAAAGAATGTCCGCTTTTTTTCTAAAGCCCGAAAATGTAAAGAGCCATGATCTATCTACAGCCATCAGATGAAGAATATTAGAGCAAATTGGAGTCGGAGAGTGAATACAGCAAATAGTTTACTCATCACTTCCATCCATGCGTAGATTCCAAAGACATATTCAAAATTATAAGCGACCATGCGTTTACCACAAATGAAAAGTGGAGTCCAAAAATATGAAGCCCATAAAAGGAAACTCCATATAATAATAAGTAAAAAAAATTAAAAATTAAAAAAAAAAACAAACAAACTCACTTAGGAAAGCCAGTGTCCAATCCTTTCGAAATGGAAAATGATTCCATAAAAATATTAAAGCGTCAATGGTTTAAAAAGCAACCTTGGAAATTGACAACATGTTCTATGGAAGAAATTGATATACACGTTTATTGAACAAAACATTGGAAATAGAAAATGATTCCTGTAACTTTTTTTCCTCAAACATGAGAACTATGACTCATGGAAAACTTTTTTCTTTTATTTCTAAAGTAATCAGAAAAATTGAAAAGGTTCTCCATTGATGTGACCTTTTTTGTTCTTTGGATAGCAAAGAAAATAATAGATTTCACAGATCAATCATAGTCTTTTCCATAGTCAAGATTCTCTGACACAAGATATATAGGGTGACGGTTGTCTAATCATGTTAGTTTTAATAGTGCTCATGAAAATAATCATTAGATAAATTATTATTTGAATTTCACATATCCAAGCATGTGTTAATGAAAATATCAATCACTACACATCAACACAAATCCAACATGGTTCATCACAAGGCCCACGCATCAGATGAATGACACATCTGGATTTTATAGACCTACATTAAATATAATGCTTCAACAAAACTCAAGAAGCAAAGTACAAAAACACTCTGTATATGCCAGAAAATACTTTGTTGGTAAGCATCCAAGGCTTTTATTAGAACTTAAACTATAGAACGTCTTCAACAATGGCCTTGGTGAACCAAAATTTTATGCTCTCCACCAAATAATTGCCTATCAATGAAGAACTTATGGACTCAAAACCTTCGAAATGCTCTTAAGCGCAACTGGAAAACCATAGCAAAATTCCAGCATAGCCATCATGAAAGAACATTATAATTCAGGATGTAGAGTCTTCTAACTGACATTATGGAAAGAATCGATGATGGCATCCGCAAGGTATTCGCATTTGGCCAAAGATAATCCAGCCAAGGATATCCTTCCATCCTTGGTCATGTACACATGCCACTTATTCGTCATATTGTCACTCTGATCAGACCAAAAAGAAGAAGAAGAAATCAGATTTTGAGATGATGTAAAAAAGGCAAGAGGGAACAGCGCATTAGAGTGCTACCCAGAAGCATGATTTATGAAATAAAAAATATCAGCACTTTATGGGCCTGTTTGATTTTCTGGCTCAACTGTAATTACCTTGTAAATGAGTAATCATTATTTACCAATGTAATCACTGCATATTTCCCAATACTGACTTGACCGGTTACTTTTTAAACACTTAAATCGAGAAATTTGCAAAATAAATATGGGGGCCAACATAATGTGTGTGGCTTATCCACACCGCCCATTCATCATGCCAACTGAATTTAGGGCATGACCCCAAAAGTTAGGCAGATCCAAAGCTCAAGTGGACCACACCACACAAAATTGTGAGAATCAAATGCCTACCATAAAAAATTTCTTGGGGCCCTTAGAAGTTTTAGATCAAGCTTATATTTATGTTTCTCACTTATCCATGTCTATGTGACCCTATGAACGGGTTAGATGGTGAGTACACCTCAATTTGGGCCTAGTAAACTTTCAACAGTGGACAAATTAAGTCCATTATTTCCTTTCATGTGGGCCAATTGAGCATTGGATCTGCCTCATTTTTCGGCTCAAGCCCTAAAAATTCTAATAAAACAGATGGACAACACAGATATATCATATACATTACAGTGGGGCCCACGGATTTAAGTCAATATTTTTGGATCGATTTTCTAGGTGGAATTACCCACCCCTTTTCAAACAAGTGAAAAAGTAATAATTACTTATTTACCAATAATTCAACTGCATCATTGACGATCAAACAGGCCCTATAGGATCCGACTCTTTGTAATCCAGCCCTTAAAATACGGACACTTGTGACTGGGATCTCATCTTCTGATATAAAGAGGCTAGAAATTTAAGAAGAATGCTGTATGACGCACTGCATAGAAGTTCTATGAAGTGCTGTCTCAACCATACACATGAAAACATATATGGTGATTGGGACTGTTGATCAGGGGGCCACCAGTTTTTTTTCTGAAGGGTTCCAATGGACCACCAGGTTGACAGGGAACGAGCACAAAATTTAGTGATCAGACAACTCCATGGATCCAGTTGTTGTGAGTAGTGCCCATTGCTTGTTTTCTGAGCTGATCAATCCATTGTTCAGGACACCAACCAGATGACAATCACGGTCTGTTCCCTTTCGGATATGGCTCATCCACAATGTGGCCCAGCAAATCACTGGTCCTAATTGTGCATAAACACCTGTCCATGTGATCTGCACTTCATAGTACTCCATAAAGAGAGCATCATACTAGCATTCCCCGTTTAAGAATGTAGAATAAAAACATTCATTTCATAATCTAGTAAATGCATCATAGTTTAGAAGGGACATTACCTGAGCTTTGTTCAAGCCTGTGAAGGAAAACATGCCAATCTGTTTGAGAATAAACGACCAATCCTTCCCACTTTTATCCTTCTCGGAGAGGCTGTCGAAGAGTCTCTGTCTCACATTCTTTATCCTTCCAGCCATTAATTCCATCTCTTCCTTCCATTCATTGAAAAGAGTTGGATCTCCGACAACATTGGCAACGATTCGAGCCCCGTGAACTGGAGGATTTGAGTACATTGGTCGAGCAAGTCTTTTCAGCTGGCTCTTCACTCTGAAATATGGAAAATCGCAATATTAAAAGGTCTCGAGTGAAGAAAAGATGCGCAGACTCAGTTGCATGCTTTATGCAGAACATTTCTTTCTAGGATAAACATGCAGACCTTGTTGCTGCATCTGAGGATGAGCAAACAACATTGATAGCTCCAATCCTTTCAGCATAGAGCCCAAGATTTTTGCTGTAAGACTGAGCAACTAGAAGCTCCAAACCACGTGCAACAAACAACCTCACAGATGAAGCATCTGCATCGAGGCTTCCACTTGCAAACCCCTGTCAAATATTTCACTTTCATGTCTCAGGCATACGTCTATTCCAAAGAACCAATGTATAACAGGATACTGGCATACCTGGTATGCAACATCAAAGAAAGGAATATGGTTCTTTTCTTGAATGACATCAGCAATTTTCTCCCACTGTTCAGGAGTTGGGTCAATGCCAGTTGGGTTGTGAGCACAGCCATGGAGTAACAGAAATGACCCATCTGGTGCAGCCTGGAAGAGAAAAAGAAAACAGAAAAGAAAACAAGAGCCTCATATGTCCACCTGAAACTAGAATCGTATTTGACAGTAGCAAAACAGAAATTATTTGACTTTGATGCATTTGGCTGTTCATGGTTTCCAAGCCCGACATGATGTCAAATTGCACATGAGATTAGAATGGGACCTTCCTGTTCTTATCCTAACCATGATTTGGGGTAGAACAGCACAAAAACACTAGCATGCTTAACACAGGTTCCATTTTCTGCACCACCTCAAACACCAAGCCCATTAAGCGAGCGAGGGATACAACCAAATACTGCCTAATCAAGAAATGTTGTTGAGTTCTATTCCTTTTCATCATTCTGGAATATAGACAAAGCTTCAGGTGACAATGGCCTTTGCGGGTCTAGATTCGAAGAGAGGGAGATGCAGAAACAGAGGTCAGCATCAGCAGGAACAGTATGCAGAATTGCAGATACATGGTGCTGGAAGCCATGTCTTCATATTCTAGATAGCTTCAGTGAAAAATGCATCACAAGAAAATGAGGTACCATCAGCTGCATCAGTTTGGCTGATGATCATGATGCAGAACAATGAATGTTGAATAGTAGAAGAGTGAATCAGACTCCTAATACTTGGGTTATTGGTTCAAGGAGCTGACAGCGTAGGCCTTCTCTACCCTAATAAGTGATCCTTTAACTTAAGGGGCATTTATGCAATTAGGAGAAACCAGAATTGGATAATGTTATACCATGATTAATAGGCTAATAGCATTCCTTCTCCTTCTTTATTTTGCAAAATTCAAATATTTGATAAACCCTGGATTATAATTATTTCAACAGCAGAAACCATATGAGTGTTATTGCTGGTTCGACAAAATCATTGAGTGGCATCCTCCAAATTACCTTTATGTCTGCAATCATCCCATCAAAATCTAGACCAACTGTTTTAGGATCATAATAACGATATTCCGACCAAGGAACCCTGGCATCATTGAAAATGTTCTTGTGGTTGCCTGTTCAACAAAGATATTCAACCACGGCACATCAGTACAAGGTGTTCCAAAACAGTAACGGTGGCCGTAACGGCCACCACCGTTACCATTATGATACGGGCCGTAACAGCCATTACGGCCCCCTGTATCGGCCATTACGGCCCTTTTTTATTTTTTGAAAAAAACTGTTAAAGGACCATTGCGGCCTGTTTTTTCTGTAACGGTCGTTATGGCCATTTTGACCACATAACGCATAACAGTTACCGATTTTGAATACCTTCCATCAGTAGCTTTATTATAAATAAATTAATTTAAAAAAAACTAAAACACCACTCCAGGCAATGGCCATTACATACCCCAAGTCGGGGATGATATCAGAACTTTTGCATCAGGAAAATATCTTTGGATAAATGCAGCAGCAAGTCGAAGAGAACCTGTCCCTGAAAGACCTTGAACAGTTGCAACCTGAAAATAATAATTATTATTATTTTTTTAAAAAAAATGAGGCTCCATAAATAGACTGGTAGAGAAGACATTCTTTTCTTCTCCTTATCTATGATGATGAAGATATGCCTTACTCTTCCTTGATGGATTACTGGATTTTCTGCTCCTAATAACAGCTCTGCAGTAACCTTATTGAATGCAGCCAAACCTTCTATGGGGAGATACTGCAGAGGATTAATTGAAACTATAAGGCATAGAACAAGCTAACACCTCGAGGAATGATGCCATAGAATCCCACTTAATCATACACTTGAATGTACCTCTTTGTTTTCTCTGTTCTCCAGCATAAGTTTCTCTGCCTGAAGAAGAAATTCATGTGATATGCATTATTGACGTCGATCATTAAAGGAGAAGATAAGAAGAGAGAGGCACGTCCTGTTTTATGATTCGAAAGAAAATACATCCAAGTTTATTTTTTGCATTTAGAGGTCACCCTGCACCAAATATCATGGAAGAAAGCCTTTTGAAATAACAAAAGAAGAAATGCTAACCTTCTTAACCACATTAAGCACATATGGTTGGAGTTCTTCTGTTCGATATGCTCCAACTCCAAGGTTAAGCTTCATATCATTTGTATCTGCTCTGAATGCTTCAGAAACTCCAAGAATAGGGTCCGGAGGAGCCATTGTGACGCCTTCAAAGCGAGAAACATTAACTGCAACTGCCATAGTTATTCGGCCAGACTGTGAAATCCAAAAAGAGATGAAAGAAAAATTCGATCAGTGAGAAAAATAAAGCATCCATGCTAACCACTCCTCCCAAAATAACACATTACAGGGAGATCATGAAAATCATACACATGAACCATATTATAGGGAGATCATGAAAATCATACACTTGAACCATATTCAGCTCTTTCTTGAGCTTATTTTAAACCGACTTTTTTTTTTTATGGAAAACAAGTTTGTATAATTCTATGGGAGAGATTTTCAGTCTTTTCAAATAATACACAATTTTATCAGTAATCGAAATTACCTCCACGGAACATTATTTGGACTGTTGCAATTGTGTCCATGGAGTCAAACTTAGCTCTTAGCTCAAAATGCAACGAATTGCCAAAAAATCATGAAATACCCTCCAGTTCTATTGTATCCCAGTGGTATCAGTGTGCATGCATGCGTTCCTTTTGGTATTCCACAAGTTCTTCCTCAAGGATATCGATTTTCTTTTATCTTCATTCTCCAATATATTGATGGCTGAAATCCTCCAATTTTACCCAAGGCTGGATGTGTGCACGTGCTGGGATCTCAAAAGGTGAAAGGAAGCATTAAAGAGAGAATTTCAATGCATAAGCACATACTTTAGCAAACATCCTTGACTCACGGGCAAGTTGATGAGAACATCTCGCGCACATGTACCACCCACCCCCCCACACGTACGCAAGGAGAGGGCCCGGATCGATGATGACATCCATGGAGGGCCTTCTAGTTAGAAGACTGTGTTTTGGTTCCTTGGAGTGGACCCGATCGTCATGTGGATCCCACCATTGGGTCTCATGATCATGGCCCACTACTCTAGATGATCTAGTACTTTGAGTTTTACTTATTACTGTTATTAGGAATATCATGGACGGTTTAGATTGCTTTGATTAGTTGTTATTTTTCTTACTTCGTATCCAAGTAATAGGGTGTGCACATGGCGTGGCTTTTGGGGTATAGGTTTTTCTTATAAATAAGCAACCCCTTATAGGTTTTTTCTCATTGAAAATTATGAATAAAATTTTGCGTTTTCCTGCTTCTCTAATTTTCTGAGTTGTGAAAATCCAATTGAGTGCGAAACCCTCCCTTATTCGAATAGCTAACTACCGTGGTGCGAAGCCACATCCATCTCAAATCACCCTCACCTCCTACCCTCAATATTAATCATCTCCCACAGCCATCCCATCTCCAAATCCATCCTTTTTTACGGCTAATCCTTCCTCTACAGCAAATTTGCAGAATCATGCCCTACAGGAGGACTGAAACTTCGGTGGAGCACCGTGCACAAACCGGACATCCGATCGTCCCGAAATTTAGCGTGAAGGTAGACCTCCCCTGGCCGACTAGACCCAAGTTGGCCGATTTCAGATTCGTGGGCCCCACACACGTGTGGCCAGGATCCCACGCACGTGCATTTGGGCCCAGCTGCTGTCCACACGTGCGGATCACCTCGGGTTCATCTATTTCCTCTATTTCACTCCTTTCCCACACTATTTTCCTAACCCTAACCCTAGATTATCCTAAATCCCAAATTCTATTCCCCTTTTACAACCCTAAGGTTTCCCGAATTGAAACATGTGAATTCCTTGGATTGGGGAAATAATCATTTGCATGTGTGGATGAATCTACTCTCATTTAATCATTGTTTGGTCTATAATTTTAATTGATCTAGCCCTAGCATGTGTAAGCTTAGACCTTTGTAGATCCCCCTTGTTGAATGCTTGACTTTATGTGGGATGTGGAATTTTTGTGATTGTTTCTAAATTAGTATGATCTAAAGTCTGAAATCTTGCATATCATATTTAATATCCATGTCCTGCATTAAATTTGGTATCAGAGCTTAGGTTTTTCATAGGGGTTTGCATTACATGTTTGGGGTTTAGTCTACTCACGTTTAATTTGCATTAAATCTCATCATATAGGGTTGTTTAGGACCGATTATTCACATTAGGGGCTGCTGAATTTTCTGCTGTAGAAAATCCCCGAATTTCTTGGCTGAATTTTTTGTTGACAGACTCTTTGGGCAGTTAGGTTGCTGGAATTTTAGTAGCATTGTGTAGTTTCTCTCATATAGAGTCCAATAGGATCATTTAGTCTCATTTAGGTACATATAGTTGTGTTAGAGGGTCTTTGAGTTGAGTGAGTAGTTGTATGCCCACACGTACTGGTCGTGGTTTTAGCTTGCACCCTACACTAAACATGGAGCAATTGCAAGAATCAATTAACAAACCCGGCAGTTTGAGTCTTTGGGTAGGCGCTTGGAACAACGTATGGACCAATGCTTTGAACAGCTTAATGTGCGCGTTACCCAATTAGAAACTTCCGCTCGGCAAACCCCACCATTGGGGAAGATGCTCAATCTCTGGCAGGTGGTCAGGAGGATAGACCAAGGAATGGAGGTGGCCAAGGAATTGGTCATGGGCGCGTACCCGTGCACCTAAACTGCGAGAGGTATCATGATCATTATGACTTAGATGCGCAACTCCTCAAGGGAGTTAGAGTAGAGGCTTCTACGTTTGATGGTCACTTGGATCCTAAGGCTTTTCTAAATTGGTTGGCGGATATGGACCACTATTTTGAGTGATATGACATGTCGGATGCTAGTTGGGTCCGATTCACCAAGATAAACTTGTGGGCCAAGCTAAGAGGTTTTGGGCTACTATAGAGCGAAAGAAATAAATGTCGAGGGGGCCCCCAATAGTCCATTGGGGAGAAATGAAAAAAACTCTTAAGGAAAAGTACCTCCTTTTCTCCTATCACTTGAGGTTGGTTGAAGAATAGCAGTCTCTTCGACAAGGTTCCATGAGTATGGTTGAATACATTGAGAAGTTTGAAAAGTACTTGACCCGATGTGAAGTTGATGAGGATCCTGTACTCACTCTTGCTCGATTTAATAGGGGCTTTCGTTCTGACATTAGGAGAGAGTTGCTCGCCAACGACATAGAAACTCTTGAACAAATGTATCAAGTAGTGTTGGAGGTCGAGCAATACCTCAAAACACCTGTGGAAAGGCGGTTTGAGCCTCGTGATTCTAGCATTAAGGCCAACCCTTATGGGGCTAAGCCTAACACTGAATATCAATACAAGCCTTCTAGTAGTGTTCGGTCTGGCCCCAATGATGATAAGGGTAAAGAAGTTGTCGGATCTAGCTCGCGCAGAAGCGATGCAACTAGGTGTTTTAGATGTCAAAGGTTTGGTCACTTTGCCCACCAGTGTGGCACAAAAGAAGGCACCAAGGTGTTCTTTATTGAGGGACAGGTAGAAGTAGTGACCCCAGAAAGTGACGGTGAGGAGGAAGAATATGAGCCAGCAGAAACCCCTAGTGATGAGGAAGAGGGAGTGCAAGAGTCCGTGACCCTCGCGGTTGTACGTTGTGCCTTTGTACAAGCAAAGAATATCGACAATTGACGCCGCAACACGATCTTCGATACTTACAAAAAATATGGTGATAAAAGCAGCAAGATGATCGTGGATAGCGATAGTTATGCCGACGTGGCATCAACCGGCACTGTGAGCCGTCTGGGCTTTAAACTTGAAGCACATCCTCAACCCTATAGAGTATCTCAGGTTGATGAAACTTTCATTCCAGTCTCGCACCGTTGTCTTGTTCCTATTTAGTTTAGATCATATAAAGACACACTTTGGTATGATGTTGTTCCTACTCAGTTTGGAATATAAACCTAGGAAGCCTATTGATCTTATCCCTATGTCCCTGTCCCATAGGCCATCAGAGTCTGCAGAGTCTTTTGCGCATCACATTCATTCATTGCACCAAGAAATCAGGCGAAAGATCACTACTAGTAATGAACATTACAAACTTTCTGCAAACTAGTATTAACGTTTCAAGGAATTCAATGTAGGGGACTCTGTGATGGTCCGCATCAAGCCAGAGCGGTACCCTCGGGGAGCTGTTTGTAAATTACATGCGCGTAGCGCTGGACCATTCAAAATTATAAAACAAAAGTCTCAATGTGTATGTGGTAGATCTTCCACCTTCCATAGGAATTAGTTCCACGTTCAATGTAGAAGATCTAGTTGCTTTTTAGGGGACCCCTGATACATTGTCCAGCCTTTCGCTTAACCATCATAATTCCCCAAACCTTTCCTTTGATCCATGGCCTCTCCCCGACCCTTCTTCCCAGCCTCTACCTCTCATACCTACCATTCCCACACCTAGAGAGGAGATAGAGGATATTCTGGACCATCAGATAGTATCAAAGTCGGACGGCGAGTTTCAAAAGTACCTGGTTAAGTGGAAGTCACGCCCAGCTTCAGATGGTACGTCACTCACTGAAGAGGAGCTTCAAAGAGTTGATCTTGACATTTTGGAGCGATTCGTGAGTTTTGTTTCACCAGTGGCGAACACGTACGCAAGGAGGAGAGCCACACCATTGATCTGGATCGATGACGACATCCATGGAGGGCCTCTTAGTTAGAAGACTTTGTTTTGGTTCCTTAGAGTAGACCCAATCGTCATGCAGATTCCACCATTGGATCTCATGATCGTGGCCCACTACTCTAGATGATCTAGTACTTTGAGTTTTGCTTATTACTATTATTAGGAATATCATAGATGGTTTAGATAGCTTTGATTAGTTGTTATTTTTCTTACTTCGTCTCCAAGTAATTGGGTGCGCACATGGCGCGGCTTTTGGGGTATAGGTTTTCCTTATAAATAAGCAACCCCTTGTAAGTTTTTTCTTATTGAAGATTATGAATAAAATTTTGCGTTTTCTTGCTTCTCTAATTCTTTGAGTTGTGAAAATCCAATTGGGTGCGAAACTCTCCCTTCTTCGAATGGCTAACTACCATGGTGTGAAGCCACATCCATCTCAAATTGCCCCCACCTCCTACCCTCAATATTCATCATCTCCCACAGCCATCCCATCTCCAAATCCATCCATTTTTGCAGTTAATCCTTCCTCTACAACAAATTTGCAGAATCAGGCCCTGTAGGACATCCGATCGTCCCGAAATTTGGTGTGAAGGTGGACCTCCCCTGGCCGACCAGACCCAAGTTGGTCGATTTCAGATTCGTGGGCCCCACACACGTGCGGTCAAGATCCCATGCACGTGCGTCTGGGCCCAGCCGCTATCTACACGTGTGGATCACCTCGGGTTCGTCTATTTTCTCTATTTCTCTCCTTTCTCACCCTATTTCCCTAACCCTAGATTACCCTAAATCCCAAGTTCTATTCCCCTTTTACAACCCCAGGGTTTCCCGAATTGAAACATGTGAATTCCTTGGACTGGAGAAATAATCCTTTGCATGTGTGGATGAATCTACTCTCCTTTGATCATCGTTTGGTCTACAATTTTAATTGATCTAGCCCTAGCATGTGTAGGCTTGGACCCTTGTAGATCCCCCTTATTAAATGCTTGACTTTATATGGGATGTGGAATTTTTGTGATTGTTTCTAAATTAGTATGATCTAAAGTCTAAAATCTTGCATATCATATTTATTTTCCATATCCTACATCACAAGTTATTATTTACAGTGGAGCCATGTTGTTTCTACGTCTGCGCCTAACCCAGCAAGGGCCGTAAGGATGTGACTCAATCGGCCACTCGGCCTCAGGTGAAATATAAGTAACAAAACAAAAGGGAGAATGCAGAAGCGTGTAGGCCCAACTACAAGACCTCCATGTACACAAGGTAGAAAGCAAACAAAGGCGAGTGTGCAGGCAAGCAACAACTAGATCCTTGCATACCAGAAGAGATATTAGGTACCATGTGAACATAGACGATAAACAAATCTTTGAAGTATAAGGAAAATGAAGTAAAAGGAGAGCTGCATAACGACGCCAAGCTACCCAAAGTGATGCATGGAGCATGTGGAAGGCTAAAAGCGTGTAGACACCCCACCCCCGGCTGATAAGCCAATTGAGTTTGAACCGATGGATAGTCAACCAAACCCCAATCCTAAACCCTAGGAATCTCAACCCAGTTAACCTAATCCTCAACCCTAAGAACCAAGAACCCTAGAGCCTTAGTCAACTCGACGAGTCAACTCATCAGTCAACTCATCCGGTTAGCCTACCCAGTCCAACAACCCATTCAACTTACCTAGTTAAGCCCAAAACCAAGCCCGAACCAAAAGCCCAAAATAAGCCCAATCGAAGTACCACACGAAACCTCATGCAGCATCATTCACAGCAGAGCCTCCACACAAGTGAGGGAGGCTGCCTCCCGAAGGAAAGAGTCCAAGTGGAGACCAGCAGCAGCCAGCTTCTCGCAGGCCATGTGGCACTCCTCTTTAGGCTGGCATCCATCAAGCATGTATAGCCCCTCTTTTCTAGACCCTAAGTGTGCGGTTGATGTATAGTCCACCCAATTTTACATATTATGATTATAAAAAAACATGGTTGTATGCATTTTTCTACCAAAACCAAAATCTTTCTCATTCATGGTTTTTCCATTTCCATCAAAAAACAAACTTAAATTTTCCCTTATGGTTTCATCAATTTTGGAATTACTTTGGACCAGATTCAAAAATTTTACCCCACCAGTACAAGAAGGATTTTCTTATTTTTTAGAAAATTACAAATTTTCAGATCAACAAAACCAGTCACCAAAACTATTAACCTTTTTCTCCCTATTTTCTGTAGCATGGATTAGTACTTGGGAATACCATATTCAAGGAATTTCTTTATCTCCAACACCTTATTTAGTTGGACGTTTTAAAAGTAAATGGTGGAAACAATTCACGTTAAACAGACTTTTAAAATCTACCCTTTAAAAAAAATTTCAATCCCCATCTTTCAAAATCTCAATCAATCTCTACCCAAGATCAACAGTTCATAGTCCCGAACTAGTATTCATTATAAAGTAATGAATACTAGTATAGTACCAAGAGCTATTAAAGGAAGTCATAAAGGTCAAACTATATTATTACAAACAGATATGAATAAAGCAAATACAATAGTCCCAAAAGCAATAACATGGAATTAAATTCAATTACCACAAAGTTGGAATTTAACACAATTACAACCTCTTCAACAAGTAGAAAATAGAAATTTAGAACAAATAATGGAACATTCAGATGGATCAGTAGAAATTCGATTTAATACTATTAAACATACAAGATATCGACAGTAGTAGACGATCATCATTTTCTAAAATAGAAACATCACAAACTCAACCAGAAATTATAACAAGAAGTAGACGATTAGATGATGAAATAAGAACTAATATTATAGAAGGACCTAAAATACAAGGAACTAGAACACAAACTAACATTACTCAACCATATTATACAACACATTAGGAAGATCAAGATAATTTATCACCAACACAATCACAAATGGATCCAGAAATATTTGTAATAGAAAAAAAATTTACTGTAGATAAACAATTTATAAGTAATGAGTTTAACCAAGACTATAATAAACAAAATAGGGAAAAATTTTATAGAATATTTCTACAACAATATAAACAAGATTATATGGAAGAAGTACATTTAAATATTGTAGACAATATAAAGAAAATATATCATTCTTTCAATGGTTTAATAATTGGCATAATAAATCCTATTCTACACAATTAAAGCTTAAACAAGTAAATGTAACTACAAAAACAACTCAGAAATGGAAGACAACAGAAAATAAAACTATTACTTCCACACATCCTCCTCCAGATGCAATTCAATTAAATATAAAAAATACCGAAATCCAAGCTACACCTTTTAGAAGTATACAAAACAGTGAATTAATTAATCCAACTAACTTTGCCATAATGAAAGGAGTAAAAACTATAATAGACCAAAATAATTATTCCAATCAATACTTACAAATAATAAAAAACCAAACAAATAGAATAGAAAATGTTACAAATAAGATAGAACACCTAACTGAAAAATTATATAATACTTCACTAGACTCTATTTCTATACAATTTTCATCTGACATTAATAATTAAGTACCTCTATTTAAACCACATGAATTCCCCAAAACCATGCAATTTGCTCTTAAAGATTCAACAGAAGAAATGCTAGAAGAAATCACAAAAAAAATAGCTAATATATCTATTCCCAAATCAATTAACAATATTGATAAACACATATCCCATTTAGAAAGAACTCACTCTAATCTAGAATTTAATGAGATTAAATATACCACTCATTTCCCTACAACTAGAAATTATTATTCCAGACCCACTCCAATTGATCTACAATTTGAAGAACGTAACCAAATTACTTAAAGTGCTTATTCTAGTGGCTCTATATACGAATGGAACATAGATGGTATGTCCGAGTATAATATCGTTAACTTAGTTCATGAATCTACCAAAACCAAAATCTTTCTCATTCATGGTTTTTCCATTTCCATAAAAAAAAACAAACTTAAATTTTCCCTTATGGTTTCATCAATTTTGGAATTACTTGGGACCAGATTCAAAAATTTTACCTCCACCAATACAAAAAGGATTTTCTTATTTTTTAGAAAATTACAAATTTTCAGACTAACAAAACCAATCTCCAAAACTATTAACATTTTTCTCCCTATTTTTTTGTAGCAATAATATAAAAATGGAAAGGAAAATGCTTAAAGGAATATAAAGAGACATTCTTAATTTTATGCTTAAAACTTTGAATAATGAAAACTTTACTTAAGATTACAAGACTTGATACAAAGATTGCAAAATAAATACTTACAAACTAAATTTGTTTAGAAGAAATTACAAGTTTGAGGAGATACATGATGCAGGGTTACACTTGTTTTACAGAGATTAGGTTAGTAGAAGAGGCTTTATTTCTCTGAAAATTGTGAGTGAGAGTGACTAAGTGATGCCTCCTTCTATGGAGGAGAGAGCTTTATATAGACTGCGGATTTGAGCTTGGTTGAAATCCGGAAGTTGCCTGGAATATGCTTGAAGGGAACTATGCTTGTTTTTTACAATTATCTATGGTTGCTACAGTACTTCCGTGTTGCTACAATGACTGCTACAGTTGATTGATAAAGTAATCTTGTCGGTTTGTTTTCTTGTGGAGCTGGCATGCTACAAGACTGCTACAGTAATCTTGTCGGTTTGTCTTCTTGTGGAGCTGGCATCTCTAAAATATTCTTGAAAAATCCTTAATGTTGTGACTATAATGCTGCTTTTGTGATTAACTACTAATGTGATATTACTATTACAATTGTGAGATAAAATCTATCCCATAACAATCACTTCATTTTGCTGTAAATAATGAGTACATGAAACTTCAGAGTTTTCTTCCGGTCCTAATGCTAATGCTGCTTCATTTAATATTGTAACAATGTACTGTAAGTACTGGCCTCGATGTTTGGTCAAATTACCTGGAGAGGTACTATTGTCTTCCAGAGGAGAACGAGAGAGAGATTCTAGGGTTTGGAATGCCCATGTCCTCACTTTTATTAAAGAGGAGAATTACTAACCCACTAACGTCCAAGCCTATATACAATCAAACATATTCTCTAACACTCTCCCTCAAGCTTTAGCATATATGTTAATCCTGCGTAGCATGTTACATATAACTATACTTTGTGTGTATGGTAGACCCTTGCTAAAAAAATTGACTAGTTGGTCCTTGGATGACACGTGTTTCATAACAACCTCCTTTAATGCAACATTTTCCTAGATAAAGTACTGTAGCACAAAAGTACTATAGCCACCAGCAGATAATTGCAAAAAACAAGCATAGTTCCCTTCAAGCATCTTCCAGGTAACTTCTGGACTTCAACCAAGCTTAAATCCGCAGTCTATATAAAGCACTCTCCTCCATAGAAGGAGGCATCACTCAGTCACTCTCACTCACAATTTTCAGAGAAATAAAGCCTCTTCTACTGACTCAATCCTGTAAAACAAGTGTAACCCTGCATCATGTATCTCCTCAAGCTTGTAATTTCTTCCAAACAAATTTAGCTTGTAATTATTTATTTTGCAATCTTTGTATCAAGTCTTGTAATCTTAAGAAAAGTTTTCATTATTCAAAGTTTTAAGCATAAAATTAAGAATGCCTCTTTATATTCCCTATGCAAGCTTCGCTCAACTTATCCATGTTGGAGAGCAAGTAGAAGCAGGAATACGTGGAGGGACGAACTACCCGTGGCCTCATTAGGCCAAACCAGTCAAACAGAACAAAGTCGAAGGAATACCCACGGGATATGGGAACAGAAATGGCAACAATTCCACCCATCGCTCGGCAGAAGCAAATAACATTATCGTTACAACTCAAGGCACCCAGCATGCACCTCAACAAGGACGCCAGCAATACCGCCCTCAGTATCAACAACGGATATATCAATTGTCACCTCCGCCGTAGCAAAACCCACAGCCACAGCCTCCACAATCACAGCAGCAGCAATAGAAACCTAGGAGAAATGCCCAGTACCCCCATCAGATCTGGCAGATGAACAGGGAGTTCAAGAGATTTACCCCACTCACGGAAACGTACAACCAGATCATGACAACATTAGCGCAGAAACGACTCATCACTCCCCTACAACCCAGACCACCTCCAAATCCTCTGTCGTTGAACTATAATGAAAACGAGTACTGCGCATTCCACCACGGCCGAGGTCACTCAATAGAAAGATGCTTCTCCCTGAAGCATGCAATCTAAGATCTCATCGACAGTCATAAGATTTCCATCTCAGCTCCTAGGACTGCTCCGACAGCTCCCACAAACATTCTCTAGAATCTCCTGTCGCAGTATCAGTCGGACCCCAGCTCATCAAGTGGTCCATCCATCAATTACGTCGAAAGGGAAAGCATCGATCGCTTCTTCACTCCTCTACGGTCTATCCATAATTCCATACTATCTTGGCAGATCATTCCAATGCACCATTAGTCTCGCAGGGGGCGTCCCGGACCCCTCTCTCAACAGTTGAGCCAATAATCCTTCAAGGAAGGAACACTCCCTATTTCTCATCACTCCTATCAACAATCAACCATGGGAATTGGTGGAATTGGAAGGCTCACCCTCCAGCTTCGAACCGGTCATTTTGCAAGGAGCAACCCCCGAGTCATGAACGCAAGGTGTCCCATATCCGTTACGATACGGCCGTATCGGCCGATACGTAACGGTAACGGTTGACACCGTTACGCGATACGGGGTCGAAACGGCCGTTACGGAATTTTGTGACCGTAACGGCCGTTACGGTCCATAACGGCCGTTACGGACCCGTAACGGCTGTTACGGGCCTTTAAAAAAAAAAAAAAAAAAAAAACTTACCTTTTTCTTTCTTTTCTTTTTCTTCTTCTCTTTCTTCTTCTTCTTCTTCTTCCTCTTCTTCTTCCTTTTCTTCTTCTTCTTCTTTCTCGAGCAGCTGCGGCTGCGGCCCTGCTGCGGTTGCGGTTGCGGTTGCGCTGCGGCTGCGGCTGCAGCATTCCTCCTCTTCTCTCTTCTTCTTCTTCTTCTTCTTCTTCTCTCTCTCTCTTTCTCTCTCTCTCTCTCGCTCTCTCTTCTCTCCCTCTCTCTCTCCTCTCTCTCTTCTTTCCCTCTTTCCCTCTTTCCTCTTTTTTTTTCTTTCTCTCTTCTTTCCCTCTTTTTTTTCTTTTCTTTTTTCTTTTCGGTTTCAGTCCTCTTCTTTTTTTTTTTTTTCATTTGCAGGTGTACCACGCCTGCTGTAGGTACGTGTCACGCTGAGACGAGCGCTGACACTCCTCGAGCTTCGAGTTGTACGAACGGTTCGAAGGAGATCAAAGTTACATGGGCTCCACAGTGATGTATTTACTATATCTACTACACCGTTCATCTATTTTCGGATATCATTTTAGAGCACTACTAAAAAATTGAATTATACCCAAAGATCATCTGGACCACACCAAAATAGCAGCGTAGATAATGATTTTCACCGTTAGGGCCCAACGTAACGTTTATTTTTCATCAATCTGGTCAGATCAGTGGGCCCCACCATGATGTATATTTTATCCATGTCGTCCATCCATTTCGCCACGTCATTTTAGGTCCAGGTCCAAAAAATTAGTAATGTCCAAATCTCAGGTGGACCACACGATAGGAAACAGGGATTATATAACGCTCACCATTAAAAATTTCTTAAGATCCACTGTAATGTTTATTTTCAATCTAACCTATTAATTGGGTCACACTGACGTGGATGAAGGGAAAACACATGTCAGCTTGATCTAAAACTTTTGTAGCCCCCAATAAATTTTTAATGGTGAACGTTTAATTATTATTGTTTCTTATAGTGCAGTCCACCTGAGCTTTGGATGTGCCACATTTTTGGGCTCATGCCCTAAAATTATTTGGCAAAATGGATGGACGGTGTGGATATAACACATTTATCACGGGTGGGGCCCAAAAATTTTTGACACATGTGCTACACTTCACCATCCGAGTCCCACCTAATTCAGGCCTTAAAAAATTGTACACGAGACATATATTAACTTAAAATTTAGCAATTAAATTATGGACTGCAATTGCTAACTCACAATGTTAAAATCAAATTGTTTGAATAGTTTTAATTGTTAATTTGTGGACTTTTATTTTTTAAAATAGGGCCTTTTGATTTTTTTCATGATTCACTATCCAATAAATGTTCACTAATTCATAAGTAGGATAATAGCAATAAATTGCATGAATTTGAGGCTGATTTGGAGCATAGATTGGTCCTCCAAGTCAGCCCCAAATTGGCAATGCCATCTACCTGAATTTAATTTCGTTTTTTTAAAGAACTATTGGGAGAAATGATATCAAGATGTTAAGTATATAAATTAGATATTTAGAAAATTAAATATATGAATTTTGTAGTCAAATTCAGGTTACTTAGTTCAAAAATTAATCAGACAGTCCGATACAACTTTTCACCAAAGAGTGGACCGTTACACCACCATAATAAACATGTTCCAATTTATAAATGAATGCATATTTGGAATGCTTAGAATATTCCAGATTTAATCCATATTTTTTCATATTTTTTTGGCAAAAAAAAATTTTTGTGCCGTTACGGACCATTACGCCCCCGTATCGCCGTTACACACCCCCCCGTATCCGTATCAGTTTTGGAGGGCCTTACGCCAACCGATACCGATACGGGACACCTTGCATGAACGGGTAGTCCTGGAGGGGGCTTTCTCCCCACATCCATCGTCATTCCCACCGATCCGACAAGAGGTAGCTCACAGAAGAACGCATCAGGAGCCGGTAATCTTGGAAGGGGCGCCCTCAACATACGAGCCAATCATCTTACAAGGAGAAGCCCGGGCAATCACCGACGGATCACTTGGGGCACCTTTCCACATGCCACATCAGCTAGCTTATGACAGGAAGCCTCCTCGCCAACCATCGATAATGGAGAGAAGACCCTTTTTCATCCCATGGTAGCGTCCAACCACCAAAGCAATCAAGCCAAAGCCTAGGCCTCATATCATCTATGAGGATGAACCTCACCATATCCCATCAAGCGTAGGCAACATAGTGGTCCTATAGGCAAGAGCTCCATGCAAAGAGCAGACGGTCATCATCCCTACAGCACCAACACAACCATCAACTTCCAAAGAACCAGTGACACTCGAGGAAAAAGAACCTCCATGCTACAAGTCCGTTCCTTGGCACTATCCGAAGTGAGATGAAGTGGGAAACATAAACCTTAACGGATGTTGTGCTCGAAGAGATAACAGGAACAAAGGAGATCGCAAAGCCACTCTGTCAGGGCTAGGACAAGAGACAACGTATGATGTAGCAATACAGCTCAAGACGATCCCAACACGAATATTTATATTGGAACTGTTATACACATTACGGATGCACCGAGAGTTGTTCGCCAAAACATTGAGCGATGCTCATATCGCCTCGGACACTCCCTTGAGATGATTGCGCTTATGATTGGGCAACTCCTCGCTCCTAGGGTCATCACCTTCACAGATGATGAGCTACCTCCCGAAGGCCGAAATCATGTAAAGTCTCTCAATATCACCCCGCAGTATGAGAACTTACGAGTTCCACTAGTCCTCGACAACGGCTCAAGCCTGAATGTGTGCCCACTCAAAACTACAGTCCACCATGGAATCGAACCTTCATCCTTCCAGCCAAGTGACATGAGCGTCAGCTCTCGTTGGACTGTGGAAGGAGAAGTAGATATAGATGTGCAGATCGGCCCAGATATTTCAGTCATTACTTTCCAAGTTTTGGACATATCCGCGTCCTTCAACATGCTACTAGGAAGGCCATGGCTTCACAAAGTCGGAGCCATCCCTTCTGCTCTACATCAGTGGGTAAAATACATCCTGGACGACAAGGTAATCACCATCCTGGCTGAATTTGAGTTTATCATTACAAGCAGCTACGGTACACAAGAACCAGACGTCCCAGTCATCGACATACAACACTCAGATGAATACATCCATTACCATAGTTTCGAGATCGAGACTGTGAATACAATCATCACAGCTACAGCAGGCAGAAATCGTGCCAATTACCTACATCGAAGAATTGGCACAAAGAGTAAAAGCGATGCAGGAAATGTTCCTGCAATTCATGCAAGCACAAGCCACCGCCAGAAATGTTCCTGCAATTCATACAAGTGCAAGCCACCACAGCCAACAACCAAGTTGGCCCCGGTCAGCAGCAACAACAATCAGCTCACAGACTCTGTCCAGCTTCCAATTTTCGTTGATTTATTTGAACAGCGCGCATCACGTAGGAAATGATCGCACCATCAAGTTATCATGATTTATAGTATTTTGAGCATTTTATTAAATTCATCAAACATAGGCGTTTGAGAGAATGGAATCCAAGCAACAAAGACAGTAAATTCACTTGAGATCCACAGCAGTAGTACCTTTCCCTTGATAAAGAGAGAATTTCCTTTCTCCTTTCCATGTCCGGCGATTCCCACTGCCTCCTACAATCCCCACCAAAATCCAAAAATATAATAGCAGTAGTAGAAATAATAATGATAATAATAAAGAATCAAGCAAGCAATCTTCCAAATCAGAAACAGCAAACAGAAATCAAACCAAAAATTCACGAATCAAGAGAACCGAGGGAAAGCTCGATGCCTTGCGATGATTCTTCGGCGTGGCGAGCGGAGAGGCAGACACGAGAGAGAGGATCGTTGAGGCCATCTCTTCCAGAAGGCAATAAACTCGATCAGATCGATCTGATCAACGCACCTGAAATGGATTTTATCAGAATGGGAAGATGTACGGATCTTAGAGATGAGAATGGATGAGATCTGACGATCTGAAGCGTAGAGATGAGAAATTGAAATGAACGGCCAAAGATCAGATGCGAAGAGAACTCACCAACAGAGAGACAGAGAGACAGAGACAGAGAAAGAGATGGGTTTTATTTTCAGGAGCGGAGCTTTCGAATGGCCAGGAATTTGGCAGCGATAAAAGCAATGGGCAGAGTACGTCCTTTTCTATTTCAGAGAATCATCGGTGGATCCGGAGCCTCTTTTTTTTGCTTCCCCTTTGAAGTTCCAGACTCCTATGATAGTTTTGCACCGTTTACCGTGACGTGGATTGCTACTAGTGGGGCCCACCGTGAATAATGTGTCTTATTAGGGCCCGTATGGGAGCGTGGATTTGAAACCCTTGGATTCGGAACCTCTGTATTTGAAACCCTAGGATTTGAAATCCTCTTGTTGCGTTTGGCACTCTAGATTGAGAATCAACTTTAATATAATAAAAAATAGTTTTCATAGTATATTTGCATAGGTTTGAATTTAAGTACTAAATCAACTTTAATATCTCTAATTAGTGAACTTAGGTAATCTTTGACACAATGGTTGTAATAAGCCTGCTGAAATATATACTTTGCCAAAAAATAATGAATTTCCAAGTCTCAGATGGGCCACAAGCACAAGATCACATCCGAGTGACTAACCAACGATTTTTAACCATTGATTTACATGGACAATGTTTGGACAGTAGTAAATATAGTGATGCAATTAATAATCTAATTATTTTAAGATATCATTAGTGAGCCATGTGTCCAATAGATTAATAGTCTAGTGATACACATGTTACACATACAACTATGGGAATGATTTTAATCAAGGTCTCACCTTGGATTTCAAACCTCCTGGTTGAGGGGATTTGAAACCCTCTCAAATCCCCCCCAAATCCATGCTGCCAAATGAGCCTTTAGTAATCCGTCCATGATTCCAAAATCAACCCTCAAATCCCTCCCCAAATCCATGGTGCCAAATGAGCCTTTATTAATCTGTTTTTTCAGCTCATTTTAGAGCATGATTCCAAAATTGCAATATATTCAAAGCTCAAGTGAACTACACGGCTGAAAACTTCTCAATGGCTATAATAGCTTGGGATCAAGCTAGTATTTGTCTTTTTTCTATGTTCATATCATCATAATCTAATGAATAGTGTAGATAACAAATAAACATAGTTGCAGGCCATAATACAATTTGAACGGTGTACATTATTAATCGAGAAATTTACCACAGTACGACCCATTTATGACCCATTTACCTGACGAAGCCCACCTCATTTTACCTACCAGAATAAGCCTCAGCTGTACGGATGAGTTACCAAAGGCTTAATCGACTACATGACACATGGCTCACGTGATTGACAAACTAGGATGCACAAATTGGTGCACAAACATTGCCATCTGTCGTATAAAATTTGGACCCTCACTAGCATTTTTTTTTTTTTTGTTAGGCATCTTGGATCTTACAAAGAGACGGAAGAAACAGATTCGTGGTTGGATATTTATTTCCAGAAAAAATCTTTGTGCAATTATAAAAGCTTTGAGAAAATTGTGAGCTTGTTTTACTTTGCTGCAATCATCTGCACTCGACAAGCAATAATAGGTTCTGTCACACGTTGCATATTTAGAAAATGTAAGCTCTAATTCCATTGTCATATCTAACATTTCATAAGTCGAGTTCAAACGTGTACATACATCTAACTTTAACGTTTTGTGAGACGACATATTCAAACATTGGATGATGTCACTCCATATACTCAAATCTCGAAGGTGACCCCCTATATATTATATTTCACACTCTCTTTATGTTTCTCTATAACGTGGTCAATTATTTTTAGCCCTTGTACAATCAAGTTTAGAATATAGGCACAACCCTTGGCCTACAATAAGTCTTGAACTGGTTACGTAGACATGAAATTACACAATATTTACTGAAACATTATCTGAAGTTATTATAAAATTTCTTCTCAATGCCCTAGTTTTGTGTAGACAACTATAGATGCAATCTGAAATAAGTAAACCATATGAGGAGGAAAGTGATGGAAGTTCAAAATTCTGTTCTAGTGTTCTAATCTTCATCTACATGGGTGCGGTTAATGAAATGTATCCCTTTCTTTGTTTGGACACCGTCCATAAATCAGACGTCAAACTTATTTTGGAGACTGATGCCAAAACTTTTTTTAGTTTCTTCTTCTCATTTGTGTACATCTTCATGCCCTTCTTTGCACAGTGACACGGGAGACCTTCTCAACTCGAGCATTAAGGAATTGACAGAAAGACATGAACACTGCTTTCTATCATTCTGAAAGTTTTTTTTTTAAAAAAAAAAAAAAAAAATTTAACGATCACTAATTTAACATACCACTCTTTTAGCTTCTCATTCTCAATTTATGAGTGGAAACTATTCCTTCCTTCAGAGTCGTCCCCTTCAAACTTACTAAATGACAACAATTGTTGGCTTGGTGCTGGATTTTTAGGTATCTTTGAACAAATTGGCTTGTATCTGTTTAAATGTGTTGTTTACACCCTAGGATTTTTACTGTATAATGACTGGTAGTGAATACATTTGATCTTCAACACACTATTAACCATGACTTCTTCAAAGCCATCCGACACTGCTGATCTTTTCTTTCATTTGGCTGTAGTTGAAGACACATCTCCCTCCATAATAAGAGGAAATGTGGTTGACACACTCGCACCGGGGGGTATTTGAGGCTTCCTCACTAGTCATCTATAAGATAAGTTTTTGACATGTTATAATCTTCACCACACCATAGATAGATTGAAAATTGTAATGCTTTCCTAGATGACTATACTTGCCTAATTGTCTAAATCAGTCATCCATTGAAGGTTGGATAGATTGGTATGTCTTCGTTTTTCAATTTAAATGTCAATGCCAAAATTTCGGCAACATCTTCCCCTTATCTCTCCAGATATATTCATCATGTATTGATTCCTCCCATGTCAACATCCACAGAGCGTGGGCATTTGACGACAGAAATAAATGTAGGAAATATATCCAAAGTGAAAAAGGAGAGACGAACCGGAATATGCATATGCATTTAAATTAGAATACATGAAGACATTACAATCTAACATTGAAATGTCCATAAATGGACCAATTTGAAGATTTCTATGCTTCCAAAAACACACTAATTTATGTTTGGTAACATAGTAATCCTCAAACGGGCAACTGATTATCTCTCCATTTCATCACTCCACTCTATATAATTTAGGATGTAATGCTTACCTAGACGGTTATACTTGCTTAACTTCTTCAATCAGTCACCATTTAAGGTTGGATAGATTGTAATGCCTTCATTTTTCAATTTAAATGTCACACAAAATTTCGGCGACATCTTCCCTTATCTTTTTAGATATATTTATCTTGTATTTGATTCCCATGTCAAGCATCCACCAAAGTGTGGACATTTGACGACGGAAATAAATGCATGAAATATATCCAGAGAGAAAAAGGAAAGACGAACCGGAACATGCATATGCATTTAAATTGGAATAAATGAAGACATTACAAACTATCTAACCCTGAATAGTAAACAAATGGGACAATTTGAGGATTTCTATGCTTCCAAGAACTCATTGTATCTATGTTTGCAACAGTGTTCGAGTTGTCAGTATCGTTGCGAGTTTTGCTAGCCGGAGATATAAAGATATCATATCGTTATAACTGATAACTGGAAATGCGGGAAAAAAGTGAAGAAGCATGGTGAAAACGGTGGAATTTTCAGTGAAACTTCAAAACATGGCTAAATACACATTTGCATATTTAAGAATACTTAAAAAAAAGAATGCATTACATAATAAGTTTTCATTTAATGGGGGTCCAAAAAGCATGCACTGTCGTAAGAAATCACTCCAATGGTTAAGACAAATGGTTTATATAATACGAATGCATCTAGCATACAATAATTAAGATATGTAAGGTAAATGAACTAAAACAGTACATCTTTTTTGGCCATCATACATAAAAACATCCATACATACATAAGAATATAATTTATAACACCACCATGCATGTTGTCTACCCATCCAATCATCCATCCAACCATCCATCCGCCATCCAACCAACCATCCATCCATCCAACAATCCCATCCAACCATCCACCCCATCTATCCATCTAAACATTCATCTATCCACATCCAACCCTCCCATCCATCCATCCCATCCCCCATCCATCTATCCAAACGTCCATCCAACTATCCATCCCATCCCTCCATTCCATCCATCCAATCCAATCATCCATCCAACCAGCCAACCATCCCATCCATCCATCCCATCCCCCCATCCATCTATCCATCCATCTATCCAAACGTCCATCCAACCATCCCATCCCATCCATCCCAACGATCTCAACCATCCACCCATCCAAACATCCATCCATCCCATCCATCCCATTTAACCATCCACCCACCATCCAACCATCCCATCCCATCTATCCATCCCATCCCATCCCATCCAACCATCCAACAATCACATCCATCACCCATTTATCCATCCATCATCATCATCCATCCCAAATCATCTTAGAATATGAGCCCAAAAATGAGGCAGATCTAAAACTCAAGTGGGCTGCAAGACAAGAAAAGCGAGTAGGGAAATGCTACCATTGAAACCTCCTTGGGTCCACCATGATGTTTTATATGCCATCCATACCATTCATAAGGTCATTCCTACTGGGACAAACTGAAACCACAAATATTAGCCCAAAACTTTGGTGGCCCCATGATTATTTCCATAGTGGACGTTCAATCCTTAATGTTTTCTGGTGGTGTGGTCCATCTTAGATTTTAATCTGCTTCATTTTTGGCCAATGCTCTAAAATGAGCTGGCAAAATGTGTGGACGACATAGATATGCAACACATACATCAAGGTGGGCCCGTGGTCTCATCCCTCAAAATTAAGGTGCGTGACTTGGTAAGGACTCTCGAAACAACTATGTGGGTGGGACCTTGACATTTGGGCCCACCTCGATCCATGAATGAATTGTATATCCATACTATCCATCTATTTTTCAATTTATTTTATGGGCATGGTCCCAAAAATGAAGTAGATAAAAATTTTAGATGGACCACACCACTAAAAACAATGGTTATTGACCATTAAAACCTTGTGGGCCACAACAGTTTTTGGATCAAGCTGATATTTCTTTTTTCCTTTCATCTATGTCTAATTTGACCTTATCAACAGGTCGGATGGTCAACAATGTTACGGTGGACCCTAGGAGGTTTTTAATGGTGGATATTCAATACTCATTGTTTATTGTGGTGTGGTCCACCTGAGATTTGATCTGCTTCATTTTTAGATCATGACCTAAAGGATCAGTAAAATAATGGGCGGCGTGGATGTAAGACACATACATCACTGTGGGGCCCACGAGCACCCACTAGTAACCACTCGCTACTGGCAACGTTAGTAGCCAAATCGCGTATTGCTAGAAAGCGGGCCGAAAAGGTGGGGCACTTTGGTGGATCCCTTACCATGGGCTCCACAGTGATGTATGTGTCTACATCCACGCCATTCATCCATTTTTCAGATTATTTTTGGCATGAGCCCAAATTGAGGTAGATCCAAATCTCAAGTGAACCATGTAAGAGGAAATAGTTTTGATTGAATGTCCACCATTAAAAACTTATAGAGGGCCACAAAAGTTTTGGATCAGTTGATAATTTTTTTTTTTTTTTTTCTTCATCCAGTTCTGTATGACCTAATCAACAGGTTGGATGTCAAATAATCATTACAGTGGGCCCTATGAAGCTTTTAATTTAGGACATTCAATCACAATATTTTACTATAGTGTGGTCCACCTGAGATTTAGATCTGCATCATTTTTGGATCAAACCATAAAATGATATGGAAAGATGGATGGACGGTGTGGATAAAACACATACATCATGGTGGGGCTTACAAGCACCGGCCAGTAATCACCCTGTTCACTAGCCAAACCACGTCCTTTCCAGCGATTGGGTGGGACGAGACTTGCCTATGGGACCCGCGGGTGGAGATCTTGATGCTGATCTAATGCAGTGGTTGGACTATGTTCCTTAGCTCCTTGATATGGCAATTGTAGCACTTCAAATGGTGAGCTACATACGGACAGTTTACAAAAGAATAGTTCAGCTATCTACATGCATCTGGGAAAGGTCAAGGATTGAACTGCTAGGATCTTTCATCTAGGAGATTTCAGGGAATGGTCCTTCCATGTTGGGGCCCATCAGCTCAACGGTCTAGATTTGGAACCACAAGTTCGCATATGCACATCCATGGATCAGGGATCATTGGGTTCCTCTAGAATGAATGCCCTTTTTTTTGTTTATATTTCTGAAGATATTATGCACATCTGAGTTCCTTATCTTCTTTCTTCTTGGAAAACTGGGAGCCATTGTCTGATATCAGCTGTGAATATATCAGCAAATATTTCTACTGCAATGCCCTTTAATTTTTCTTTTTTTTTTTGAATGGAAAAGTGCAACCTTTGTTAAATATTTGCTGCAAACAAATTTCTAATGAATCACCCTTTTGTTTACAAGATTGCCTGTGCCACAGCTGGAGAAGCACGGAAATGGATGGAAGCCTTTGATCAGGCCAAGCAACTGGTATAAGAGTTTCAGCTCAAATGAAATAACAATCTCAGGATGTTGTTTAGAAATCATTCTTTATCATTTCATCCTCACACACACACACACAAGCACATGCTCACTCACACATGCAATGTATATAATTGAACTATTTGGAAGTTATGTCTACCTTTCAAATATTGTGTATTCTTTCATTAATGGGCACCATTCCATCGGAGTGCTTAAGGTTCCTATAATATCAATATTGTGGACAACATAAAATCATATGTGAGCCAATATCCATCCAGTCCCGTGGTATGCTATCCTAATTCCTATAGGGCCTGTTTTGTTTTAACCAATTACAACAGTAAAGGAAATGGGCAATGATTACAAATTACTTGTCTGGTGACATCAGCTGATTTTGACCACAATAATGACACCAATACATTGTTGGACTTATCATGGCAAAATGTTC
>JAJHSJ010000015.1:49395693-49520693 GCA_021015155.1 Magnolia officinalis
TTTTGTAATAGCCATGTATCGGCATGCAAATGTCGACATTGCGAATGTATCGGATGTTGGCAATGACGAATTGCGTTTATTATGAAGGGCTAGAAAAACTCTCTGCGATCAGCATTGTCAAGCCTCATGACGGGCAGAAGGCCATGTGGCAGCATGAAGAGGTAATGGTGTCGTTACAAGTTATCAACGCTAGGTATACCTAATTCTATAATTTTTGAATATTAATATCTTATCTTGCCAAACATGAACAGGCATACGTACCGGTCAATCACGCTAACAGTTATTGGTACCTGATGGTCATCCACCTTCGAGACCGAGAAATCATTATACTTGACAGTTTATACTCAAGGGCACTCAGTCGATATAGGAAACATATCGAGCTGATGAAGGAGGCCTTGCCTATATTATTTTATGCCACAGGAGATATATCTGCGTTGGAAGGATATGCTTGGACGGTCAGAGAAGATACCTCTATACCAAAGCAGACGAACGGATATGACTGTGGCATTTTTGTCATGAAATATATCAACATTTTGTGCAGCGATCAAATTTTGTCAGGGAGAGACTTGCAGCAATTCACTTCCAGCCTTAGGGAGTCAATAGCCTATGATTGCCTGAGTGACCTCAAAATATGATATATTTGTCTTAGGCATGAGAGGAATCGGAAAGGAAAATTTTTGTGAAATATTGTAAATTGTTTGTAAATGATGTCCTGTAAAACATTCATGGTGAAATGATGTAAATGATGTGTTTGATATTTTGTCATAATTTTATAGCAAATGATGTATTTGTAATAGTGATTTCATTATGAATGGTGAAGACATCATTTTGTAGTAAATGACATCTTCACTTCACGGTCATTTCCAAGCATTTCACGGTCAATTCGCTTTACGTCACGGTAATTTCCATGCATTTCATGGTCAATTCTGACGATTCCGTTTGATTTCACGGTCATTTCCACTCATTTCACAGTCAATTCCCTTTACTTCAAGGTCATTTCCAATTTTCCATGCATTTCACGGTCAATTCCCTTCACTTCACGGTCAGTTCCATGCATTTCACGGTCAATCCCGGCGATTCCGTTTCATTTCACGGTCATTTTCATGCATTTCACGGTCATTTCGCTTCACTTCATAGTCATTTCCATGCATTTCACGGTCAATTCGCTTCACGTCACGGTCATTTCCATGCATTTCACGGTCAATCCCGGCGGATTCCGTTTCATTTCATGGTCCTTTCCATGCATTTCACGGTCATTCCTGGCGATTCCGTTTGGATTCACAATCATTTCCATGCATTTCACGGTCATTTCCCGTCACTTCACGGTCATTTCCCTTCACTTCACGGTCATTTTCATGCATTTCACGGTAGTCCCGGCGATTCCATGTTGATTCACGATCATTTCTATACATTTCATGGTCAATTCCCTTTACTTCACGGTCATTTCCATGCATTTCACGGTAATTCCCAGCGATTCCGTGTTGATCAGTCATTTCCATGCATTTCACGGTCAATTCCCTTCACTTCACGGTCATTTCCATGCATTTCGCGGTCAATTTGCTTCACTTCACAATCATTTCCATTACATTTCACGGTTATTCCCGGCGATTCCGTTTAATTCACGGTCATTTCCATGCATGTCACGGTCAATTCGATTCACTTCATGGTCATTTTATGCATTCACGATCATTCCCGACGATTCCGTTTAGATTCGCGGTCATTTCCATGCATTTCACGGTCATTCCTGGCGATTCGTGTTGATTCATTGTCATTTCCATGCATTTCACGGTCAATTCGCTTCACTTCACAGTCATTTTCATGCATTTCACGGTCAATTCCCTTCACTTCACGGTCATTTCCATGCATTTGACGGTCAATTCCCTTCACTTTATGGTCATTACCGCGCATTTCACGGTCAATTCGCTTCACTTCAAGGTAATTTTCATGCATTTCACGGTCATTCCCGGCGATTCTGTGTTGATTCACGGTCATTTCCATGCCTTTCACGATCAATTCCTTCACTTCACGGTCATTTCCATGCATTTCATGGTCAATCCCGGCGATGATTTCTGTTTCATTTCACGGTCATTTCCATGTATTCACGGTCATTCCCTTCACTTCGCGGTCATTTCCATGCATTTCACTGTCAATTCGCTTCACTTCACAGTCATTTCTATGCATTTCAAGGTTAATCCTGGCGATTCCGTTTCATTTCACGGTCATTTCCATGCATTTCACAGGCATTTCCCTTCACTTCACGGTCATTTCCATGCATTTCACGGTCAATCCCCTTCACTTCACGGTCGTTTCCATGCACTTCACGGTCAATCCCGGCAATTCCGTTTCACTTCACGATCATTTTCATGCATTTCACGGTCATTTTTCTTCACTTCACGGTCATTTCATGCATTTCACGGTCAATCCCGACGATTCCATTTCACTTCACGGTCATTTCCCTTCACTTCACGGTCATTTCCATGCATTTCACAGTCATTCCAGGCAATTCCGTATCATTCCACGATCATTCCCATGCTGGTTAAATTAATTCAGTCTTATCTTTGTGGTGGTTAAATTAATTCAGTCTTTTATTTGTTACATAATTTGCCATGAAATGGTAAAAGCTATTTCCCATAAGAGGTTTCCTGGAAGAGCAAGAGATGAAAATGGTTATTTTCCACCGGATGGTTCTAAAGGGGAGACAGGCCGGTCTTCATCCGCAGTATTGAAATCACTCGGCCTGCAGAAAAAAAAGACAAGAAGTGGTTGTTGTATGATCTGAAGGAACAACAAGCATGGTTACTGGTTATCTTGTAAATAGTTAGGGCCTGTTTGGCCAATGGTATTAAGTTGTATTAAATGGGATTGCATTACTAATCCCACTTTGAAATACGGAATGACATGTTTGGAAGGAGTGTGAGATGGGATTAAAATTAACTCAGTTGGCTTTGGAAAATGAGCCTATCCCACAGATGATGAATTTTTACTTCATCCATGTTCAATCCAAATGCAATGTAAAAGTAAATCCTAGGACTTACTTTTTAATGTATACATTCCAAACATGGTGTTCGAAAACATGGGATGCACTCAATCTAGGGACAATACCTTATACATGCATTTATTGCAACTTTACAATTCCATTCACCTTAACCCCACCTAATGCAACTGGCCAAACAAGCCCTTAGAGGGCAATTAAAATGCATTTATTTTCCATCCAGTCTATTCATAAGGTCACAAAGACCTGGATGAATAGGAAAAACAAATTTCATAATGATCCAAAACTTCTGTGACCCCTAAAAGGGTTTGAATGGTAGACGTTCAAAGAAGCATGGTAATATTTTATGCTACGGTCGGACCTTTCGCTACGGATTATAACCGTATCTATATACCTGATCCATAGCTATAAAGTCCTCCCCCAATAATCTAAGTCGGATCAGCGTGGGCTCGCCGAACTGGTGGCCCCCCGCCACTTGTTGGCCTATCCGGCGGGGCCATGCGGATCTGGCCCTATAGCTACGGATTATAACCGTAGCTAAAGATATATGATCCATACCTATAGCGGCCTCCCCCAATAATCGAACACGGATCGGTGTGGGCTCGCTGAACTGGTTGCCCCCCCCCCCCCCCCTCACACTTGTTGACCTATCCGGCGGGGCCACGCTGATCTTCGGACCCCCTATGGCTACGGATTATAGCCATAGCTATAGTTTTAGCATACACCAGATTAACAATTTCCAGGAGGATTTGTATGTTGGTGATGCATGTACAGGAAAGACTATACACTCCCCCTTTTTGGGCTGTAATGCTGCTTCTACAAAAGAAATAGACAAATCGCAACTGAATAGAAAAGAATATGATATTTCAAGATTGACATCGGAATTGAAACTAGCCCAAGTGCTCCCCTGTATCCCTCAACATGAATCGTAACTGATATTGGGCTAACAACTCAATCAAAACTTAAATAGTGAATTGCAATGCACCATCGGATTGACTTGCAATCATTTGTGTAATAATAAAGTGGAATGACCAAATAGTATTACGATTCATGTGGCAGTTGTGTTCATAATGTGCTTCTTCTAGTCTTTTAAGTTGCAATTGCATTCAATGCTTTTGAGTTGGGACTAAAAATAAATGAAACTGCAATTTGTGGCACTTCCTAATTATGAATATGCTTGATAGGAAACATCATTCATCATCATCATCATCATCATCATCATCATTTCAGCCTTATCCCTATTAACTGGGGTCTGCCACATGAATCATGTTCCCTCATTCCAACTCAAGCCATAAGATGCTCTACATGTTATGGGGGTGAAGGATCATACAAAGATGTCACATTGTAAGATTTGAGGTCATAAGTTGAAGGTTGGTTGGTTCAGAACATGTTTCCACCTCCTAGCAACAAACATCTGCTTTTCCAACTATAACATTCCTTCCAATCTCTCTACTATCTTGTACCATGAATGCTTACCAGGCTTGTCAATACACATATGTAGAAAAGAACAGGAAAAAGAGCCTTGCTTTCACTTGAACACCCCTACAAGTCTAGGAACTTCCTCGAGTCCAATCTGACACCTAGAAGTTCACTTTTAAGGATATTGATCTACTGAAAAAACAAGGCTCCAAAGCATTGAATGACCTTCCTTAATTGTCAATTTGGATTTCTATCAGCATCAAAGAAGAGCAAAGTTTCATCTGCAATCTGAAGGTCACAAACCAATTGAATTTCATGATCAAATTTCAATCTCCAATACATCCTAATTGAATGTTATGATTCTAGGCTGAATATTACAATTTAAGAACCTAATAATATATTTTTCACTTGCATTAAGCACTAATAAGAGGGATATTTGAGTCCAAACTATGTTCAGTAGTGGATTCTTCAAAATGTAAATAGTGCCAAGAAGAAATTTTGAGAGAGTTTTTTTATTGACCATAAATCTCCAATTTCCCTAAATCTACCCAAATTTGAAACCCCAATCCTATATATAACATAAATTCAAATCTAATTTCCCTTCTCTTTCTTTGCTTCTATATTGTTTGTGTGTGGATTGGATGAAAACCAGAGAACTCAAAGGTGGATCTATAATCTATCCATGCAATTAAAACAGGAAAAACTAATAGAGTTTGTTCCCACAACTATTCTTGGATGAAAAGGTTAGAACTATTTTTTGCTTTGTATCACCATCAGCATGTCACACTAATGAACGTTTTAGAATGTGCAAATCATAAATGCAGACAAGGTAAGAAATTTAATACCAATGGAGAGGGCTTCTTCCATCATTATGAGGCACATCTGGATCAACATTCCGTCTTGTGACAACGGTATAAAGAAAAGGTGTCTGACCATACTGTGCGGCAACATGAGTCGTCTGCAATCAGGTGAAATTTGATCAAAATACAAACAAGAAAGTCAAGCACAGATGTGTTACTAGGTGAAGAATCCTTTATTGAAAGAGAACATTAATATGGATATTGAAATAAGCAGAAAAATACTGCAGCAGGGAAATCAAAAGATACATTCTACCACCATCAACAATCAAAATTAGCACTGACGAGAACATTAACATGAATATTGAAATAAGCAGAAAAACATTGCAGCAAGGAAATCAAAAGATACATTCTACCACCAATAACAATCAAAATTAGCAGTTTACTCTATTTCAAGCAAACAACTCCAATAGAGTAAATCTTGTGGTCGGGACAATTCATATATACATGGCTTCTTCTAAGCAGGGAACAAATCACATCTCAAAAACATTCAACACCAGCATGCATAAGCTACAAACTTCAGCCACATCCATCCATTTAGACACCTAAGCACAAAATCTTCCCAGTGATACTTCTCAAAATGACTCTTTTTAGCCCAAGAAGAGAGAAGAAAGAAGAAAGAAGAGAAGAAAGAAAGAAGAAAGAAAAGAAGAAGAAAGAAAGAAAGAAAGAAAGAAAAAGACAGAAAAAAAGAAAGAAGAAGAAGAAGAAGATAAAAGTAAATGTTGTACCTTTGAGTCTTAAACGTAAAACAACTTTAGTTTTGACAAATTACTCTTTAAAAGGTAAAGGAAACCCACTTATTAAAAAGAGAAGCAAAAAAATAATTAGTCTCGCAAATAAAAATTATTAGGTCCATGCCTACCAACCAGCCTCTTAACAAACATTTATAACTTTTTTTTTTTGTAATATAGCTTTAAATCTTTGTTAGATTTTTATTTTCGTCCTTTACATGTTAAAAAATTAATAATAACAACCACAACAACAACTTTATGTGTTTTTCTCCATGAAATCATCAAATACATGGCCGAATGAAATGACGACGCTAGTGGTGGGCAAGACAAGAAACTAGAATGCAGGCCCAATCTCGACTTGTTTGTGGGAATGGGATCAGCGAGGAGAGGGGCCGACTTCAAGTCAATTGGATCCTGCTCAAGTTCTATGCTTTCGTGCTAAAACAAATGTGTGTTATTGAAAGCTGGTTGAAAATGAGATTGACAGATTGTAATACTCAAATGGAATATGTATCAAACTCTTTTATCTATGAAAAACTATCTCTTCAATGTATTCTTGCCACTGCTGATATGTGTGCAGTCCATCAAATGCAGGCTGCTTGAAAATGACAGTCACAAATGTGTTAAAAGAAAAACAGTAGCAAAATGTGGTTTGAGCATCCAAGTGTGGAATTCTCCAGATAAGGGTGGAAATGATCTAAAAACTCATATGAATGGAATACCTTCTTATTTTCATAGCTACAGTGCTTCTATGTCAGGTGACTGAACATTTGTACATGGAAGCCCTCCGCATGATACAAATGAAATAACTACAATTAACTCCTTGTAGCATGTTTGTATTACATATAACATATCTATATAACATAAACAAATCACAAATAACAAAAAGAAAAGAAAAAAAATCACCTGTAACTCACGAGAAAATTAAGATTCCATAGTTCGTCACCTGAATTAGCAAAGCACACCTCCAATTGGTACCCACTGAACATGCCATTGCATGCTATTGTTCCAACAACCACTCTTTACAAATGGTATTGTTCCAACATTCATGTGTATCTGCATAATTACAATTTGTCTATGGGTGCATATGTATGTACGAGGGCACATTAAACAACAGAATGATTTTTGTGAAAAAAGTACATTGAAGCCTATTATAATAATTTGGTACCCTGCACAGACATCTACAATAGAGAGCAAAATCCAATGTGACCATCAAGTCATAATTTTGATAACTCATGTCGCATCTCAAGCATATCAATCATATCAAGCTGCGGAAATATTCATACAAATGCAAATACAAAAGATAGAAAAGTTCATAACCTGTAAGAAGCTACACTTTTCCTTGGAGGTACCTGTCCAACTCAAAAAAGTTAGTATAATGAATTTGTATCAGATAGTTAGATTACAAATAAAAGGTACAGAATTAGTTAGCTTCTCATGCGACATTGGTGCGGAAATGATGAGGACATAATTAACCCAACACACATAATGCAAAACTGCACAAGGTAAACTAAAGTGAAAACAATTTCATTTATAATCTGAGATTGTACATTGTTCCCATTCACACCTAACCAAGTGGAAAACATAATTAACCCCTCTACTAACTAGTAAACTACTAGGTGGAAATGATCCACTTCTTACAACACAATAAACACAATGCACATAACCACAAACATGGCTTCACTCGATACCTAATGGTCCTGTGAATCAGTCGGATGCGGTGCTGCTCCATCCTTTTGAACACAACATAACACTTCCTTCAGGGTGCGGAAGATCTTCTGGTTCCATTGCTCTTGTTCGGTCTTTTGGGTCTTCATTTCAGCCCTCATTTCAGTTAATTCAGACCGAACCGAGGCCAGCTCCTCTTCCACCCGACTGAAGCGCTCATGTATAAACCCGACTGAAGCGCTCATGTACAAGAGGGGGGAGGGCAGAAAGTCTTCGTCATTATCTTCCTCATCTTCTTCATCCCCAGATTCTTCAATACTACCCTGGGGCTGATTAGAGCTTTTTTTAATACGATTTATGGTATCCTCGGTGATCACCTTAATCAGGTATGGGACCCCGATCGGGTGGTTGAATTTGTACTGACGTGCCAACTTACAAATTAGACGACTAAAAGGAAGCGATAATTTTTCACGCTTTCCTAACACGGCCTTCACAATCTGTCTCAGCACAAGGGTGGGGATACATACCTTTTCTCCTTACCCCACCTGGTAGAGGAATTCTACCATATACTGAGAAACCTCAGAATGGTTGCTGGATCTCGGGTACACGTTATACGTGCATATGTAGTGGAGCAGGCGGTAGTCTCGTGTCAAATTTTGGCTTTGATGTTGTTTCCTCTTCTCCATTCGACGAGTTTTCCGCACAAGTGGAGAGCGCGCTCATCCCGTGCCCCCTTATCCCTTAAGTTACTCTCCTTGACATGCATATTGCCGAGCTCCATACCGAGTAGGGTAGCGATGGATTTCACACCAATGTCGTACGTTTGTCTGCCAAGGATAACTTTGAATCTAAGAGGTTTGATCTTGGCATCAACAATTCGTGCGTAGAATGCTCGCACTAGATTTTCACTCATGACCTGCGTTGCTTCAAACATCGCTCCCCAACCATTGTCTACGATGCGGTCGACCAAATCATACGTACCAAATATGTTATTATCCACATTTGCCTCGAACACGACCCTTCGATGCTTGAATCTCCCGAATTCAATGCCGGGCAGGACGAGTCGCTCGGGGGAAGAACGTGGGTCGAATTGTCTCTTCGACCTCTTCTCGAGGATCGGTCCCACATTATCATCATCGGGTTTGTTGAACCTTCTATCACGGCTTGACCTCACTTGCTCGCTAGATTTTCCCTTCGATCTTATCCCACGGCTTGGCCCCGCTTGATCGGGGGTCACTCTTTTCTTTCCCATGAGGGAAAGCACCAAGGTAACGGTGAAGAAGGAAGAGAGGGTTGCAAGGAGGCTCATCTTTCTTCCTTGGTAGGTGACGGAAATGGAAGATGAGTTTTCGGTGTGCAATAGATGAAGGATTTTGGGTGTTCGACATGGGCTGGGTACAGATGTGTGCAAGGGACGATTGGTTTTCGTTGTGCAAGAGAATAAGGGTTTGGGTGTGCAGATGGGTTATGGGCGTGCAATGCAGGATGGGTTTTCAGTGTGCAAGGGGAGTGTGCAAGAGATGATGGGTTTGGGGCGTGTAAGGGAAGATGGGATTTCAGTGTGCAAAGGAAGGAGGGATATTTGTGAAAATCCGATTTTGGAGGAGCAATGGGAGGGGAAGGGATGGAAGAGCATAAAAGGTTTACAGAATGGGGCCCCACACATGTTACAGGGCCCACACTAAAATGGGCCTCCGGCGTGGGCTCGCCAAACTGGCGAACAGCCCGCCACTTGCTGGACTTTCGGGTGGGGGCGCGCCGGTCTAGCAGGTTAGCCCCCCCCCCCCCCCCCCCCCTCCTCAAATAAATCCCCCCATTTTCACTGATTTTGATTAATTTTTATCTTTTTATTTATTTATTTTTTGTGTTAGCTTGTTAGTACACGCAATGTCAGTTCACACTTCATTGTTAGCCACCCCCACTAGGGAATCGATACCAAGACCTCAATGTTGAGACGAGGTATCTTTCACTCGGTCTACCACTTGATTTCCTGGATCAGGGTGTCATTTTTCACTCCCATGTTAGTAGTGTGCATGCCCTCCAAACCAATGCAAGTTAATGCTAGCGTTTTCTATTTTATAACCTGAAACTTCAAATCGACGTAGAGTACCTTCTATTAGTTTTTTAGAGTTGAGAACGGTCTCCTACAGGCAAGGTATTTAATAGCACGTATCGTTGAAATTACCTGATGGCCAATGGATAACAATTGTTATACACCATGCCTAAGTAAAATATTGTTTTAGATGGATTCTGGTTGATTTGTGCTGAACAGAATGAGAGATACTTTGCTAACAATCATTAGTGTCCTGGTAAGGTGTTCAAATGGTATAATTGGATGTTATCTCATGGGCTATTATTCTACTAAATAGCGGCAAGATCAGAAACTATTCTATACTCTTAGAAGCTTGTACGTTACAATCTAATATTCAGCTCTTCAGAGATTATCTGAGAATATGAGAAAAGACACTTGAAATGATATGCAATGTCTGAGGCTTTTCATCAAATATATGGACTACAATACATTATTTGTAATGGTCTCTCAGAGATAAATCATTTAAATAAAATAACACAACAACTTTTGAAGCTTAAATCGCGGCCCATGATCGTTACCTGCACCCTCAGTGGTTGAGTTTAGGTAACCTAGGGTTGATAGCAAAAGCAAATCCTAACGAAACATCAAGTACCACTAATCAAGTAAATATCCAAGCACAAGACCAAAATATTATCTAAGCAGGCAAGTTGTCCCAACCATACATAGTCCATTGAAGAGCCTTGTTGATCATTTGGGCCCTATTAGGGAGAAATGGAGGGGAGTTCGGATTCTTACCTTGGATCAGAGGTAGCTTCTACGGCGATAGGGTCGAGATTTCCGACAATGCACCCACACACACTCCTTCCATCACTTTCTCTATCTTCTCTCTCCTCTATCGCTCTCTTATTTCTGGAATTGTTGTAGGAGTGAGTGAGAGAGAGAGGTTAAAGGGTTTTATACCCTGGTTTTAGGTGAGTTGGCCCCGGGTTCCGCTGATTCATCCAAATGGCCGTGTGGGACCCATTTTCGGTCACCGTTTCTCGATTAAGGGTCAGATTTGGCCGCCCTGCTGCAAGGACATATCTTCAATATTCATGTGTAAATTTAGATGAAATCAGACCACCGAAATGCCCCAATTCACTGTCCCAATTGGCAGGGCCATTCGTTTAAAAAGCACAAAATTTTATTTCAAGACTAGGGCAATTTGCACTTTACAAGTGCCGACTGAACGGCTCGATTCGTTCATTTCCAGGTGTGGTCCGAATCTGCCATCCGCAATGTACCACAAGCCCAGTGAGCCCCATGACCTCCCATTCAGTCGAATTTTTTTGAGCTTCATTGGGTGATGCACAGCCCGAAAAGACAGCCGTTAAGTATAATATGCGCTCTACGGCCAGCATTCGGCCCAATAAAACCAAAGTCCAGAGGGATGCCGCCTTGTGCCTTTCTTTTAATGGTATAATGATTTGAGGACCAGCAAGATAATTCAATTAAACCATCCCTCGGATCAAGCCTCCCAAGACTACCATGAAATGCACGGAAATGACCGTGAAGTGAAGGGAATTGACCGTGAAATGCATGGAAATGACCGTGAAGTGAAACGAAATCACCGGGAATGACCGTGAAATGCATGGAAATGACCGTGAAGTGAAAGAAAATGGCCGTGAAATGCATGAAAATGACCGTGAAATGAAACGGAATCACCGGGATTGACCGTGAAATGCATGGAAATGACAGTGAAGTGAAGGGAATTGACCGTGAAATGCATGGAAATGACTGTGAAGTGAAGGGAAATAACCGTGAAATGCATGAAAATGACTGTGAATCCAAATGGAATTGCCGGGATTGACCGTGAAATGCATGGAAATGACTGTGAAGTGAAGGGAATTGACCATGAAATGCTTGAAAATGACCATGAAGTGAAAGGAATTGACCGTGAAATGCATGGAAATGACCGTGAATCCAAACGGAATCACCGGAATTGATCGTGAAATGCATGGAAATGACCGTGAAGTGAAGGAAATTGACCGTGAAATGTATGACAATGATTGTGAAGTGAAAGGAATTGACCGTGAAATGCATGAAAATGACCGTGAAATGAAACAGAATCACCGGGATTGACCGTGAAATGCATGAAAATGACCTTGAAGTGAAGGGGCTTGACCGTGAAATGCATGAGAATGACCGTGAAGTGAAGGGAAATGACCGTGAAATGCATGAAAATGACCGTAAAATGAAACGAAATTGTTGGGAATGACCATGAAGTGAAGGGAAATGACCGTGAAATGCATGAAAATGATCGTGAAGTGAAACGGAATCGCCGGGATTGACCGTGAAATGCATGGAAATGACCGTGAATTAAAGGGAATTGAATGTGAAATGCATGAAAATGACCATGAAGTAAACTAAAAATGATTGATTTTGCCACTGTATAAAATTTGCATCTTGATTTTGTCACACGAGCACCATGAAAAGATCTTAGAGAGTACAGAGAGAAGTGAAAAAGGTTCATTTCAGACGAATTCCAAATACCCATATGATTTTATTAAATTATTTCCTTAATTACTCTTTTGAAGTGAAGGGAATTGACCGTGAAGTGAAGGAAATTTTTTGTAATGCATGGAAATGACCGTGAAGTGAAGGGAATTGACTGTGGAGTGAATGTATTTAATTACTCTCACAATTTCAAAGAAAGCAACAGATGTATTTTATATATAACATTCACAGTCGTATTACAAAAAATGCACTTCAAATTACATTATTCCGGAGGTATTGGAAATTTGTAACTTCGACGATTATGCCCTGTTTGTTTGTAACGTCCGCATATTTTTGTCGTTCGTTCCTCTTCACGGGAAAGGATCCGTGCCTTCTTTGGTCTTCCAGCTGACCTCATCTGTAGCGGGGGTCAGATTCTCGAGCAATACTCCTTGAATCCAAGAGAAATTTCCGATTGAGTTTTGTCTTGTACTGGTTACATGGAATTTTCATACGTGATCTGGTAATTCCTCGCTGTTCACAATGGGGAGCAATACGAATAATGAGGAAGATTGTAGTTTATACATGCTGAAAGAACATGAAAATGAAGCAATCCCTTTACTTCAAACTCGCAACATGTACATGAAAGCTCATTTAGCTTGACAATATCATTATAGTCTCCCACAATATAGTATTTATCTCAGAAAATTGCGTGGCAACGACCATCTTGTGCCTTCGGTATGAGATCCTTTAATTGTTTTTCGGCCCACGGTGTCAACGGTCTAACGAATAATGATACTGATTCTCTTCTTTTATAGAACATCTCTTGAATTTTCAATCTGACCGTCTTTATTAGCATAGTCACCGGATATTCTCGTGCTTCTTTAAATAGAGCATTAACACACTCAACTATGTTTGTAGTGACCAAATTAAATTTTTTTCCTGGGAAGTGCAAAGATGCCCACTTTTCATAACCTATTTCCCTCAGCCATGCATGTACCGGGGAGTTGGCAAGTTCGATATCATGCATTAACTTATCGAACTCAGCCCTCCTACAAGTCTTTACAACTTGCCAGTAGTAGATTTCTAACGACTTGTCTTTGAACGTGTCCACCAAGTTTCGGTATATATGGTACGCGCAGTACCCATGGATTGTTACTTGGAAGACCTATAGAACTTCTTTCATTAGACCTTTATAACGGTCTGATATGATCACAAGACCAGGTAGGTTCCCTAACGAATCGCTGAGATATGTAAGGAACCAGTTCCAACTGTTGTTGTTCTCTGATTCTCCGATACCAAAAGCAACTGGAAAGATATGATTGTCGCCATCCAAAGCCGTAGCAACAAACATAACACCCTTATACTTACCTTTTAGATGCGTCCCATCAATGGCCAAGACCCTTCGCAGAGATGTTTGAAAACTTCTGACACACTGTCCGAGCGCAACAAAACATCTCAAACCTCATCGTCTATTGATTAACAAGCAGGGAAGTCAGTGTCTCCGGGTTCGCCGTCCTCAACTCATACAAGTACATCAGGAGTTCTTTGTAAGAGTCTTCATAAGACCCCATTACACGATCGATTGCAATCTCTTTAGCACGCCATGCCTTCCTATAGCTAATAAGAATATTATACTTCTCTTGCATTACGAATATTATGTCCTTCGGCCTTAACCCCATGCGTTGCTCAATGCGATTGACAACCAATTCACTGGTCAGCTTACTGCTTGCTTGCCGATGATCGCTTTTCATCCATGACATTCCACAAGTATGTATGGACTTGTAGTTCTTAATCTTGAATATCCCCGCATCATTCACCATAGATTCGTGTACCCTCCATTCACACTTATCTTCCATACACGCCATAGTGAATTTTTTGGATGTGGAATACAACACCTTGTATTGAAAGTTGTTATGAATTGTAAATAGGCTCAAAATATACTTACACCGGCTCTTGTCCTTAAACGTTTGGTCAATGGCTATATCAATCAGGTCATCAAGTGGACATGTATACAGTGACAGGTCTGCATTGGTGAAACCGGCATCCTCGAAAGGCACAATGGGAAGCCTAGTGGTGAAGTCTAATGTTCGAGCCTACTCAGGCAATGGAATGTCGCTTCCACTTACATTTCTGGTGTTGGATGTTGATGACAAATCTACTCTCGCAAATGAAGGTGATGTCGTATATTCACTTTTGAGGTTCACGTCAGCCGACACCCTCACTTGACTCGTCATCAAGTTTGATGTATGAACTTGACTTCTCATGAAGTTTGATGTATGAGCCGGCTTGGGTATCGGAGTGTTACTTAGAGGAACCTGTGAAGGTGAACACTTATATTCGTAATTCAAGATATGTTCCTCACCCAAACTTCCTACTGTTGTGGCGTCATGTTCGAACCCACTGTAACCCACCGGGTCTTCGAGTACTGCTTCATTAACGTGATGCATTGTCTCATTGAATAAAGGGATGTAGTGATCCGGGTGCTTCAGCTGTGTTGTCAAGAACATTCTCACATCTTCATCGTCTTCAATTACAGCTGGAGGGACTGATTCATTTCTACAAGGATACAATACTCTCAAACTTATATCTTAATCCTCAGGTCTACTCTTCGCAATTTTATACATTTTCGATGGAAGCTGTTCATATGGAATGTCAACGCCTACAGCTGTAGGTTTCGATTCTCCACCCTTGTACGTATAACAGTCATTTTCGCAAACTAACTCCCCACCATATGAGCATAGGATGATTACCGAAGCCATTTCCTGAAAACAAACACAATAGTATAACTCGTTTAGTATTCACATGTATATGGTGGATTTGACCGAGTAGTAGAAAATCCACCATTGTACTAGCTCAAATATGACCGTCTTATCGGTCAGATTTTCAAAGTTCTAAATTACAGGGATGTATGCCACTCAATTCGCGATGATTTTCACTCACTTCACAGTCAATTTTACTCACATCTAGGGCGGGTTCGCTCACTTCTCAGTCCTGAAGTGATTGAAAATGATTGCAAAGTGAGTGAACTTTAGGGCATGTTTAATTTTTAGGCTCACTTGTAATTACCATGTAAATGGGTAATAATTATTTACCTATGTAATTACCACATCTTTCCCAATGTAGATGTGACAACTTACTTTTTAAACACTTAAATAGATATATTTGCAAAATTAATGTGGGGCCCACCATGATGTATGTGATTTACATGTATGATGGAAAATCAAACAGGCCCTAGGTGAGTTGAATTGACCATGAAGTGAAGGGGAAATGGCGGAATTAACCGTGAAAAGTGAATGGAATTGACCGTGAAATGCTTGAAAATGACCGTGAAGTGAAGGGGGAGTTGATCGTGAAGTGAAGGGGATTGACCGTGAAATGAAGGGAAATGACCATGAAATGAAGGGAATTGACCGTGAAGTGCATCGAAATGACCGTGAAATGAATGGAAATGACCATGCAGTGAAGGGAAATGACTGTGAAATTCATGGAATTGACCATGAAGTGAAGCAGATTGACCGTGAAATGAATAGAATTGATCGTGAAATGCATGGAATTGACCGTGAAGTGAAGGGGATTGACCGTGAAATGAATTGGATTGATCGTGAAGTGAAGGGAATTGACCATGAATTGCATGAAAATGACCATGAAGTGAAGGGGGAGTTGACTGTGAAGTGAAGGGAATTGACCGTGAAATGCATGGAAATGACCGTCAGGTGAAGGGAATTGACCATGAAATGCATGAAAATGACCGAGAAATGAAACAGAATCGCCGGAATTTGACCGCTGAAATGCATGGAAATGACCGTGAAGTGAAGGAATTGACCGTGAAATGCATGAAAATGACCGTGAAATGAAACGGAATCGCCGGAATTGACCATGAAATGCAGTGAAATGATCGTGAAGTGAAGGGACTTGACCGTGAAGTGAAGGGAAATGACCGTGAAATGCATGGAATTAATCGTGAAGTGAAGGGAATTGACCGTGAAATGAATAAAAATGACCGTGAAGTGAAGGGAATTGATTGTGAAATGCATGGAATTGACCGTGAAGTGAAGGGAATTGACCATGAAATGGATTGAATTGAACATGAAGTGAAGGGAAATGACAGTGAAATGCATGGAATTGACCGTAAAGTGAAGGGAATTGACTGCGAAATGAATTGAATTAACCGTGAAGTTAGGGGGATTCACATGAAATTAACTGTAAAAATGCATGGAATTGACTGTGGAGTGAAGGGGATTGACTGTGAAATGAATGGAATTGACCGTGAAATGAATGTCTTATTGGAAATTTGAATCGTAGTCATAACAATTCGCAATTTCAGGGCCTGTTTGGTTTTCAGGCTCAAGTGTTACCTTGTAAATGAGTAATCATTATTTACCAAGGTAATTACCTACATCTTTCCCAATGCTGACTTGACCACTTACTTTTTAAGCACATAAATCGAGGAATTTGTAAAATAAATATGGGGTCCACCATAATGTGTGTGGCTTATCCACACCAGCCATTCATTATGCCAAATGAATTTAAGGCATGAGCCCTAAAATTAGGCAAATCCAAAGGTCAAGTGGACCACACCATAGGAAATCATGAGAATTGAATGCCTACCATTAAAAACTTGTTGAGGCCCTTAGAAATTTTAGATCAGGCTTATATTTATATTTTTCACTTTTCCATGTCCATGTGACCCTATGAACGGGTTAGATGGTGAATAAACCTCAATGTGGGCCCAATAAAAGAATCAACTTTCAACAGTGGACAAATTAAGTCCATCGTTTCCTTTCATGTGGGCCAATTGAACATTAGATCTTCCTAATTTTTTTGGATCAAGCCTCAAAATATTCTAATAAAATAGATGGACGACACGGATATATTATATACATTATGGTGGGGCCCACGGATTTAAGTCAACATTTTTTGACCGGTTTTCTAGGTGAAATTACTCACTCATGTCCAAACAAGTGAAAAAATGTAATAATTACTTCTTTATAGCGATTTACCTGGATTATGGAAAACCTAAACAGGCCCTCACAATCAAAGAAAGCAACAAATGTATTCAATATATAACATTCGCAATCGTATTACAAAAAAAGCACTACAAATTCACCATCATATTACAGAAATGCACTACAATTTGACAATAAAATGCGTGAAAATGACCAAGTAATGCATGAAGTTGACTGATCAATTCAGTATATTGACCAGGAAGTAAGTGAAATTGACCACGAAACTTTGTCAAATTAGATAGTCACGTAAAATTGACTTAGCAATGCATGATATTGACCACGTGAAATTGACCATGATCTTCTAGGTAAACACTTAAGAATTTACCTAGAATTTAAACTTCAAGGTAATTGACCGCGAACTCCAATCACTCCTTAAGACTTTGTGAAATCCGTGTTCGAGAGGAAAAGAATAAGAGTGCGTTGATGTGAAACATGTTCTTCAGAGAAAGGTCTTCAAGATTTCACGTTTATCAATGCATTCGCGTCCTCTCATAAAAAGAATGCACTTGGGCTTGAGGAGAATGTAATAGGGAAGATGTAATGTGATAGTATGATGAAGATGATAAGGAGATTTAGTGAAGAAAATAGGTGAAAATAAGAAATAGGGTTGATAGAGATGAGTCTGGATGTGTTTTTGGGCGTAAAGGAGAGAATGGACTGAAATTGACAAAGGAGGGGCATTTTTGACCTTTGGAAAGGCATCCGTACACCTGGGGCTTATTTTGGTAAGGTAAAAATGAGGTGGGCTTCGTCGAGTAAATGGGCCATAAATGGGTCGTACAGTGGTAAATTTCTCTTATTATTCTCTCGTGGTGTGGTGCACTTTAGATATGCTTCAATTTTGGACTCGTATGTAAAATTATCTTGAAAGACGTGAACACAACGAGTGCACTACGGCAAGCCCCACTGGGTTTACTTGAGTTGTTGAGTACATAATCAGCATCCCATGTGCGAAGTGGTGGTGACTCATGCTCCTCACAAGTCGAGCTGACGTACGGCTATCCATGCCATTCAAATTGTGGTTCCACTACTGAACATTAGAGGTGTACACGAGTCGAGCTGGTTTGACTCGAGCTTGGCACAGCTTGCCTGGGCTTGGCCACTAGTTGCCCCTAGCTCAAACTTGGCTCAGCTCGATTCGGTTAGCAGCTCGGGCTAGTTCGAGCCGAGTTCGAACTAAGATCGAGCCAATTTTGCCTGTGTAACATTTTCACATACACATAAAGTGCAACTTCAATTTCTTATTGTAAGTAAAACAGCAGCAGCGGTTTCATAGGTATTTCATCAAACACTTCATAAGCAACATCAAAATCAAGACACAAGGGTATTGTTTTATATCCATACCTTCCTCGCCACCCGCCGACACTTCGTTGAGTTATTTCATCAAACACTTGGTGAGCAACATCAATATCAAAATAACGAGTCACCAAACTAATTCGATCCGAGTTCGATTCAAGTTGGGGTTCAATCCGAGTTGAGTCAAGCTCGGGCAAGCTCGAACTTGGTTCAAATTTTTTTCGAGCTCAAAAAATCAGCTCGACTCGACTTGAACTCAATTTCGAACTGAGTCGAATCGAGCTTTTTCCAATCCAGTCGAGCGAGTCAAACATATAGCCTAAAATCACTACCGTTAGAAATTTATGAACATCCAATTAATGACTGTAATATGAGTGGTTAAAATTAAATTAGTGAGCATCCCAAGTTCATATAACAAAGTGATGTGGATAGTATAATCCTCTCAATTCATTTTAGGGGGTGTTTGGACGGGCGGATTGGAAGGGATTGGATGGTAAAATCTCGGGATACGCCAAATGTGCCAAACAGACTCGGTGACCTTGTCCCGGGATATAGCAAACCCATAGATCTTAAACGAATCCACTGACATCACCATCATTACCTTAAAATTGATCCCATCCCTCCTAATCCCGTTCAATCGGGCCTGGGGCGTGTATGGACGGATAGATTGGAAGGTAAAATCCTGGGATATGCCAAACTTGCCAAACAGACCTGGTGAACTTGTCCCGGGATATAGCAAACCCATGGATCTTAAACCAATCCACTGACATCACCATCGTTACCTTAAAATTGATCCCATCCATCCTAATCCTGTTCAATCCGGCCGGCCAAACAGGCCCAGTGATATGGAGGGCTTGGGTTGTTGTATAACTAAGCATAAACGGGATTGCGTACTAAGTTCCTTTGTACCCTTTTATCTTAGTGAGTCAACTTTGTTGGGCCCACTGTGAATTATGTGGTTTACCCATGTTGTTCATCCATTTTTCCAAATCATTTTAGGAGTTGAGCACAAAATTAAAGTATATTTAAAGCTAAGCAGACCCAACAAAGGAAACAATTGGAATAATGATTTTCAACGTTGAAATCTTAATAGGGCCCAAAGTGATGTTTATTTTTCATCAACCCGTTCATAAGATCACAAATACATGAATGAATGGAAAACACAAATATCAGCTTCAACAATAAAAGTTTAATTCACACTATTTCCCTTGGTGTAGTACACTTGAGCTTTGGATATACTTCATTTTTGGGCTCAAGCCTCAAAATTATGTTATCAAATGGATGGCAGGAATCACGGTGGACCCCATAGAGTTTACTCAGTACGCAACCCGCTTCGGAGTGCGTTTGAAGAGCCACCGCCGTTTTAGATATACGCTGCCAAACTAACACTACTGAGTACTGACCCTCTTTCAAACGTAGAATGCTCTATGTGATGAGACGGGAGAGCGAAAGATCTATCACCGAGCGTGGATTAGCTACTGACAGGTTGAGCAGCGGACGTGGATTAGATACTAACAGGTTGAGTAGCGAGTCCACTACTGAAGTTCTGTGGACCTCACTATGATGTATGTATCGTATCCACACCGTCCATCCATTTTGAGATATCATTTTATGGCATGAGCCAAAGAGTGAGGCAGATAAAAATCTGTAGTGGACTCCACCACAGAAAACAGTGGAGAGAGTGATTCCCACCGATAAAACTATCCTAAGGCCCACCATAATGTTTATTTGAAATCCAACCTATTCAAAAGTTTAAAAAAATATGAAAGAAAGGAAAACATAAATATCAGCTTGATCTAAAGCTTTTGTGGCCTTTAGAAGTTTTTAATGGTGGGCGTCATTGTCCCACTGTTTTTTGTGCTGGGATACATTGGAGCGTTAGATTTAACTAATTTTTTGGATCTTGCGATAATATGATCTCTCCAAATGGATGGAAGGCGTGGATACAAAACATACATCATGGCGGGGCCCTACAGAACTTGGTGACGTCACTTCAGTAGTGAGTCTCACTACTCAAGGGCGTGGATTAGGTACTACCTCCGCTCGTGCAGTGCTCAGGACAGGCTAGACATGTAGCCCCTATATTAGTGGAGAGCGGTTACCTTAGGTGCGCGGATTAGGTACTACCCCCGCCCGTCCAGAGCTCAGGACAAGCTAAACATGTAGCTCCTTAATTTGTAATAAGTGGTTACGTCATAGGCCACGAGGACACATTACCAAACGGAGGCATTAGCTCGGTCCACTGAGAACCCCAAACGTTTCCTCTTTTTCCACTTTTTACCTTTTCCCCGTACACGGAGGTTGAGTAGCGAGACTCACTACTAAAGTGACGTCGCCAAGTTCTATGGGCCCCATCATGATGCATGTGTTATATCCACACCATCCATACATTTGGAGATATCATTTTAGGGCATGATCTAAAGAATAAGGCAGATCCAAGGCTGGAGTGGACCCCAGCATAGAAAATAGTGAGGAGAGTGACGCCCACCGTTGAAACCTTCTAAAGGTCCACCACGATGTTTATTTGAGATCCAACCTGTTCATGTATTAACTTAGACATGAAAGAAGGGAAAACACAAATATCAGCTTGATCGAAAACTTTTGTTTCCCTTAGAACTTTTTAATAGTGGAAGTCGCTCTCCCCACCGTTTTCTATGGTGGGGTCCACTCGAGATTTGGATATGACTCATTGTTTAGATCATGCCCAAATATGATATCTCCAAGTGGATGGACAGTGTGGATACAAAACATACATCATGGTGGGGCCCATAGAGCTGGGTTACGTCACTTCATAGCGAGTATGGCTACTCAATCCACGCACTAAATAGATAATGTGCATTTTAAGAAACCCAAGTTGGATAGGAGAGGCGGATTAGCTACTAACAAGTTGAGTAGCAAGACTCGCTACTGAAGTGACGCCACCAACTTCTGTGGACCCACCAAGATGTATGTTTTGTATCCATACCATCCATAAATTTTGGGAGATCATTTGAGGGCATGATAAAAAGAATGAGGCAGATCCAAGGCTATAGTGGACCCCACCATAGAAAACAGTGGAGAGAGTGACAGTTGAAACCTTCCGAAGGTCCACCATGATGTTTATTTCAAATCCAACCTGTTCATGTGCTAAAGTAGACATGAAAGAAAGGAAAACATAAATATCAGCTTGATTGAAAACTTTTGTGGCCCTTAGAACTTTTTAATGGTGGGCATCACTCTCCCCACTGTTTTCTGTGGTGGGGTCTACTAGAGCTTTGGATCTAACTCATTCTTTGTATTATGCCCTAATATTATCTCTCCAAATGGATGGACGGTGTGGATACAAAACATACATCATGGTGGGCCCACAGAAGTTGGTGATGTCACTTCAGTAGCCAGTCTTGCTACTCAACCTGTCAGTATCTAATCCGCGTTCGTGGATAGGTCGGATTCACTCACAAAATTGTGCACATTGGTTACAATTTCGCAAAAATATAAAAAAGTTCTAGCTGTGGGACCAATGTTAGAAGGGTGATAATCCGACGACTTAAGTTGCATCCGATTATGGATGGAGCATATTTCTAGATTTATAATGATAAAGCAATCCCGACCATCAATTTAGTTGGTAGAAAATAGATGGTTAAAAGCAAAATAGTTAGTGGTTAAAACTTGGATTGTAGACATAACATGGGTATTATTATCATCTTAACAATTTGGACGGTCTAGATTTAAATAATGCTAAACAATTGAAAAGGTCTAACACCGGTTCAGCTCAACAATTTGGACGGTCTGGAATTAAACAGTGTGATAAGTTCTGTGGTAAATTCCTATGCTTGTGGGGGCAATTTATTTAGGATATGTTTTGGGAGTACACTCTCCACAATGGTATATATTTTAATAGATTTAATAGACTCTACAATTGTGTTGGGGGCCTTGCACAAAACCTTAGGATCTAGCCTCCCGAAACGAACCATAATTATGGAATAATAATGCAATGAAAAACAATCAAAGCATAAACCACACAACACAAGAGATTTTACGTGGAAAACCTTCAAAGAGGTAAAAACCACGGGACCTCGTCCAGATCAACAATCCACTATGAAGTAGAACGTTACAACCTTCTTCACTCACGCAGGAGTGGATAAACAATAAGAGAAACAAAGAAAACGGAGAGATCTCACCGATTACGAGGACATACAAGCGCTGAGATATAGATTGCACAATAGATAACCTCCACGAGCATAACCTCCCTTCTCTCTCTTTTCCTCTTTCTCTCACCTTTGATAACCCTAAACCCTTTAGCAAATCCCTTGTAAAGCTTTAGGAAACCCTCTTGTCGTCCCTAGAAAGCCCTAGGAACTCCTATTTAAAGTTTTAAAAAACTCATTTCCGTATCCCAATTGTGAAAGGATTTACGACACGAAATTCGAGCAAAATCGCGGAACGAATCTGCGTAACTTTGACTGGTCGAACCGAGTCTACGACCGGTCGAGAGCCACCTACGACCGGTCGAGCACCCCGGAGAAAAATAGTCCACAGTCGCTGGACTTTGAGTTGTGCCACGACTCGACTCCACGACTGGTCGACCGCCAGCCTTCGACCGGTCGAGCGAGACTCACGACCGGTCGACGACGGGTCAAAAAACTCATCAAATCTCCCCCGTTTTGACCCAGGAGGGATCCACCTTCTTCAAACCAGCCAGGTTTCTACAAACCTCAAACTTGCCCTTAAGCAAAGCCTTAGTCATCATGTCTGACCCATTATCGTCCGTGTGGACTTTCTTAAGCTGTAACACCTTCTATTCCAAAGTATCCCTGATCCAGTGATACCGTATCTTTATGTGCTTCGATATGCTGACTTGGATTCTTGCTCAAGTGTATAACACTCTGACTATCGCAATAAACCACGTGCTCCTCCTGCTTCAGACTAAGTTCCTGTAGGAACCTTTTCATCCAAAGCATCTCTTTACATGCCTCTGTGACTGCAATGAACTCGGCCTCTGTCGTCGATAATGCTACGACCTTTTGTAGCTTGCTCTGCCAAGAAACAGTTCCTCCTGCAAACGTGAACATGAACCCCGATGTAGACTTCCTGGAGTCTATGTCACCTGCCATATTTGCATCTGTGTAACCCTCTAACACAGGTTTTCCGTCACCATAACATAGGCTCAGCCTGGATGAGCCTCTTGATACCGCAGTATCCATTTCATCACTGCCAATGCTCTTTGCCAGGGTTGGCAAGATACCGGCTGACAACACCAACCGCATATGCTATGTCTGGGCGTGTACACACCATAACATACATCAAACTTCCAACAGCTGACGCGTAGGGTATCTTCTGCATCTCTTCCACCTCTGCTTCATCTTGGGACACTGACTGTCTCTCAATCTGAAGTGACCATCTAGTAGAGTACTGACCGGCTTCGCTGCATTCATATTGAACCGCTCTAGGATTTTCTCAATATACCGCTCTTACGACAGCCAAAGCTTCCTGCTGCTTCTCTCACGGGTTATCTCCATTCCGAGGATCTGTTTAGCTGGGCCCAAGTCTTTCATCGCAAAAGACTTGCCCAACTCATGTTTCAGCATGTCGATCTTCTTGATGTCTTTTCCCATGATGAGCATGTCATCAACATATAATAGCAAAACTAAGAAATCACCATCTGAGAACTTACGCGTGAACACACAGTGGTCCGACTCTGTTCGGTCATATCCATGCTTCAATATAAACGAGTTAAACTTCTTGTACCATTGCTGTGGAGCTTGTTTTAGCCCATACAAGCTCTTCCTCAGCCTACATACCATATGCTCCTTGCCCTTGACTTCGAACCCCTCTGGTTGGTGCATGTAGATCTCTTCTTCCAGGTCACCATGGAGAAAGGCAGTTTTAACATCTAACTGCTCTATCTCCAAATCCATACTAGCCGCCAACCCAAGCAACACCTGTATAGATGTCATTTTCACCACTGGTAAGAATATCTCCTCGAAGTCTCTATGCCTTTCCTCTGACCAAACCCTTTCACCACAAGTCTAGCCTTGAACCTCGTCTGTGAATTCTTCTGCTCAACCTTCTTTCTGAACACCCACTTGTTGCTAAAGCTTTCTTGCCCTTAGGTAATTTCACCATATCATAGGTGTGGTTATTATGCAAAGATTCTATCTCCTCTTGCATAGCCTTCAACCACTCCTCCTTATGCTTGTCGGTTTGGGCCTCAGAATAATCTTCTGGCTCTCCCCCATCAGTCAGCATAATGTACTCATGTGGCGAGTACCTCTTGGATGACTGTCTGTCCCTAGATGACCTCCTCACTTGTGGTTCAACAGGTGAATCAAGTGGGGGCTGCTCCCCTGGTCCATCTTCTGAAGGAACTCCCTTGTCCTCTGCACCTTGCGATACTCCCCCGTCATCAGGCACCACGGGAGGAATAATCGGATCCATGTCCTCTAGCTCACCTGAACTAGGCTGGTTCTTCTCTGGCTTACCAATGTCTTCTATACACTGATCTTCAAAGAAAACCACATCTCTGCTCCTGACGAGTTTCTTCTCGGTCGGATCCCATAACCTGTAACCGAACTTTTCATCACCGTACCCTAAGAACACACACTGCTTGATCTTCATATCGAGCTTGGACCTCTCGTCCTTTGGTACGTGAACGAATGCCCTACATCCAAACACCCTGAGATGACTGTACGATGGATCATGTCAAGTCCACACCTTCTCAGGAACTTCTCCATTCAACAGGGCTGACGGAGACCTGTTTATCCAATACACCGCCGTGTGCATTGCTTCTCCCAGAACATCTTGGGCAATTTCGCATGGGATAACATGCATCTGATTCTCTCTACAATGGTGTGATTCATTTGCTCAGCTGCACCATTATGCTGGGGGGTCTTGGGAACCGTCTGTTCATTCCGTATACCTAGGGACTTGCAGTACTCATGAAAGTTGCCAATGTATTCACCACCATTGTCAGTGCGAATGTATTTCAATGATCTACCTGTCTCTCTCTCGACCATAGCATGAAACAATTTAAACACACCAAAGACCTCATCTTTGGATTTCAAAGCATAAACCCAAACCCTCCTCGATGCATCATCTATAAAAGTAATAAAATACAATGCCCCACCCAAGGTTTTTATCCTCATAGGACCACAAACATCAGAATAAACTAAATTTAATGCATGCACTTTATTAACATGTGAAGCATATTTAATGAATGAAACTCTATGCTGTTTCCCTGATAAACAATCAAGACAGGTTTTGAGAGGTGTACCTGTCACGTCTGGAAGGAGCCGCTTCTTTGCTAGTACCTGAAACCCTTTTTCACTCATGTGGCCTAGACGCCTATGTCACATGTCAGTAGCTGAATCTTCCATTGCGTTCAACCCACCCTTGTATATACTGACACTTGCCTTATAAATGGTGCAATACTTCTTTCCTCTTGCCACGATCAACGAACCTTTGATGAGCTTTCATCGCCCACCAGCAAACCGGCTTTCGTAGCCATCATCATCCAACCTTCCCGTCGACATAGATGGTCTAGCATCAATTATAATTTGAGTTTAATGATTTTGTGTGTATGGAATGTTGTTTGGAGGATCTAGAGGAAACCTAGGAATTTCATGTTCGTTGGAATCGTATGGAGTTGCATGTTTAGTTCCCTTTTGATGTTGATCTTGTCTCTCATATGCTTGGTTGCAATGAATGTTGTATGTTCATGTCTTGATGGAGTTGTGTGTAATGTTCTTTATAACATGTTGTTTGCCTCTCACTTGGTTAGGTAGAAAATCAAATGCTTACATGCTCATGTCTTGGTGATCCATGTATGTTGTTCCTCATAACATGTATGACTCGTTCACGTTTGCGCATTTTGGTCCTATGGGATGCGGGAAGTACTTCACTTCCACACAAACACACACTATATACAAGCACCTTATTCAAATGCGTTGTTAGCTTGCTTGTAGGAGAATTTCATATGGGTGTGATGAATGCGTATGCATTATATCGGCTAGGCTAGTATATAACAATGATGAATAACATGCAATGACTATTTGTCGACCCTTGGGTTGGTCAGGAAATGAGGAGAGTGAAGGTGGTCCAGTTGGTAGGACTATCTTGGGGCTAGGCCGTGGGTTTGGGCGAGTGCGGATGGGAGGCAGTAGTTAGACTACATGGGTCCTTTGTGCCCGATGTCACTCGTCTCACGCTCGCCTGAACTTGTGCGGTATAGCCTAATACTGACCAATCTTGTCTGTTAACCTTGATTGCTCACACATGTATGGAACCTAGTACATCCTACCACCATTGTTAGCCCACTGATAGTGAACTGAACATTGATCCACCGTCTTGTGAGCCGGGCATGGTGGAATGGGACACTGTGTCCAAGCTATCGGCCTACGCTAGGGTGACGCGCCTCCCCGTAATGACCGCGAGCGATCCCTTCCTCTCAGCACTCCCCATGTGCTTGGAGTCGGGGATGGGGAACCCGACAGGATCACGGATCGCGGTGCCCTGGCCTCGCGCATTGAGGGGTCTCGGCACTACAACTAGTTGAGGGCATTGATACGTGGGGTGAATCAGTTTCCCAAACCTGCTGGATGAACGGAATTAACTAAGAACTTGGCTAACATATCATTGCATCGCATTATTTAGGGTGGCGACTCGGCAGTCGAGGTCGCTCTGAGGGAGTGTTGTCATATGTGATCGTAAGATGGAGTCGCTTGAGGGAGAGTTGTGGCGAGGGCATGCATCATATCATTCACCATGCATACGCATTATCAAGATTAGCTTAGTATTTATGAATGTTGTCTTTCATTAAATCATGTTATAACTGCTGCCTGTTAAAACTTAAGACTAACAGCACCCACTGAGTTTATCACTCACTCCCACTCTAGGACGGTGTTTTAAAACACCAACCAGACCCATTCATAGATGCAAGTGACCCAGTGCATGAGGAACCTGGCGAGGCGAGCTTTGACGAGGAGGACGAGCTCTCCTACTTTCAGCTGATGGGCGGCTCTCCATCGGCTTGATCGGGCTGAATTTGGATTTGCTGAGCCGCGGGTTTCGCTTAGTCTTTTGGATATAGCCTTCTTTTATTATCCTGTTGGGTAACGCCTTGGGCGACCCTTTATTATTTTTGGACCTGTATATTTGTGAGATTTCCTTCATTTCAGTAGACTGGTGCGATTGTGCTTCATGCTTCAGGTAATTCCCAATCGCGCAGTTAAATTTGATTAATCATAAAAAAAAAACCATAAATGCATGATAAGTGACACTCGGAAACTCGGGAGTCGAGTCTATGCACGACCCCCGATTTTTCAGGGTGTTACATAGGGCCATCTATGGCAGCCCGATGCTCGAACCAAACATTTCCGGTGTCCCATCTGGCCACCCATGATATGCCTGTGAAGGCTACGACCCTGATGTTGTTAGGGCGTACAGTAATCACAACACACAATACAAGATACATGTGTCATACAATCCAGTCATGCATCAATCCTGCACATACCGTGCCCTCATGTGAGAAAACCTCCGCCTATCAGGGAGTCTCATAACAACGTGCCCAATGACACATGCAATGGTTAACCACATCTCATAACAAACATGCAGATGATGCGTATGGGCATGTATCATGATGTTATGCTATCACCTACTCATAATCGGTATCAATAACCGGCATCGACAATCGACCTCGACAATGTGGACATTTAACTAACATTGCCCCCAAAGATTGGCCCACATAGCCTAACATATAGTAGACCCATGGCCTCACACAAGGGCCAAATATACAACACCATGGGCCTCACTCAAGAGCTTAATACACATCACGATGGGCCTTTCACATGGGCCTAACATACATCACAATGGACTCCATCGCCTGGCCCTCAAATGCATCATAATGGTCCTCAACTACAGGTCGCATATACATCATATAGGTCTCGACAATCGGCCTTGGTAATCGAAATCGGCCTCGACAATCGAAATTAGCCTCAACAATCGGAAAAGACACTCGGAATCGGTCTCGATACTTGGCCTCGATAATCAGAATCGGCCTATATAATCAGCCTCGACAAACGGAATCGGCCTCGACAATCGGAATCGGCCTAAACAATCGGCCTCGAAAAGCGAAATCGGCCTATACAATCGGCCTCGACACTCGGCCTCGACAATCGGAATCGGCCTATACAATTGGCCTTGACACTCGGCCTCGACAATCGAAATTGGCCTATAAATCAGCTTTAAAAAACCGAATCGGCCTCGACAATCGGAATCGGCCTATACAATCAGCCTCTATAAATCAGGATCGGTCGATAATCAGAATCGGCAAATCGGTCACGATAATCGAAATCGGTAATCGGTCATGACAATCAAAATCGATCGATCATCAAAATCAGTAAATCGATGTCAATCAGAATCGATAATCGGTCATGATAATCGAAATCAATAATCGGTCACGACAATCGGAATTGATCGATAATAAAAAATGGTAAATCGGTCATGTCAATCGGAATTGGCAATCGGTCATGACAATCAGAATCGATTGATAATCAGAATTGGCTAATCGGAATTGGCTAATCGGTCACGTCAATCGAACCTAAGGGAATGTCACAATGTGGGTATTTAACCATCATTGCCTATTAATGTGGCCATTTAACCAACATTGCTCCCAAGGAGTGGCTTACATAGAGCTGAACAACATAGTGGGCCCATAGTGTAACATCCCGAAAAATCGAGGGTCGAGCATAACTCAACTCTCGAGTTTCCAGAACATCACTTATGCAACATAGATAATGATGATTGAATGTTGTCTGTATTAGTGCATTGAACATGAGTGAGATTAAGCCAAAACAGAATATCATACTCCAGAGACAGTTAAATTGCAAGTGGAAGACTGTGATAGATAGATAACATATATAAACTATGGTGAGTCTCCAGAGTGTGATAATGTTACCAGGTTAAAGAATTACAAGTATAATTTCAAAATATACCAAAGGTGTAGTGTCATCTAGCCAACATCCTTGTAACCCCGTCGATCAAGGCACGGCTCACATGAAGCCGCCAGAAATAACATATGCAAGAAAGTGTCCTCATCGTCGCAGAGGTCTGGCTCCGCCTCACAAGCATCGCTAACACCTGCAGGTACAACAGGGTCTGGTTGGTGTTTAAAAACACCATCTCGTAACGTGGGAGTGAGTGATCAACTCAGTGGAACAATAAAACATAGGTTAACATGTTATCAATTCAGTCAAACAGTAATGATAAAGCAGAGTAAAATCAAACACTCCTAACTACTCTTATTTAATGCAAGTATGAAATGACATGATGTATGCCCTTGCCAAACCACCCTCATGCGACACCCTCTTCGTTCATGGCATGTTTTCATCCCTCAGTGCTCCACATCTTTCAGGCACATGCAATGCATGATGAGCATGATTACCGAGTTATTATTAGTCCATTTCAAACAGTAGTATTGGGAAACTAAGGTACCTCCCTTGTATCATTCCCAAACATGATCCATTCTAGGGTCGTCAGTTCTAGTTAATCTCAGACGATGGTGTGTTTTCTAGGTTGCTACAAGAGCTGCTAGGGCTGTTACACGGAATCGTTACACCACTCCCCCATCACCCTTTTAACGGTTCATCACTATACAGATACAGGCCTAGTTCATACTCTATACACTGCAGCAAAACTCGTCGTCTCACCGCAATTCAGAGTATACTCGAGGTCACTACAAAGGGCTATCAGGGCTGTTACATGGAATCGTTGCACCACTCCCCCATCACCTTATCAATGTAGGCCGATAGCACGAATATAATGTCCCATACCATCAGAATTTTCTAACTGTAGAATTTCTATTTTTAGGAACTAATTTCGTTTGTTTTCTTTTGCAGGACCTTAACATAGGAATTTCCAACTTGGTAACTTCTTTCTAATTCATTCTCTTTCTATTTCTAGGTTTCTTATTGTTGTAGGACTTGTTCTTTTATTCTAAGATTAGATTCAAAGTTAGGGTTTCAAGATGTATATGCACGAGTGGGAACGTCAGTATGCTGAGAAGAATAACCTATATTAGGATGATGATTATGATAGAAATCAACCAATATCTCAAAACTTTTCTAAAACTATCATCGAGAACCGACCGGAATATAAAGATCCACCGGTTAAGAAGTCCTTACGTGATCATATGCAGGAGAACAATTACACCCCACGGATTAACAAAACAGTACGTGAGTGTTGGGGTTATCATAACTATGGTTGTGATAATTATTATCACCCATCCGATAAAAAGAAAACAATGCATGATTATATCATGAGTGATAATAAGTATTACCAACCAGTAGATTCTCCACCTATGATCAGTATGACTATATAACACATATAAAGTGGAAACATCAAATTGAGAAAATGAACCAACAACATGTTATAATGATTATTCTTTTGGATCTCCTACCTTTGAGATCCAACCAGAAACGATCCAAGAGGATTCATTTTAGCGTAACATGGCTTGTCTTGTGGAAATTAGAAAAGCAATGGAAACACTCAATTCGCGCCTCGAAAGGATAGAGGAAGCTCGCTCATCCCAACCACAACCCAATCCAGAAATACAAAGCGATCCTCACTCGCTTTTGAAGAAATCTGAAATTTGGTATGAGGAGTTGGATTCCATTAATGAGCATGCGGTTCAATTTTCCGATGAGTCGATCTCGATGACTGTTCAAAAGACTGGTGAAGATACATGGGTGTCTTTCAAATACAGTGATGAAGACACATCTTCCTTACATAACACAGTACATGATCTCAATGATGAGGTAGAGGTTAGTTTATTCGAACCTTAATCGAATTTAGGTATAGAATGTGAGGAAAGTGATCCCATCCCAATTGTGCACTGCACGGAATTAGACGATGATGCGTATTGGGATGATGATCATGAATGTTCAGCCCAAATTCCCCTGGAACCAATTTCAAGTGTGGCCCCTGCCAATGATCAAGAGGTTCAGGAAGTTGTCAACCATAATGATCTACTCCACCTGTCTGACATGAGTGATCTAAATGTGGAGGATGAACCACTTTCGACTGATCCTTCCAACCCTTGTGATGCATGTTTGGACCACCGCCCTGAATTGTATGGTGATATGATTCAGGCGATGGACGATTTGCTTGATATGACTCCGGAATTTGAAACTACCCAGCTGAGGCCACAATCTGAGCTGCACACTTTAGATGATTCAATGCCTCCACCGAGAAGCTTCAATGACCAGAGTCTTTACATCAATTCTTCGCCTATTAACTATCCATCTATCTGTGAAGGGCAAGAGCAAGCAAGCATACGTCCATTTACTTCAAAAGAAGATAGAATCCTTGGGGCTCATCATCACAGATTTTGATGCAGGAGACGAGTCACTCCCAACTAACTTTCTCACATTTACATGCGTGGCACACTTTGTGGATTCTAACGACCCCATGATACATGAAATAGTGGATGCCTTGCAAGCCAACATCTCGGTAGTCCTCACTGACCTAGAGAACCATTACTCTGAAGCCCCTCCTTCCCCTGACCATGAATGTTTACCATTAAAGGAAGAGGAGCTGAAAATTGAACCGAAGTCTGGAACTTCGGAATGTGTTGAGACTACATTTCTTCCTGAGAAATCTTCTGAATTTTATCTACCTGTAGTCTCAGATTCACCATGGGATACTAACGTTGAAACTTCTTCTGTCACAGGTGAATCATATATACTTTGGATACCTCAAGCAACTCAACGAAAAATTTCCTATGAGGTACAGAAGTTTCTCTGGAAAGCCATGCTCCAGGGCGTCCAAGCCTATTGCAAAAAGGGCTTTTGGATGATCTTGTTGATGAACTTACTAAGAAACTTATCAAGATACTGGCCAGAAGAGGAACCTTGCAGCATGATTGAGTAGTTTTTCTCTGCTTTCATAGGACTAGGGTAGTTTGCTTTATGTTGTTCTAGGTTAGATGGTTTTATGCCATTAGGTTAGTTTGCTTCCTACATTGTTTTAGGATAGTTTGCTTTGATTAGTTTCTCTCTTGTGCTGACCCACTCTGATATTGTTGGAAAGTCTCGTGATCCCTTCATTCAGGTACTACCCTCCCGTCATATTTCATTTACTTTCGTTGTCCCATATGCATTGCATGCATATTTCTTTTACATTGAGGACAATGTAGATTTTAGGTTGGGGGTGGGAAATTAGGTAACCTAATCAGTGTTTTCTTGGTTAGTCTTGAGCAAAAAGTGTGAAATTTTTTGAAATTTTCTGGACTCTCTTGTGAATTTGAAGTGATTTTGACGACCATTTTGGATTTAGAAGTATAAGATACGTAATGTTGGATTAATGACTCTTAGATTCAGTTATCTATTAGATTTCATAGTTAAGTTTGAAGTATTAATCCAGAATTATAAGCTGTAAACATTGATAGAGTCATGATTTCACATATCACATCTCGCTTTCACATTAAGGTTTCAGTTTGATATTGAAGGGTTAACTTGGTAACCACTAAGCATGCAAGGAACCAGCCTGGAAAATTTGTCCATCATGTTCAATAAGAAGAATGAAAGAAAAAGAAAATACCCAGTTACAAGATAGCTGCTTGCACAAATGGTTGGGTGAACTAACTTCACCATAGGTTTGCTCCCTATAGGTGTAGATTTGATTCCCCATGGTTGACATTTGGAAAGAGTTAGGCGACTAATTTTCACCATAGGTTTGCTCCCTATAGGTGATGATTTGTTTCTCCTCCTTGGCATTTCTGTTCATGGAAAAATTAAAAACTGGAAGAAAGAAAAGATGATCTGTAAGGCAAGTTATGGTTTAGGTTGTCCTGAATGCTCTTTTGATCATCAATGTTATCATAGAAATTGATGATTGGATCTCTTAATGATGATAAGCAGGGGATTACATTATACACCCAGGGAACTCAATGTTTAGAATTTTCTTTCTGATTGTTGGATTAATATTTTAAACTTGATTATGAAGTTACCATGCGCTTGATTCTAGGAGACAGTATTGCCCAACATTCATGAATCTTAGATTTCTAGTATCTTGATTGTTTTAAAAGATCGCTCGAATTTTTAGAGATTGTCCTGTAGCTCACAACTTATCTTTCGCATACTTTGCTCGGGACTAGCAAAATGCTGGTTGGGGGTTATGTTGAGGATCAAATATTGCATATCAAACCCCAGTTATTGCCTGGATTTATGAACATTGTACTGTTTAATGGTCCGAATTAGTCGTGTTTGTGATGCAAAGTGTATTTACGAGCTTGGATTGAAATAGGATGCCAAAAGCATGGATTTAACGCTCATGAGTCACCAATGCAAGGGACGTACCCCATGGGACCAAGATCAACGGATTTACACGCCAGAGATCCAAGAAAATTAGGCCGCTCATGTTAAACATCTCTGAAAGTCAGTCAGAATGCAAGCTCACAGGGTTTCCACCATCCATTCGGCTAGAAACTTCATACATGGCCTGAGGACCATAAATTAACCGTACACGTCACATTTCAGCTGTTGGATCCTTAAGGAAGTGGCCCAACAATTAGATCATCCTACTAATCGTCAGTTTGGGGCCCACCTGATATCTGGATATGCTTCACTTTTGGTCTCAACCCTTTAAATTAGTTGGGAGAAAGGATGGATGGATTAGATTTCTCATAAACATCAAGATGGACCCCGCTTCACATGACCGTTGTACACAGCAGGTGTACGCCCACTGTGCACTGGACTACTCAAGTCCGTCAAACTCGGTTTGACCGATCTCCTCATAAACGGAAATTTTCGTTCTTGCTTCTAGCGTTCGCATGGAGAATTGCGGGTGCGCATTGTAGGCCATCATTGTGGTCCAGATGATAAATCTGGACCGTCCATTAGATTCCCACGGCCCATGTTATCAAGACCTAGGTGACAACATTTGAAGAAACAAAGAGGATGGATCACAACCATTCAAACACAGGATGGACGACAGAGTAGAAAATCAGGTGGACCGTATCAAAACCAATCCAAAAGCAGTCATTTTTGACCGAAATTCTGAGAGGAATCTGTTAGATGGAGTGGATTTATCAAAACAAAATCTAGGTGGGCCCCACCCCCAACATCAGAACAGCGTAAGTGCTGTTACGCAGGCCCTGTTTCAAACGTCCAAAACCGACGTTGTTTGGCCGTTGCACGATCATTGGCGGTAGATCGGATGGAATATCTGAACCGGTCATCGAGTAGGCCGTTGAAAACCGTCCCATGGAACCCTGTTCTTTAGAAAGAAAGGAAGGAAAGTGGTGCAGATTCATCCGTTCTTTGCTGCGCAAAGAAGAGGCACGCGGCTTTGTTGTTTGCGATTGGCTTTGCGCAAGGAGAGTCGGTTCTTCGACTCCAGCAGGATCTACATGCAGTCACCATCCTTCCCTGCTATAAAAGAAAGAGAAGAAAGAGAGGAGACATCTTGACTGGGGGTTTTTGGTTGGGACGTGCAGGAGAGAGAGTTAGAGTTTGGTTTCTTTTATTTTTATTTATTTTTCTTTTTTTTCTTTTTAGAGTTAGCCGCATCATGGCGGGCTAAACCTCTTAGCTAGGGCTAAGAGGTGAAGCTTGTGGCGTGATGGGAAGATTTTACGGTTTTGATTTATGTTGAACTTGTTATTGATTGGTTTGATTTTAAGGAAGGCTTTAGTTTTTAATGGTTTATTGTGACTGATATTACAGTAGATCTGCAATGGCTTGAGTATTTCCTTTTCATTATTGTGATTATGACTTTGGAACCCTGTTGTTCACCATCATCTCCTGGGCATGGTTGGATGACAGTACCCTTCCTAATGTTCATAATTCCCTTGGATGGATTGTGAATTGGTTAACTTTTGTTGTTTACTTTATCTCATGGGCATGGTTTCGTGATGGAATTAAGCCAAATTCACATCCTTATCATCTCTTGAAAACTAGATCAAAAGGAAGTTCATATTGACTTTCATGGTTATATCTTCCAACTGGATGAAGATGGGACTCTAAGTCCAGTTGTGTTCTTGAATCAAGCGTAGATCTCCCTGATCTCCACAAGTGGATCCTCTGAATCCCTAGTTTCCTACCTCTGATTTATATAAATTTTAGATAATTGTTTCACCATTATTCCCTAAACTTCATTCGATTTAAATTTCATCTTAGTCTAGTTCTAGTTCTGGTTACTTTCAGATTACGTACAGGTATTAGTCCCTTGGGATTCGACCTCGGTCTCACCGAGTTTATTACTACATCACAACCCTATACTTGGGGAGTGAACATCCAGCGTTCTGCAGATGGATGGCTCAAATATAACGCATATATCATGATGGGCCATAGACCTGCTGAGTACAGCAGCTATATGTTGGCCACCATATACATCTATGTATAAACATATTACACAGGTATATAAAATATATTATAATATTATATTAGCGTCCAGACTCTCTGGACGCTCTGGACTGACGGTGTGGGTATAAACCATGTACATATAGGTGGACCCACCTTCACACGAACTACAAATGTGAGGTAGCCCACGTCCATGGAAAACGGACGGAAGGTGTGGAAATACACATACATCACGCTAGAGAGCCACAACACCGTTCAGAATGGTGTCCAACACTGTCCAAATATGTGGACGGTGTGGATCTCTCACGTACACCAAGGTGGGTTCCACCATGATGGATGCCCGCATCTCCACCACACATCAGGTGGGCCATCAAAAAAACCAAAGAAGAGAGAGAGAGAGAGAGAGAGAGAGAGAGAGAGAGAGAGAGAGGAGGCGTGAGAGAGGCGGGTGAGGAGGGGAGGGACCCCGCCACTATGGGCCTTCCCTATACATACATCAAGATGGGTCGCACATATGTGGGCCCTCAAATCACAAAATCAAATAATGAAATCACCCACCGATTCCGCTTCTTCTAGGCTCCATGGACTCCTTAGCTCATTGTCTTCAACTTTAATGAGGAAGATGAGGATTGGATGGCTAGATGGAAGATGGGGTGGTAGGGAGTGAGTGGGCCACACAAAGGTCTCTCATGGAGAACTTGATTGGACGTGGGTTTCTCTTGGGAGGAGGAAAAAATGAGAAATGAGAGAGAGAGAGTGGTGTAAGGAATATGACATGGGAATGTATGGGTTGCCTTGAATTTTTTGGTAAGAATGGGATGGGATAGGTATGGGTGTGTTGACTTGTGGGTGAGAGAGGGATGGGTGTGATGAGATATGTACTTGACTTGTACATTGATTAATTGATGTGACTTGTCGTAGAGATTCTCTCTGAATTCGCAATGCGTGGCGTTTTCCTCGAACTGAACGCGGGCCCAAATCTCCTGGCATGGGTATCGCCTCGGCACGTGAGATGCGGCGTTAGAACCGCGGCGACGGCACGGTCGCACTAGTATAAGTCTCGTGTTAAGCTAACTCTAGAATACATGATATAACTCAGGATTGCGCGCAACTACTGTCTACGAGTCGCAGGTCGCCGGAATTTGACCGGGAGGACTGCGGAAGCCTACGGAACAGTACAGGCTAGGATACGGGTCTTACAATAGGTGCGTGTATGATTATGAGGAGGAGGAAGAGTTTTTAGTTGCATGGAATAACATGCTTGAGAAGTATGATTTAATACATAAGAAGTAGCTACATGATTTATTTAAAGAAAGAAAAAAATGGGCTTTGGTTTATGGAAGAAATACATTTTATGCTGATATGAAAAGTACGCAATGATGTAAGAGCGTGAATAATCTTTTGAAAAAATATTTGAACTCCAAATACAATTTATTACGTTTCTTCACTCAATATGATCGAGTATTAGCCGATCGACGATACCAGGAATCCATGGCTGATTTTAGAATGCGGCATAGACCCCTATCTATTGATGATATAGGATTTCACTGCGTGATAGTGAGCTGCGGTAAAGGCATACACTCCAAAAGTGTTTTGAAAATTTCAAGATGAGTATAAAAAAAAAAGGTCTCAGTTATTCCATTTTTAAATGTAGTGAATATGGCACGATTACAGAGTTTGAGTTACTTATAAAAAAAAGATGAAGAACGTATTATTAAATTCGACTCATTTAATGGTACTATGACCTGTAACTGCAAGAAGTTTGAAGTTGAGTTTATGGGTATCTTATGTACTCATGCATTGAACTTCTAGATCATCATAATATAAAGGTGCTGCTCATCCCATTATTCTCTAGGATGAAGAGATGGCGAAAAGATGCAAAGGTAGATTTTGCTAAAGATCATACTAAATTAACAATACAAGGTGATTACAATGTTGCTTTAGATAAGCGAAAAAAAATATTTATGTCCCAAGCTTCTTAAAATTGCAACAATGGTCGGGGAACATGACGATGTTTTCGAATTTGCAGATAGATTTCATGATAAAGTTATGAGATGTATAAAAATGATTAAGGAACCTCCATTGATGCCATCTCAAGTCGATGACGAAAGTGTAGATATTGATTGTGCATGCATTGAGCCGATCGAAAGTATGAGTAATGAATTGCACACCCTAAGATGGCCAAAATTGTAGATGCTGAACGTGCACACTTTGAGCCAACTGAAAGTGCATGCCTTGCAAAAAAAAAAAAAAGCAAATTACTTTTGTAGATAGTCTGAGTTCACAAACCGTAAGTGACATTAAAGTAAAGCCTGGAGTTAGAGGTACCTGTCGTGCGTTTAAAAATCCGCTGGATAAAATAAAGAAGAAAAGATCTCAAATTAAATATTTTCAGCCACAAACAAATCATGAGAAGCAAACAAGGACAGAGGCATCAAACATTATGCACTATCATTCATTTCAACCATCGCCTTATCCATTTGCATTCCCCCAATTGAGTCATTTCATTCCTGTATTGTTGCGAACTTGTTTATTAAAGCTTATCATGGTATATGGTTACTTCGTTAAAGTTTCTTATTCTATTTTTTTTCATCTCTATCAAGGTTCACATATTATGGTGATGAATTCTTTTGGATTACCAAATGGATACCCTATAAGACATAGTCATCAAATGGTGATGAGCTACACTCTGGCCCTAGTAGATTCATCAATGCTCCAATGCTTCAAAGTGGGTACCAACTACCTAATGTTTGCATGTTTCAACAAAACCCTGCTAACATTGGACCTCAGGTAAAAATGAGATTTAATTTAATAGTTTTGTAATATTAAATATAACATTTGTATCACTTGTGCTCATTGAAGTTTTTATTATTGTGTTTTTGCTTTACCAAAGTTCAAATGTTCCTAGAGGGAGTCATTGCGGAATACCTGGGAGTGGTCCAAGTGGATTCATGAGTGCCCCTTTAGCCCCTTGCAACCACCAACCAAATATCAATTTATGTAAAGATTCAGCACTACATGATTATAATCAATCGGTGGGGGTGTGAAGATCACCACTTACACTCGAGTAAATAGATCTTATTTTATCAAAGGTGAGCATATATTATTGTCTGCAACTAGGAAGAAAATTACTCAATGTTAAAAGATCCTCCACCATTTTTTAAAATATGCATTGTGTGTTTGCTTTATCCACAATTTTGGCTTTGTAGAAGTTGGATTGGTTGTATGAGCTTCTTCTTCTTCTTCTTCTTCTTCTTTTCCCCTTTTTTGTTGCTTCCCTTAACTCTATGCCGATAAGTACTCTCAATTCTAATGAAATTTCTACAATGCTATTCTGGTATTCCTATGTTGCAGGTAGCTAGGTGTTGTCATGATCCTATTTGCTTTCAAGTCATGGTTCAATTAGGCTGGTTGCTATGTTGCTTTGTCTGCATGCTAGCAGTTGGATGGTTTTGTGTGCGATAGTGTTTTTGGAGCAAAATTTTCAATGGATCAATGGTGGTGCTGCGAATTGCAACCTAGCGTTTGGGTGTTTTGTTAAGTGGTTGGCAGGATGTTTTGTCTTCTCAAAATTTCTGTCAGGAAGTTTTCTTTGTTTCTACCATATGATAGGCATGGCTCCCTTTTTGTTTTTATTTTATTGGGGCATACCCAAATTCTTCTTCCTTTTTTATTTTTAACTTTGCAGAAGCTGTATTTGTTTTCATCATATGATAGGCATGGCCCCCTTTTGTTTTTATTTTGTTGGGGCCTATTTGAAAAGTTGTACAATTAATTTGGAGCTTGAGAAAACTCAAGAACATTCTTACATGGATTATAAGAGTAAAGCTATGAGAAGTCTAAGAGCTTATGCATTCGGGTTATAAAGCATTGTCTCCCTTTCACATGCCTGGTCGTAAATGAGGTACAAAACATACATCAAGTTAGGGTATTAAATCTTTGGGATCAAAACAAACACATGCATTAAGGTGAGTCTCATGGCTAATTTACCACCAACATCACTGGTTCTAGGGTCCAAGCCAAAACACGCCCTGATTAAACAGTCTAAATTCCATTTTGAGCAGCCCCTAACTCTAGTTTGCGAAGACTTATTGGAGGATTGATGCAGTGAGAAATTAAAAGCCAGCTAGCAGTAACATTGCATATTTAGATTGTCCAGTGTCATACTTATGGTATGCCTACTAAGCATATTTAAGCAGTCTACAATTGTTGTACGAAGACTTCTTGCATTGCTGTATTTAAAAATGATGTTGTACAAGGATTGAAAGTTGTATGAAAAATTGTTATAACATATAGGAAATGAAAGAGTGATAAAGTATTACTGAGAACTTAGTTAAAAAGTCATGAATTGGATGGTTGAACTCTATAAACATACCATTTAATCCAGACCATCCAAATATCTGGTCTAACTGTGAATGGTGCATCCTGATAATGCACTACACCTGAAGCAAGCACTTACACGGCAACATTAACACTCTGATTTTTTTTCTTTCTTTAAATTTGGAAGACTCAATATTTTACTTTTAACCATCCAATTTGATGGGTTTTTTGACCCGTCGTCGACCGGTCGTGAGTCTCGCTCGATCAGTCGAAGGCTGGCGGTCGACCAATCGTGGAGTCGAGTCGTGGCACGACTCAAAGTCTAGCGACTGTGGACTATTTTTCTTCGGGGTGCTCGACCGGTCGTAGGTGGCTCTCAACTGATCGTGGACTCGGTTCGACCAGTCGAAGTTATGCAGATTCGTTCCGCGATTTTGCACGAATTTCGTTGTCGCAAGTCCTTTCGCAACTGGGATGTGGAAAGGAGTTTCCTAAAATTTTAAATAGGAGTTCCTAGGGCTTCTGGGGACGACAAGAGGGTTTCCTAAAGCTTTACAAGGGATTTGCTAAAGGGTTTAGGGCTATCAACGGTGAGAGAGAGGAAAAGAGAGAGAAGAGAGGTTATGCTTGTGGAGGTTATCTATTGTGCAATCTATATCTCACCGCTTCTATGTCCTCGTAATCGGTGAGATCTCTCCGTTTTCTTTGTTTCTCTTATTGTTTATCCACTCCTGCGTGAGTGAAGAAGGTTGTAACGTTCTACTTCATAGTGGATTGTTGATCAGGAAGAGGTCTCGTGGTTTTTACCTCTTTGAGGGTTTTCCACGTAAAATCTCGTGTTGTGTGGTTTAGGCTTTGATTGTTTTTCATTGCATTATTATTCAGTAATTTTGGTTTGTTTCGGGAGGCTAGATCCTAAGGTTTTGTGCAAGACATCCCAACAAAGTGGTATCAGAGCTAAGTTCATTGAACGGGTAGGATCGGTTTTGAATTATGGAAGGTGGCTTATCAAGGATGATCAGCCTCAATGGTTCTAACTGGACCATATGGAAGGCTAGGTGTAACATCCTGGATTTTTGCCAACCTGGGATTAGACGTCTTTAGGCAATGGGTGATCCTAACACCTTATTAACTGTCAGAACTCAATCTCACAGTCTAAAATCGCTCCTTTAACCCATTTCCTTCACAAATCCCACCTTTCACCACTTGTTCTTTCAATCTTTCTAAGTACTTTCATCCTAGACACTAACTTAAACTAGCTAAGTAGTATAACTTAGATCACTTTATATACAAACTACAAAGGTCCCGGTACCACCTCAGACAGAAATTACTCAGGACTAAATCCTTTAGAAATTAGGCGAGAATTAGCCAGTGTTTAAACTAGAGTACCTGTGAAATTAGCACCAATCACTTTAAATACGATCTGCAAGACCAAAAACTTGTAGAATCATTGACGCTAGGTTACCCTAAAATCTAGGATCAATCTCATTACCCGGTGCTCTCGGGAGCATCTCGAAACTCCGTATCAGATCTGGACCGCACGTCGGAAGTCCGAATAACACGAGGTTAAGGAATTAGGACCACCCGCTGGGCTTGACAACCATCTCGGAAATCAAACCCGACAGTGTCCCACGTTCGGCTGTTCGCTTGAGTCCGGAGCGAGAGAGTGTAAAAACACTTGTTTTCTTTACAAAATAAATATCTTGAATAGTAATCTGGCACGTGTCGCTTGCGGATCAGTTTTAAGCAATCAGACCGTCAGAATCAGATCAAATTACACCCTCGGATCAGGAGAAATTTCATACACATATCCATGTACTCGGAATCTCCGATCGAGATCCGCTGACCGTTGAACTGAAACTGGTCCGCCACGCGTGATCTGGAAATCCCATTGAAACGAAAACTTAACTCTACCTAGATCCGGTGTCGGTGAGCTTAAGTCCGACCTTTGGCTCAAGGAGGCCCGCCAGAAGTCCTCCGTTGAGCTGAAACTGACCCGCTTTGGTTATAACCTAAGTAAACCTTGTCTAGAAGTCTAATTTGGTGAGTTTTTAGGCTATATAAGGACCTTAGAACCCTCTCTCTCACAGCCACACGAATTTGAGAAAAACCCTAAGTGAGAAGAGAGAAAAAGAGAGAGAGAGCGGAGGAGTGTGGGAGAATCCCCTAACAGTTCCCTGCCGCTACACAAGCTCCACCACTCCGTTCTAATCGCTTTCCCGACGATTCTAGCTCCATTTCTAGGTAAGAAACCTAACCCTAACTGATTTGGGGTTTGATAGTTGTAGGTTATGAAATAGCTAACCTATTTCGTTCTATAGGTTGCCAAACTGCCATATAGGAAAGCTTAGCAATTCTATCGACTCCGTTACGATTCTACGACAAAAGGTGCGGACTTTAGGTGTATAGGTTATGGTTTTCAACGCTTTCAATGTCAGATAATGATAGATTCATAATCTGCATGCAATTGCACATGTATAAAGTGTTGTCTGTTTTCCATTTCGATTAAAGATGAAGATTATGGAATTTTACATACTCTAGGTATTTGTAAAAAGTACCGTATACGTATAAATTTTGGAAATGTGTTTTCCATGATTATTTGCTGTATGAATATATTATATATGGATAAAATACTTGTTTGGTAAAAGGGCTCGCCCTAATACATGTTTTGCTTATATACACTATGTATGTTGAAATAGTGTATTCTAAGTGTTTGTGAAAATGATTGAATGAGTATAGAATTCTCGTTCGTGCTCGCCATGACTAATTGTCATGGATATATGATTGTTGTATTGGCGATACCCCTTTGACGAAAGGATTTGCCCTGAATCACGCCACGGCTACTATACGCTATATATGTTGAAATGTGTAGCCCAAGTGTTTGTGAAAATGTTCAAATGAATATGGAACTTGGATTCCTACTTTCCATGACTATCCATCGTGGGTGTATGCGTGTTACGGTTGGGCAACTCCCTAGTGAAAGGATTTGGCCAAATGCCTATGTGTGATCAACATATGTCATGTATGTTGATGTATGTCTTTTAAAGTGTTTGTTGAAATGTCTAAATGAGTAGTAGTTAGCAAATTGTAATGTATATGGGAGTTGAGATATGATTCTCAACTTCTTTTAATAGTTGTGTGATTAGGAATTGAATATGTACAAACTCATGCTTGTGTTGTGCTTCATAACATGCTCAACTGCTTTTATGATTTTATCTATGTAATGCATATGTTTAAATTCATGTTTACGTTGTATGATCCGTCATGGGTGATGGGGGAGTGGAGCAACGATTCCATGCAACAGCCCTGACAGCCCTAAATGGATAATATCGGTCTTTGATTGTATAATTTGAATTTTGATCCATTACTGCTTTAAATATCTGAAATTGAATGTGATCGGGGCTATTGTATAGTCCAGGCAGTCGGTAACGAGATCGAATTCGTGGCTGAGTTTCATTTGCCACGTGAGATGTGTTCGACGAACCCGAGTCGTACTTCGGTTGGCGATAGTGGTTGGCCACACGAAGTGCTTATGCGCTTCATATCGTTCAACTTGTTGTGCGCTCAAGCTAGCCGAGCTCGTCAAATAACCCGATTTGTCTAATGTATGTTCACCATGTTTGGTCACCACTGCTTGAACCTAGGGTACCAAACTTACCAGTGGAATCCTGTCAACCATGGTACCTCGATCCGCTAAGACTCATGAGCCGGGCATGGTGATATGGGACACCGTGGTCGAGCTGTCGGCCTACGCTGGGGCCACGTGCCTCCCTGTAGTGACCAGTGAGCAACCAGACTCGTGAGCCGCTTATGGTGGTATGGGACACTATATTTGAGCTGTCGGCCTACACTGCTTGATGGGTGATGGGGGAGTGGTGCAACGATTCTATGTAATAGCCCTGGCAGTCCTGATCGTACCTGGTGTAGTGACCTCGAGCATACTCTAAATCTGTGGTGAGGCGATGAGCCTTCCCGTAGTAACAGAGTATAAACTAGGCCTGTATTGATAAGGTGATGGGGGAGTGGTGCAACGATTCCGTGTAACAGCCCTGACAGCCCATGCAGCGACCTAGAAAACACACCACCGTATGAGATTGTCTAGGACTGACGACCCTAGAATGGATCATGTTGGGGAATGATACAAGGGAGGGAGGTACCTTAGTTTCCCAATCCTGTGTTTTGAAATGGACTAATAACAACTCGGTAATCATGCTCATCATGCATTACATGTGCCTGGAAGATGTGGAGCACTGAGGAAAGTAAGCATGCCGCGAACGTAAGATGGGTGCATGAGGGAGGGAGTAGTCGGTGAGGGCATCCATCATAACTGCATTCATACTTGCATTAATAAGAGTAGTTAGGAGTGTTTGATTATACTGCTTTATCATTACTGCTTGACTGAGTCGATAACATGTTAACCTATGCTTTATTGTTCCACTGAGTTAGCTACTCACTCCCACGATATGGGACGGTGTTCCGAACACCCACCAGACTTTGTCTGATTGTAGATGACAACGCTATTCCTGAGGCGGAGCATGACCTTTATGAAGACAATGATGCTTGTTCGTATATGTTGTGTGCTGACGGCTTCAAGTGAGCCGTGTCTTGATCGACGAGATTACAGGGATGTTGACTAGATGACACTACACATTTGGTATAATTTGAATTGTACTTGTAATTCATTAATCTGGTAACATTATCACACTCTGGAGACTCACCACTATTTTTATATATTTCATATATCTATCACAGTCTTCCGCTTGCAAGTTAACTGTCTCTGGAGTATGATATGCAGTTTTGGCTTAATCTCACTCATGTTCAATGCACTAATTCAGACAACAATTCAATCATCATTCATTTTGTTGCATAAGTGATGCGTTGGAACTCGGGAGTTGAGTTTATGCTCGACCCCCGATTTTTAAGGCGTTACACTAAGATGGAGGACTTACTTTATTGCAAGGACCAATACTCTCCAATTTTAGGCATATCAGCAAAATCCAAGGATATGTCTGATGATGATTGGAAGAAGATGGACCGAAAGGCGGTAGGGTTTGTTAGACAATGGTTGGATGATTCTATGTTCCACCATGTGTGTACAGAAACCTCAGCCGCTAGCCTATGGCTGAAATTACAAGGGCTGTATGAGAGGAAGACAACCGGTAATAAGATTTTTCTGATAAGACGACTTGTGAATCTCAAGTTCAAAGATGGTAGTTCCGTGGCCGAGCACATGAATGAGGTCAGCAATATAGTGAACAAATTCTCCTCTATGAAGATGGTCCTTGATGATGAATTGCAGGCTTTACTTTTGCTTAGTTCATTGCCTGACAGTTGAGAGACATTAGTGGTGTCTCTAAGTAACTTTGCGCCAGACGGAAAGATATCCATGAAACAGGTAACTAGCTGTCTCTTCAATGAAGAGACAGGGAGGAAGTCTTAGGGGTCTACTCAGCAAGAGGCTCTTGTGACACAGGAACGGGAGAGAGGAAAGAACAGGAAGGGCAGGAAGGCCCGAGATAAATCAAGAGGCAAGTTGAGTAACAAGAAAGATGTTGATTGCTGGAATTGTGGCAAGAAGGGCCACTACAAGCATGAATGTCATGGTAAGAAGAACAACAAGAAAGGAAAAGGGAAGGAAGATGAATCAGATTCCACTGCGGTCACTTTAGATGGCGACATTGTAGTTATTCTTTCAGCAGATCATGATGTATGTCTCACGGCTACAAGTCAGGACACCGACTGAGTGATTGACTCGGGAGCTTCGTTTCTTACGACTCCATGCAGGGACTTCTTCACAAGCTACAAGTCTGGTGACTATGGGACTGTGAAGATGGGAAATTCTGGTGTATCAAAAATCGTGGGAGTCGGTGATATTTGTGTGAAGACCGATGTGGGCTGCACATTGGTTCTCAGGGATGTGAGGCATATCCCAGACCTTCGCCTCAACTTGATAGGGATAATAGTCCGCACCTTCGGATTCGTTGAAGGCTTGGGAACGTCCTAAGAGAGTGGATTTTGGGGGTGGTTTGGCCGGGATCCCTAGAACAACATTTACATGTTAGAATATGAAACAAATCCCTTCTCATCACAAGGGTTTCAAGGGAAAGGTGGGTTAGAAGCTTACCTAAACGATCAACGGAGAGAAGAGAGGCGGTTTCGGATGGGGTTTCTTCTTGGAGGAGATGTAGAGAGTTGTGGGGTTTGCTTCCTTAGGCCCCACCTCGATTCTAGGGTCCACTCTCCTTCTTCCTCTCTTCCTCCTTTCTCTTTTCTCTCTTCTCTCTTTTCTCCCCTAGGGCAAATTCGTATGGGAGAGGGGTGCCCAAAAGAAACCCCTTTTTATAATTCCAGATTTGGTGCAAATGGCCCTAAGCTTCCACATTTCCTAAAATAGACCACTAGGACTCCCTATTGGTGTTGGGGCGGCCCTAACACCCCTCTAACCACCAAATTTGGTGTGTAAATGCCCTATGGGTTGACTAGGGTTCATGCAAAAATTTAGGACGAACGGATGAACGGATATATGATCTGAGCAAGCGTTTCCGACCTTTAAGTGGCCCTTTGGGGGCCATTCTGATTGATGGGGCATTTCTGGTGGCCCTCTGGCCATGAAATTTATAGGGTAGGTGATCCATGGCCCGATGAAAAGCCATGCAAAATTTGGGAGCGATCGAATATGGGGTTTGATCGCACGGGTCCGATTTACGATCAACGGTCATCGTGCCACGATCGGGGCCCAAATTTGGTGGGCAGGCGTTGAAAAATACATTAAACCTTCACTGTAAATTTGAAAGAAATTCGACGGCTGGAAGGCCCGGAGTCTCAGTTTCTTTTGTCAGTGCCAGATTTTAATCTGGCATTGGTGGGGCACATTGGGCAAGCGCCAGATGGTACTTATAGGTGTCCACTGGGTCCGCAGTCCGCGATGGACTACAAGCCCAGTGAGATCTATGATTTTCTAAAGTCTTAGATTTTTCTGACCCTCCTCGGTTGCTGGGTGGCCCACACGAGCCGTCTTTAAGTGTAAACAGTCATCTGGCTTAGCGGCCTGCACCAGGCCTTATCACGGCCTATCTGGTCTATTAAATTAGACTAATCTTGGATTAATTAACTCGTGTATAAGCTAACATTGAGTGCTAATGGTCAGTACGTGATAGTATAAGTTAATTAAAAAAAATTAAGGATTTTCAGAAATCCAAAACAGTGAAAATCCGGGATGTTATACCCTGGGTGAAAATCCTTAAACCCTCTTGGTACCAGAGGACGCCCCAACGTCGAGACCGAGTGGATATACATGAGTGCCCGAGTGTCGAATACCAGGAGGCCGCATCTCCACTGTGTCGTAGTCGGTTGGGATGGGGTGTGGCCTTATTCGCCCGAGGGAGTAGGCATAGCTAGGTTGAGTTTGACCAGCTCGAGGAATGGGTCCATTATCGACGAGCCGGGTAGGTATTGATAGACTACTGGCCAGGCGGATAGTGAGGTCTCTTCCACTTACCCAGTTGTGAGCTTGATGGAGCGGCAGGTAGTGTTGAGTGTACTAGACCCCGGTGATAATCCTAGAGAGAGAAACTGTATTGATATGTGGACTTATCGAGTAGGAGTTGCATATTCATTCATTCATTCATTCACTATCCACTCGGGTTGATGGTGTGCAACTAATTGTTGTGTACCTTTGTAATGGCAAGGATTTTGGTTGGGCGCGAGACTAACCTGAGATCAGGAGTCTACTACATTGAGTTTGGCTATCCAAATTTAGGTATAGGACTAGTTTGGATAGAAGTCCCTTATGATGGACCCCATAGCCTGCGATACTACGTATTATCATCCCGACTTCACTCCAGCTTGGTCATTTCATTCGCTTCACATATTGCATTTATAGGCATATGACATTTTGGGTTGTTATGTTTTCTTTACTTATATGGCCTATACGGACTTAGTAGGATTTACATATTTCATTGTACCCTTGGCATCTGATATTTAGCTCTCTTTGACTCCTCATTTATATAGATGATCTGTATTGTGTACTCTGATATCGTATCTTGTCAGTATTGCCATTTATTTCATTGTATGATTTATGGTATTGTATTGCATACTTGACACTTACCTTGTGCACACACTTTCACCACCCACTAAGCTTTCTATAAGCTTATGCACGATAGATGCGTGCAGGTGGCGTTAGGTTGTAGCAGCGTTGAGCATGGAGCATACAACGGTTTTCTAGAGCTTTGATTTTAACATATGTATTTCCCTTTCAGCATTGTATTCAAATGCTTATATTAGTGGATATGTGATGATGATGTTGCCTTTATGATTTGAGTATACTTGTAGTTATGCTTCTTATGAGACAAAGGTACGTTGGAAAATCCTCCTTATATGATCCTAGGGTCGGAACCTGGCGATTGGACGCTGGGAGCCGAGAATGGGGTACTACGAAGGCTGTCAGCATCGGGTTCGGCAATCGGGATTCCTGTGAATTCGATTTCAGGGTTTGGGGCATGACACCTATTAAAATCACATTCAAAACTTTTTGAAGCTTTAAATTCACCATTAAGATGTTTCACAGCATTTTGGTAGATGTGTTAAATGCATAAACGGTGATATGTTTCCGGTGTCACTGAAGCTATTACATTAGCCATTGCAGCATCTTGGTCAGTCAAGAATGTCATTGGTTGTCTTCCAAACATCGCACTTGAAACAAACACTTGAACGATTCAATTGTCTCATCGTATAGCAAGGCCCCACCGAATATTAGAGTTTGTTTATAATGATTTACCCCAATAAATCGGGCAAATGGTCATCCATAGCTACTTATCCTGTATGTGGTATCAAAGCAAACTACATCCCCAAAAACATTATAATTCATTATTGACTTCGTATCTGTCCAAAACATATTAGTGATTTGATCATCTTCATCTACTTGTATTACATAAAAGAAAGATGAATCATCTATTGCATAAAAGAAAGATGAATCATCTACTTACCGAAGGATGTTATTTCGACCATGTAATGCCCTTGCCACTTTTCAGCGATGTATGTTAAGTATTTTTTCTGACATGGTGGGGAAAGATTTAGAGGTCTTCATAGACGACTTCTCAGTTTTTGGTCTATCCTTCAGCAAATGCTTGGAAATTTTGAAATGTGTGTTGAAGCAATGTGAGGAAAAGAATTTGATACTTAATTGGGAGAAGTGTCACTTCATGGTTCGTAAGGGAATTGTTCTTGGACATATCATCTCGTCCAAAGGAATTGAGGTAGATAAGACTAAAATTGATCTTATCTCTAACCTACCTTCACCCAAGAGTATAAAAGATGTGCGATCCTTTCTAAGACACACCGGATTTTATAGACGATTCATAAAGGACTTTAGTCATCTCTCTTGTTCTTTATGCAATCTACTTCAAAAGGATGTACCATATGAGTGGACTGAGCAATGCCAAGAAGCTTTCTCTAAGCTAAAGGGCATGTCGACTACCGCACCTATCATGCAGCCACCCAATTGGAACATTCCTTTTAAGCTTATGTGTGATGCATCTGACTATGCTATTGGGGTGGTGTTAGGCCAGAGAAAAGAAAAGAAGCCCTACGTTATTCATTACGCACGTAAGACTCTAAATTCGGCCCAAGTGAATTACTCTACTACGGAAAAAGAACTCTTAGCCGTGGTATTCGCTTTGGATAAATTTAGATATTACTTAATTGGATCCAAGACCATCATCTACACTGATCATGCGACACTCAAGTATCTTCTCTCTAAGAATGATGCTAAGCCCCGCTTGATACGATGGATCCTTCTACTCCAGGAATTTCATTTGGAAATAAAAGATAAAAAGGGAGTAGAAAATGTAGTGGCTGACCATCTTTTGAACTTGACCTCCTTGATTCCCTTGAGACGACACTCATAAACAACATGTTCCCTGAAGAACAATTGTTTAAAGTCTCCCACTCACCTTGGTTTGCTGATATTGCTAATTATCTTGCTACAGGTTTCACGTCGACACATTAGACTGTGCAATATAAGAAAAAATTCTTCACCGAGGTTCATAAGTTCTTCTAGGATGATTCATACTTGTTTAAATATTACCCAGACCGAATCTTAAGGAGATATGTGCTAGATAATGAACATCAAAGTGTCATCTCATTTTGTCACTCTCAGGCCTGTGGTGGTCACTTTTCTGTCAAAAAGACCACGATCAAAACTCTGCAGTGCGGCTTTTACTGGCCCACTATGTTCAAGGACACTCATGAGTTTTGTAAATCTTGTGAGTATTTGATTGTTAGAGCATCGATTTCATGGGACCATTCTCCCAATCTTTTGAAAATTTATACATCTTGCTAGCAGTAGACTATGTCACTAAATGGGTCGAAAAGATCCCGTGCCGGAACAATGATCATCAAACGGTCATTAAATTCTTAAAAGAGAACATCCTTTCCCGGTTCGGAACGCCTTGAGCCATCATTAGTGATAGAGGTTCACATTTTTGTAATAAGTCGTTTGTGAACTTAATGAAGAAATATGACATCTCTCACAGGGTGAGCACTCCATACCACCCACAATCAAGTGGGCAAGCTGAGATTTCCAATAGGGAAATTAAACACATCTTAGAGAAAACGGATAACCCTGACCATAAAGATTGGTCAATTCGATTGACCGATGCTTTATGGGCTTACCGTACTGCATTTAAGACCCCTATTAGAATGTCTCCATTTAGACTTGTTTATGGGAAAGTTTACCACTTACTTGTGGAGTTGGAACATAGAGCCCGCTGGGCTATTAAAAATCTAAATTTTGATTTGGACAACGCTGGCTCGCTGCGCAAACTTCAGTTGAATAAACATAAAGAAATCTGGAACGATGCATATGAGAACTCGAGAATTTACAAGGATAGGATAAAGGTGTTTCATGACCAACACATTCTTCGAAATCCATTCACACCCAGTCAGAAGTCCTCTTGTATAATTCTCGGTTACATCTTTTTCTTGGTAAACTCCGATCTTGTTGGACTGACTCTTTCACTATCACTAATGTCTATCCTCATGGGGCTGTCGAGATTCAGAATTCAAACAATGACAATGAATTCAAAGTAAATGGACATCATTTAAAGTCATATGTTGAGCAATTTGATTCAGAGGACATGTCCATACCTCTGAATGATCCTGTTTACCAGGATCGACCTCCTAGTCTGACGGAGGCATAGTTAGGTTTATTGCTTTCTGCTATTTAAGATAGTTAGTTGTTTGCTATTTTAGGATAGTTTACTTTCCAGTAGTTTGAGTTTTCTTGTGCTAACCCATCTTCACACTGAGATCATTGCAAAAGCCTTGAAATTTCTTCTTCAGGTATTATCATTTCATCACTTCCCTTTTTCGTTTCGTTGCCTCTTTTGCATTTCATGCTTATTTATTTACATTGAGGACAATGTAGATTTTAGGTTGGGAATGAGAGATTAGGTAAACTAATCAGTATTTTCTCAGTTTTGAACAATTTTTTTAAAATTTTCAATGTTTCAAGTTGAAATCTGTTTGGGAAGTGATGAATTGTGTACTTAAGAATGCTTTGAGTATGATAAGATAAAAAGTGAATTTTGGATTGTTGAAGTTTGATCAATTAAGTAATCTATCACCTAAGTTCCTGCACTTAACTGATTAAGAGGAAGTTTGAATACCAGGTTAATCCAAATCACAAGACATACTCAATTTGTCTTCTATAAGACATGCTAGAATTTTTGATTGTCAGTATGTGAATCATTGATAGATGGCGAGAATCAAGTCTGGAGAATTTTATCCACTTTAAAAGAAGAAAAGAACCAGTTAAAAAAAAAAAACAGGAGATCGACAAAAAGGTCATGAAAAAGAATGCAAAAATAAAGAATGGATAAAAATTGACGGTCAATATAAAATCAAAAACTGAAAAAAGAAGGAAAAGGGGATAAGTTCGGAATCAGTACTTGAGTTTTAAACCAATCTTGAAGTGATGAGCATGGCTAACAGTATGAAACGATAGTATTCTTATGAGAAGTAAGTTGATTTTCATGGAGCACTTTGGAGAACTTGGTATATGAACTTATGCTCTGAATCAATTAAGAACTTATTTGATTGATTGCTCAAATGATTCAGCTCTGGGTTTTCAAAATCCTACTTTCTCTCTTCAAGTCTACCCATTCACACTTGAGTGTATAAAAGATTGTTTTTCCTAAAGAGGTATTGGACATTGAGCATTGAGGTTTATTTCACTCATACTTTGCTCGGGACTAGCAAAATGCTGGTTGGGAATTGTATTGAGGGTCAAATATTGTATATTATCCCCTATTTATTTCTTGGTTTTATGAACATGATAATGCTTAATGTCCTATTTTACTCATGTTTGCATTGCAAGGTGAATTTAAGAGCTTAAATTGGAAAATATCCTAAAAGCATGGATCTGATGCTTAAAAGTCACCAAGGCAAAGAATGGATCTTTGGAGACAAAGATTGAAGATTTTAAGGTCACAAGATTCAAGAAAACTAAGTGGAGAAGGAATGAAGTCGAAAGAACAAGTGCAGAGCTCACATTGACTGTGTCATCGACCACAGTTCGATGACATCGAAGCTACCATTCGATGACATCAAACACGGGTCGATGACATCGAATTTATGGATGAAAATTGAGTTAGTCGCTGGACAAATTGAAGACATTTATCGATGACTCGAGGACTTGTTTGATGACTCAAAGATCTGCTCGATGACATCGAATTTCTGTGGATTTTCGGCAAAACTCGCTGGACACATTAGGCATCATTTTTTATTACTCAAAGTACTTCTCGATGATATCGAAGACCTGTTCGATGACATCGAAGGCATCTTCGATGATATCAAATTTATTGAAGAGATTGAGATAACTCGCTGGACTGTTTTGGACACATTATCGATTCCTCGAACAATGCTCGATGACATCGAAGGCCTCTTCGATGACATCGAAGGTAGGTTTGATGATACAGAAGGTTACAGAGTTCGGATAAGGTTACAACAGTGCAGAAAAAAGCATGTATAAAAGGTACCTTCGATGATATCAAAGACTGTTCAATGTCATCGAACGAATCACGCGGAGTTACCGAAGTGCGTAAATTTGAGGCGGTTTCCGAATTTTTCCAAGTCAGTGCGAAAGGAGGTGTTACACAACTATAAATAGGAGTCCCCAGGGTACTCCTAGACATCATCTAGAGTTTGGAGGAGCAAAGCACAAGGGCGGAGAGCCATCGCCAAACATTTTTCTTCCTTTCTTCCTTAGTTTTTCATGCTTTCTTCTAGGGTTTTAGATCCAATCATGTCTATGGTTGGCTAAACCTATTAGCTAGGGCTAAGGGGTGAAGCTTGTAGCATGATGGGATGCTTCTCTTACTTTGATTCATGTTTAAGTTGAACTTACTTTGATTCTAGTTTGATAATTAAGGAATACTTTCAGTTTTTAATAGTTTGTTGTGACTTAAATTACAATAGATCTGCAATAGCTTTGAGTATCTTCTTTTCCTGATATGGGATTGATAAATCCTTTTATTTGCCATCATCTCATGGGCATGGTTTGGTGATGGACTCCCTGCCAATTATCATAATTCTCCTTCATTGAGAATTAGGTCAAAGGAAGTTCAGATTGACTTAATTGCTATATCTTCCAATTGGATAGGATAGGACTCCAATTCCAATTGTGTTATTGAATTAAGCAAGAGGATTCCCTCTTCACTGCAAGTGGATCTATGGAAACCCTAGCTCCCACCTTTAAATTCTTAGTTTTAATTACTTAATTCACAATTACTCTCTCAATCGCTTCAGAATTAGTTTTACATCTTCTTCTAATTCTACTTTTAGTTAAATTCATAAACGCACGAGATCAATCATTGTGGATTCGACCTCGGTCTTACTGAGATTATTACTACATCGCGACCCTACACTTGGGGTTGTGAACAGGGCCCAAGTGGAGGAGCCCCGAAAGGGGGAGGCCTAGGCGAATGCCAATTTGGAGGTGGCACAATCGCACCTCAAAGGAACGAAGGCCAAGGTCGTCAAGATGAAGAATGAACTGGACAAAGTTAAGGTCGATTTGGCAACGAAGTTGGCGAAAGTTGAAGTGTCCATTCAGGTGGCTCAAATGACAACGGTGGAGGAGTTCAAGGCCTTCAAAGAGCGAGCAAAGGAGAAAAACTTGATCTACAACTTCGGGCATGCCAAATGCCTTAAGGATATCAAGGAGAGGTACCCTGAGCTTGATCCGAGTAGTCTTGAGAACACTTTTACTAAGGTCCCAACTCCACAAGGGGCCGAGGATTTGGCCCCAGTAGAAGCCACCCCCATACCTGTAGTTCTCTTGATGTAACTTTTTCTCTTTTATCAATGAAAGTATGTTTTATTTATTTTTATTAATTTTTTTATTTTTTGCAGTAGTTGATGTTGTGCATGGGATTTTTAAGTAGATTTAGCAGGTCAATTAGTCACGCGTTAGTTACAGTAGTAGGCCAAGCATAGTAGTCGAGTAGGAGTATTGAGGGTGAGCTCAAGAGCTCTTTCCTTCATTAAGGGAATTCTGCCCTTGTAGAATATAGATTAGCTGCAATGACCTTTTCATAAAGGGCCGAGTAGTCTAAGTAAGAGGACTATTTTCCATTCCACTAAAGAAAATCCTCATGGCAGATTACGTAGTCCAAGTAGCGAAGATGATTAATAGCCTGACCTCTTTTCTAAGGGTCGGACAATAGTCCAAGTGGAGGGTCGCGATGTAGTAATAATCTCGGTAAGACCGAGGTCGAATCCACAGGGACTAATCTCGTGTGTTTTCTGAGAACAACTAGAACTAGAAGAAGATGAAAACCTAATCTAGAATATGTGAGAGAATAATTGTAAAAAACTTAATAAAAAACTTTGTGAAATTCAAAAGTGGGAAACTAGGGTTTCCAAGGATCCACTTGTAGAGATTAGGGAGATCTATGCTTGATTCACGAACACAACTAGAATCAAAGTCCCATCTTATCCAATTGGAATATATCTCAGTAAAATCAAATCTGAACTTCCTTTGATCTAGTTCTCAATGGATGAGAGGTATGAGAACTAGAAATGATTCCATCGCAAAACCATGCCCATGAGACAAAGCAAACAATAGAGTTTACCAATCCACAACCAATTTGAGAGAATTGTGAGAGTTAGGGAGGATTCCATCATCCAACCATGCCCAGGGGACGATAGTGAACAACAGGATTTCCTAAAATCATAATCTCAATAAAAAGAACATACTCAAAGCTATTGCAGATCCATTGTAATTTAAGTCACAACAAATCATTAAAAACTGAAAGTATTTCTTATAATCAAACTAAAATCAAAGAGAGTTCAACGACATGAATCAAAGCAATAGAAAATAACCCAGCACGCTACAAGCTTCACCCTTTAGCCCTAGCTAAGAGGTTTAGCTAATCATAGACATGATTGAATTAGAATCTCTTAAGAACAAAATTAACTAAGAAAAGGAAAGAAAAGAACTCCTGATGATGGCCTCTCCACGCTTCTCTTTTCTCTCTTTCTTATTCACTCTTCTTCTCCTCTTGCTCCCGTCCCTCTTGCCCACGTCCCTCTTAGTGCTGGGCGAGGTGCTTTTTATAGTGTTTGGGAGGTCGCTAGGTCAGATGAAATCCTTGCACCGACCCTTGCACCACCCTATTTACGCAAAGGAGAACGTTCTGGAGATTCTCTTACGTAGGTCCTTGATTGCATGAAACAGGGAATGGGTGAGTGAACATCAGATCTACCCATCTCTCTCGTTAGATTGTTGTAGGCTTGGTCGGCTGGTGATTTGAACTCCTTGGATCAATCTATTGGCGTTGATAGTCCTACCAGATCACGGATCAGGCCGTTCGTTCTTGATCTCATCACTAGGACTTGCGCACATCACTTTCCAACCAGGAGTCAGACGTTTTTCCCGCGCAGTGAAACTGTGGGAGTTCTGTGTTTGGTCAGAGTTTGGAGGGAGGGTCCATCTAATCCAATCAATCCGACCACGTAAGGATGGTCGAACTCCCCTCTTTCGAAGTTTGGACGGTATGGATCATTGCATGGGTCCCGGGTTTGATCGTCCTTCACGGCGGATCGTCCGGCTTTCTCGGACGCTTGCTTTTTACGCATTGTCGATTGTGGTGAACACTGTCGGGCCCATATTCCCTGATGTTTTACGAAATCCACTCCTTCCATTAGATTTCCTTGGAAATCTTAACCCAAGAGGGTGTGTTCTTGATCCAGGTTCGGTGTGGGCCCCGGAGTTAAACACGCTGTGACGGTTTGAACGCAATAGAATGGGACCTCTTGTGACCGCTGTAGCAAGCACGTGTATGTGCATGGGCGCGCGTGGCTAACGTGGTTCTGACTAGGCCAAGCTCTACTACAGGATGGATGGTTTAGATTGTCCTTTTGGGGGGTCGAGGTGGGCCACAGTTGCCATGAACGAACGTTGGCCGTTCATTCGTAAGAGCGAGGGATGGGTTTCCATCCGTTTTATGCCTTCCACCGGGACCTGATGGCTATTTCGGTGTGCGTCTGGTGACCGCCATTAGTGTATGCGTGCAGTGCAGGGTGGGGTCCACCGAGATGTCTTTGGGAAATCTACACCGTCCATTCATCTTTCCATCTAACTTAAGGGCTTTAGCCCAAATTTAAAACATATCCAAGGATCAGGTGGGCCCCAAACTATTAATGGTTGATCTGTCCACTGGCTTTGGTGATTCTTGAGCGTTAAATCCATGCTTTTAGCATCCTTTTCAATCCAAACTCTTGAATTCACCTTACAACACAAACATGATTCAAATAGAACATTAAGCATTATCATATGCATAAAACTAAGTAATAATTGGGGTCTAGTATGTAATATTTGACCCTCAACAACGATTAGTGAGAGGGCTATTTCCCTTGACATTAAGGAATCCTCAGTAGACCATGTAGTCCGAACAGTTTAGTGGTGGAGTATAATTTGAAATTTTATGATCTTGGGGATTTTATTGTAGATTCGTTACATTAGATAAACAAGCCGACCCGACCCAACAGGTCGGTCATTCTTAGTCTGAGACTTGATTGACCTTTACGGATAGTAGATCTTCAAATGCTCGGCGTTCCGCGGATGCGGTAGAGGTCATCCCTCCATGTCTTCAAGTCGATATGCTATAGGTCGAGTCGTACTCGTTATCTTATAGGGCCCCTCCTAGTTCGGCCCTACGGTCCCCGAACTGAGTTCCTTGGTGTTTTGGAAGGTTCTGCGGAGGGCCAAGTCTCCTACCCGAAAAATTCGTACCCTTACTTGGGAATTATAGAATCGGGCAACCTGCCGCTGCCGGGTTGCGACTTTCAGTTGCGCTCGCTCCTTCCTTTCCTTGAGCAGGTCAAGACTCAGAGCCATTTGCTCGATATTCTGACCTTTATCATGGGACCGAACTATAACGCCCCAGATTTTTGCCAACTTGGAGTTAGACGTCCTTGGGCAATGGGTTGATCATTACACCTTATTGATTTCTCAGAACTCAATCCCAAAGTCTAAAAATCCCTTTTTAATCCATTTCCTTCAAAATCTCACCTTTCACCACCTTATTCTTCAAAATTTTCTAAGTACTATCATATTAGACACAAATCCTAAAGTTTAGGTGATGAAGAACAATACTTAAACTAAAATTTACTATAAATAGTAATTAAATAAATAAAATAAATTTTTAACCATTAATATTTTAGAATCTCATGAAATAAATATGTTATTTGGATAGAGCGGCTTCTCCTACCCCAAAATAATATATTGCACATCAAATAACTCATCCCGGTTTGCAAGATACGCCGTTTCAAAATTTTCATGGCAAAAACACCACAGCGCCCCGGCGGGGCCCCCGCCGGCTAGCGGGCCACAGCAGGCCGGGCAGCCCGTTTTCTGCCCCATTTTCTGCAATGTTCGTCCGACTTCGAAAAGTCATATCTCTCTCATTATAACTCCGATTTAGGTGATTCAAAAGTCAGATTGAAGCTTAATAAGTCTAGTTTCATACATAAAATAAGTAAAAAATATAATAAAAATTTTAATATAGTTAAATATAGGTCGTTGTGACAACTTTGTGAAAATTATCAGTTTGGACAGTTGCTGCTTCTAGAATTTTTAGAATTTTTTTACAACACAAAATCTAATGAAATTTGGTAGAGATGAAGTAGACTTGATGACGAACTACTAAAAAAATAATTAAAATAATATACCAACTAAACGTGTCAGGAAAGGACGTAGAACTGCCCTATGACCTTATTCTGTCGTAATTATGACATAATTTAGTTAAATACCAAACTGAATCCTCAGTAGAATTAGCTCGAACCACTTTAAATATGAACCGTAAGACCCAAAACTTGTAGAATCATTAACGCTACATTACCCTGAAATCTAAGATCAATCTCTAAACCCAGTTGTTCTCAGGAGCATATTGAAACTTCGTATAGGACCTGGACCGCGCATCAAAATTCCGATGATAGCGAAACTATACGGTTATGACCGCCTCACTGGGCTTGACAACCATCTCGAAAATCAAATCCAGATAGTGTCCAGAAACACACAACTTGAGCCCGGAGCGAAGTGTGTGAGAAACGCGAATACCTTTAGAATGTGAACTGAAACTTAAGTGAATTGAGTCGTTCGCTTGTAGGCTAAATTTAAGAGTTCAGATTGTCAGATTCTTACCCAATTACACCATCGGATCAGAAAAAATTTTCAACACATGTCAGTGCACTTGTGGCCCTGATCGAGTACCGACGATCGTTGAACTGAAATTGGTCCGCCACGGTCGATCCACACATCCGATCGAACCCAAAACTTAACTCGACCTAGATCCAATGCCAGGGAGCTTAAGTCCGACCACATGCAGAAAATGGGCCTCCAGAAGTGCTCCGTTGGATCGAAACAACCACTATTTGGCTATAACCTAAGTATACCATGGCCTTGGGGCCATTCCCATCAGTTTTGGGCCTATATAAGCACCTTAAACCCTCTCTCTCTCTCTCTCTCATTCCATACGAATTTACAACCCTAGGTCAGAGAAGAGAGAGAAAAGAGAAGAAGAAAGTGAGGAGAAGAGAGAGAGTGTTGGCATTTGTCCTTGGGATTCTTCTCTGCCATTCCACGTGCTTAAATATTGTTGCCGTAACGCTATTCTGGCGTTTCTGATTCCAATCTTGGGTAAGAAATCCTAACCCTAACCTGTTTTAGAGATTCTAATAGAGCAGATGGCGGGATAGCTAACATATTCCCTGTTATAGGTTGTTGTGGCGTCTTAGATAAAGACTTAGTGTTTAAACTGAGTTTGTTACGAGTCTACCGGCAAAATGTGCGGACTATAAATGTTTAGGTTATAGTTTTTAGGCTTTCAATGTCAGCAATGATTTATGTCTGAATTGATTGCTATCACATATGCTTAGATACGGTGTTTTCCGTATATTTCACATATATGTAAACTATGTTGGTTTTAAATGCATTCTATGTGTTTGTTAAAATGTCTGGATGAATATGAAATTATGATTGGTGCTTGTTATGATTGATGGTTAGGAATACATGATTGTTGTACATATGACAACTCCTATGTGGAAGGATTTGCTATAATATGTGTTTTAACTAAATTATTACATGTATGTGATATATGCAGTCTAAGTGTTTGATAAAATGCCTAAATGAGAAAATGCTTGTTTAAACGTATGTAATGAGGGTGTTGAGATAGGATTCTCGATCCCCTTATCTATAGTTACAATTTTCTTTATGTAACCTACTTTGCTACTATGTGATTTATGTATGAAATGCCTATGGGTGATAACATGCGTACTATGTGGTTGTCGAAATGCTCAAGTGAGATTTATATTTAAATTGGTTGTCAATGCTGTCTTTGGCTACTACGTGCGTATACAATTGCTTGGAGTGTGTTTGGGGCTACGACGTAGTCCAGGCGATCGGTAATGATTTCTGAGTTAGTGGCCGAGGTCGTTTTGCCACACCAGATAGGTTCGAGGAATCCGAGTCGTACGCTGCTAGTCGATAGTGGTTAGGCCACGCGGAGTGCTTATGCGCTCCATGTTATCAGCTCGACGTACACTCGTACCAGTCGAGCTTGTCAAGCAACCTGATTGGCCCAATGTATGTTCACCATGTATGGACGCTACTGCTTGAACCTAAGGTACCAAACTTACCAGTAAAAAGCCCGTTTAACCTTGGTACCACGATCCGCTAAGACTCATGAGTCGGGCATGGTGGTATGGGACACCGTGGTCGAGCTGTCGGCTTACGCTAGGGTGACGAGCCTCCCCGTAGTGACCAGTGAGCAACCCAAACTTGTGAGCCGAATACGGTGGTATGAGACACTGTATTCGAGCTGTCGGCCTACACTAGCGCAGCCTAGCTGTGGTCCTTAGTCGGGTTGGTGACGAGTCTTCAAAAATAGACTGTCAGTTGGTAAGGCGTTGATGGAGTGACCTCGAGTATGAAATGGGCCTACCCCGGCGCAGCCAATGGCTCGGCCTCAGCCTATTTGGTGAAGTAGTCGACTGAGGTGATGACAAACTTGTTTTGACCTTTACCCTTTGGTAGTGGGCCAATAATGTTTATCCCCCATTGGGCGAATGACCATGGTCTAGTTATGGGGTCAACTACTCGGGAGGTTAACAAGGTATCACTACGAATCTTTGACACTTGTCACATTTCTGGGTATATTGTTTGGCGTATTTCTGAATGGTCGGTCAAAAGTATCCTTATTGGATGACCATATGGGGAATAGCGCGACTGCTGAAATGGTTGCCATAGATTCCCTCATATATCTCCTTTAGAGCGTAATTAGCTTCTTAAGGTCGGTGTTATCATAAATAGGGCAAGGAGAATCCTTTTTTGTAGAGGATGTCTCCCACTGTGGTATACCAAGTTGACCTGACCCGAATTATACGCACCTCAAGTTTATCTTCAGGTAACGTGCCTTCACGGAGGTACTCAATAATTGGATCCATCTAGCTTGAGGCTGAGCCAATGGGACAAGCTACTTCTGGGTCGGGCTAATTAATGCTCGAGTCGGACAAGAACTCGATGGGGGTTGAGTTCAGAATGTCATCCTCGGTTACCGTGGCCAACTTCGCCAATACGTCAGCCTTGAAATTTTCTACTCTTGGGACTAGGGTGACTTCACATTTTTAAAATTCGCTGATGAGTTCACGACCCTTCTGAAGATAAACGATCATTTTTTCTTCCTTGGCCTGCGACTCTACTAACGACCTGGTTGATACCGAGCTGTGAGTCATTATAGTTATTTAGGATCTAGGCCCCCATTGTTGCTGTCAGCCTAAGCTCGGTGACCAAAGCTTTATGTTCTACCATGTTATTTGATGTATGAAATCCAAATCTTAAGGCATATTATATGCAGGGTTGGTCGGGTGCCTCGAGGACTATCTCATCCCCGCTGCCTTTAGAATTAGATGAACCATCAACGTACAATGTCCAGGTCAGTGGGTCGTGCTTGACCTCCTGATCAGCCACGACCAGTTGGTCAGCCTCGCTGCTCGGATCTGTTTCCAAGTTTTGGCTGTAGGTGAACTCGACAATGAAATTAACCACCGCTTGACCTTTGATGGTTGTTCGAGGTTGATATTTGATGTTAAATTCACTAAGCTCAATTGCCCATTTTGTGAGTCTTCTCGACACCTCAGGCTTCTGGAGCACTTAACGGAGAGGTTGATCGGTCTGGACCATGATTGTATGGGCTTGGAAGTAAGGACGGAGGGGACGAGACAATATGACCAAAGCTAAGGCGAGCTTCAATGTCTAGGTACCTGGTCTCGACTGGGACCAAGGCCTTGCAGACATAGTATAGTGGGAGTTGCTTCTTCCCTTCTTCCTCGATAAGGGCCGGGCTAACCGCCGTGGCAGAAATTGCCAGGTAGAGCAACAGTGGTTCGCCTTGCTCAGGCTTGGAAAGTAGTGGAGGTGAAACTAAATACTGTTTGAGTTGTTGAAAGGCTCGCTCGCAATCCTCAGTCCATTCCACCTTCTTTTTGCCTTTCAATTACTGGAAGAAATGAAAACATTTGTCAATGGCCTGGGAGACGAAACGATTAAGGGTGGCGACCTTGCTAGTGAGGCACTGGATCTATTTCGTTAACCTAGGCAAGCTCATGTCTAGTAGTGCTGGGATCTTATCAGGGTTGGCCTCAATTCCCCTTTGGCTGACTAGAAAGCCAAGGAATTTTCCCGAGCTGACACTGAAGGCGTACTTGCTCGGGTTTAGCTTCATTTGATATTTTTGTAGGATTGTGAACATCTTCTCGAGGTCGGCAGTATGACTGGTAGCTTTGATGCTCTTAACGAGCATGTCTTCGACGTCGACCTCTATGGAGTGTCTGATTTGTCGAGTGAACATTTTATTAAAGAGTCGCTAGTACGTGGCTCCAACGTTCTTTAGCCCGAAGGGCAAAACTTTGTAGAAGTAGAGCCTCTTGTTGGTGACGAAAGTCGTCTTCTGCTTGTCATATAGGTGCATGGCGATTTGATTGTAGACAGAGTATGCATCCATAAAACTCAAGAGTTCGTGCCCTATAATGTTGTCGATCAATTGGTCGATCCTCGAGAGGGGGAAACTATCCTTACGATAGGCTTTATTCAGGTCTATGTAATCGACACAAACCCACCATTTTTCATTGGACTTCTTCATTAAGACAACATTGGTAACCCAGTCGAGATAGACCTCGATAAATCCAGCTTTTAGGAACTTACTGACCTCTTCCCCAATGATGGCATATCATTTTGTTTCGATAGCTCATCGCTTTTGCTTCCTCGGTTGATGGTCGGGATCAATGTTCAACTTATGGACAATCACCTCTGGGTTGATGCTGGGTATGTCTTGGTGGGACCATGCGAAAATGTCGTCATGGCGTTAGAGGTCCATGATCTCATCCTGCAGGTCGGGTTACACTTGCTTAGGGGAATCACCACAAGGTCTTTCACTGGAGATCCTCTCTTGAGCGACTCTTCCCGGGGATCGAGGGAAGTGATAGCCATTGTGCAGTGCTTCATCCTCAAAGCTGTGGAGTAAAATTAGTGAGCTTCTTGCTGATCTCCCCTGACCTTCCCAACACCATGCTCAGTCGAAAACTTCATTGTGATGTGGTAGGATGATACCACCGGTCGTATGGCGTTGAAGGAAGATCATCTGAGGATGACATTATAGACGGAAGGACAGTCGATCACAAGAAAGTTGATCATCATCGTCGTTTGGTTTATCCCTCTCCCTCAGTGACTAGAAGCATAGATCCTTTAGAGGTGACCTTTTCTCCAGCGAATCCGAGCAGAGGGGTTTGGACAGGTCAGAGTTGGGATCTTCCAATTCCCATTTTGTCGAAGGCAACGGTGAAAAGGATATCGGTCGAGCTGCCGGTGTCCACCAAAATTTGAAACACTCTACGGTTGGCTATAGTCATGACCACCATTAGGGCATTGTCATGGGGGTGGTGGATACCTCGGGCGTCCTCCTCGGTGAAGGTCAGTTCGAAGGGGATCATCTTCTGCTCTTTTGGAGGTTGGGATGTGAGGTGGATCTGATGTTCTGAAATGCTATGGCTGATGCTCCGAGCATGAGCTTTACGTGCTCAGTTTGAGTCTCCTCCTCCTACAGGCCCGCCAAAGATGGTATGTATTTCTCCTGTTACTTCATTGTTGTTTTGACCTTCGCGTTATTCGGTCCTCCGATCTGATGGTTCTTCCCTTCTACTGACGTACTCCCGCATGTGTCCAACGCGGATGAAGGCTTCGATCTCCTCCTTGAGGTAAAAAAAGTCACTAGTGGCATGATCGTGGTCGCGGTAGAAGTGACAGTACTTCTGATTGTCTCGCTTATCAGCATCAGTCCTCATCCGGTTTCACCATTTTAAGAGTCGCTTGTCTTGAACTTCCATGAGGACTTGTTCGAGCGTAGCGTTGAGGGGAGTGTAAGAGCGGAATTTTCTCTTAGGTCGTCTGCTCGAACATTGACCCCTGGTCGGATCATCATCTCTTCTATGCTTGTTACTGGGGACCGATGTCTGTCTCTCGTTAGTCCGTTTCTCCTTAGCCAAGCTCCCTGCACTCCTGGTGGCTTTTCGTGAGCTAAAAAGCTCCTTGGTGCTGGAGTACTTCTGAGCTCGGTTAAGGAAATCTGTCAATGTCGTCGGGGGATTCTTGCTGACCGAGAAGAGAAATCTCCCCTCTAGACCGATCATCATAGCAGGTAGGGAGATTTGATCTGAATAGCCCTCAACTTGCATCACTTTCAAGTTGAAGCGTTTGATGTAGTCCTTCAACAGCTCATCCTCCTTCTCAGTGACGATAAGGAGGTGAGTTGTTGGCTTTCACCCTTTTCTTCTCCAATGAAGTTGGTAATGAAGTCTTTGCTGAGTTGTGTGAATGAGTTGATGGACTTCGGTTTCAATTGCCAAAATCATTTCCGGCCTGCTCCTGACAGAGTTATGGAGAATGCTCGACACATCACCGCAGTTGAGGTACCATATCTACTCCCTAAAGGATTCTAGATACTCTGCTAGGTCGATGGACCCGGAGTAACGGGTAATCCGTGACATCCTGAATCTGAGCAGGAGTTAAGCTTGCATGATATCGTTGGTTAACGGCGGTTCAGTTTCCTCTAACATAGCTTCTATCGAGGTCGGGGTGTGCATGTAATAGACTTGACGTATGTCACCGATCTGATCCCGTAGCTCTTTGAGTTCGGCCTCCCAGGGGTCCTCGTTCTCGGCCATAGTTTCGGGAGCCTTATCACACCTCTTCTTCTCCAACACATGATGTATGTCAGAGGCAGCTAGGGCGAAAATTCCCAAAGCATGGGAGGGTGCACATCTCGGTGCTTCACAGGCCTGTTTGTTCCTCTGGGAGATGGCGGGAGCCTGAGATGGCGTAGAAACTTCAGTAGTTGCCCAAGCAACAACTTCCTCAACCCCCTTGTCGGGAGGAGGGTTTTGTCTCTCCAACATTCGACTTTTTTTTATCAATGTTACTGGTCAGTGCTTCGACTTGATGCTTTAGGGAGACAAGCCGACCTCCTCGGTTCTGGGACTGCTGCACTGGATTGTGGGTGCAGAATTAGCCTAAAGTTGGGAGGGTGAGTCCCAATGGTTCATAGACTGTTTTGCGAGCGCAGGGCTGGGTGCAACAGTAGTGGTCTGAGCCTTCTTTCTCCCTTTCGCCATCGTAAGATCGCTGTAGGTGATGGGAATGACTTTCAATGTCGGTTCCCACAGACAGCACCAAACTGTTGATGCAAAAATCTAGTCAACCCTCGTTGGACCTCTGAACACCTGCACACGAAGAAGAGAAAGGAGATCTTGGCTATAGCAAGGGGACCCTCCGATACCTAAGTCAGAATCAAGTAAAACTAGGTCCAGTAGAGACGATGACTCACTAGTGCATAAACTGGTGTATGTGTGCGTACCTTTCACCATTAGAGGGGTTCTTATTTATAGTTTCATGGAGTTAATTACGTGGATAGAAACCCCCCTTAATCATGGGCGTGCATTTAACATTCATTTCTCAACTGTTTCGCAAGATCTTCGGTGTAGATAAGATCAAGTAGTCTGGATCTGAAATCACGCGATGAAGACTAAGACCGAGGTCGAGCATCTGAGTTGACCTATGCAACCGTCCTGAGAAGGGGTTTTTCGACCTGAACCTTCTGGCGGGTCATATTTGAGCTCTGAAAACATATGGAAGGAGGTCAAGGCCGGCTAGCCAAGCTGATCTTCATGACCATCCTGAGGAAGAGCTCCCTGGGCTGGGCCCTTCGGTCGACTATGGTTGATCATCCTGATCGGGTTACCGACCTGCCCACATCCGAGCACCGAGACCAAGCTCCCTTCCTTGGTGAAACAAGCGACATCTTGGATGACCATCCTCTTCATCTTATCATATGGGGTGGGACATCGGGAACAGTCGTGGGAGAGCTCGGTGTTCGTGCTCTTCCAAAGAAGGTGGAGGCACTTCATTTCCTGGCGAACAAGGCCATCGGGTGGACAAATCTCATACAGTAGATTACTGGTTTCTTGGTTGTTGAGGAGCTCCTTGGTCATGATTGATACCAGTCGACCACACGACGTGCATAGACCTGAGCCGACCTCATACTTCTGGCCAAAACACTTCTACCCATAACAGGTCTAATTGTCGATTTTAAGCTGATCATGTGGATTTCTTTTTCCTTGTAATGTCTTAAGAAACACTTGGATTAATTTATCCTAACCTCCCATTAAAGGCCAAGAAAATAGATAGTCCAAAGTTATTGCAGGGAAATGAGTCTAGCCATTCATCTGGACGATTAGTCATGTTAGCCCCAACTTGATTTCACGTGCCTTGCAAGGATCACTTCGATAATGTCATACAAACCATATGAGGTGTCCGGTAAAATGGATGGTGAAGATTAATTATAGGAAATGTTTCTTTTTTATGATTTAATCATGTATCTGCTTTTTGATTGCATGTGTGCCTTGGGCAACAAATCATCCAAATCAATGGGTGGGGTTTGTTCCTGGCAATGCTAGGCCCGGGTTTGCCCCCAACACTTAAAAGACCAAAGTCCTAAGCACAATACCTAAAGAAGAGACCCGACATAATATAATATAGATGATCCGATATCTTAATCTCAATCCCACTTTGCTGCATTTGGATTGTCATAGTGGTTGATAACAATTGATGGTAAGTTTGAAACAACTATATGAGGGAGGGAGCTCTCCCTCTTTTATTTTTTATTTTTTATTTTTTATTTTTTTAAATCTTCCCTTTTCTCCTTCTCTCTCTTCCTCTCTTTCTCTCTGTCTTTTCCTTTAAAGAGAAAAAGGTTATCTTGAAATAAAGAAGTGAGAGAAGCTTTTATAGAGCTGCTGTCAAATATCTGATCTTTGTCTGGGGCTTTATTGGCAAGAACCTTGAGACAATTTTACCTAGGGTTTTGTGGGCATAGATGGGTTGACTTTTTGGGGTCAGCAGAGGTGGCAACAATTGGATTTTTGCCACTATGTTGGACTTCAATTTTCAGGTGTAATTGAAACCCTATTGCTTAAAGTGTCATGTGACGCTACTTAATTGGTCAATGAATATTGACAGAAATGGGTTTTTGGCGAGGCTTCAACTCATCTTTTTTGCCTTGCCTTGGGTTTGGAGGGGCATTAAAGAGGTCCTAAGTTGGGTAGGTTTGGGTTTTAGGAGTTTTCGGGCTATGGGGTTTTAGCATCCATTCTAGGGTTCTACAGTCTCTAACTGTTAGGGCTTTAGATGTGGTTCAAGCATTTTGGAGTTTTGAGTTTTAGGATTTTGGCTTCAGTTTTGGGGTTTTGAGTGTGGTCGATTATGCTGTTTAGTAGGGTGTCTGTTGTTGATATCTTAAATATGTAATAATTGGGTTTATTTATGTCATCAACAGACCACTTGATGCTATCGAGCAGTGGTCGATGCCATCAACAGGTGCTCGATGCCATCGAAAAAGTCCGAAAAATCCATATTTTGTCACTGGAATGTTTTGGTGTTTTACTCGATGTCATCGACAAGTGCTCGATGCCATCGGAAAAGTCCGAAAAATCCATATTTTGTTACTGGAAGGTTTTGGTGTTTTGCTTGATGTCATCGAAGTCCTATTGAAGGTGCCATTAAAAGTGCGTGCAGAATTGTGCAAGTGTGGGATTTGTTTCTTATTTCAATTGTGATACTATGTTATATTATATATAGTGGGTGTAATTGGGATTTTGGGAAAAGGAAGAGGTGTTCTACGCTTTCTAATTTGTTCCTAAGGGTTTCAAGGGCATAACTTGGGCTTGTGGAGAAGATTCGATGCTTGTTCAAATTAGTAATCTCTCTCTTGTAATTTCTACTTTTATAGTACATAACTCATCACTTTATGCTTTGGTTTTTTTCTGAAACAGTGTTTCCATATAAAATTTGGAAAGTTTGTATTTGGACTTGGTTGTGCGATTAGTAGTACTTTGTTTGATTCAACTTTGTGTGCTTCGCAGTTCCCCAACAATTGGTATCAGAGCTAATGTTGGGAAGCATATTGAATTTGAAAGCAATATATCAATGTCATCTAATCTGAAGTTCTATGTTGAAAAATATTTCGACAAAAATAATTTTGAACTATGGAAGGTCAAGATGATCGACGTACTAGTTCAACAAGGTTTAGACAATGTCCTCCTTGAAAAGCGATCGAAATTTATGACTGAAGATGAATGAAACAAGATGGATAAGAAAGTGAGAACCTCTATCCAATTGTGTTTAACGGATGAGGTCCTCTATTTGTCATGAGAGAGAAAACTGCAGCAAGTAACAGGCGGAATTAGAGAACATCTATGTGAAGAAATTTAATCGAGAATTCTTTGTACATAAAGCTTTAATTGTTCAAAATTGAAGATGGTAGAGGGGTCTGTTGTTGAGGCGCACATTAGTAACTTTAATATATTGATTTGCAAATTATTGGATGTGAAGGAAACGATGAAAGATGAAGATCAAATATGCATTCTGTTGAATTTTATCTTGACTTCGTATGGGTCGTTCAAGGACTCATTGTGCATTAGTAAAACTACCATTAACATCGAGACCGTTATCTTAGCCCTTTAGTCGAAGGCAATGAGAAAGAAAAACGGTGACGTGAGTACTTCTACAGATGCACTGGTTACAATGTGGCGAAATTCTAAGCGGAACAGTGGATCTTCACGATCGAGGTTCAAATCCAAGGGTAAGGTCAAAGGCAAGTTGAAGTGCTGGAATTATGGGATGATCGGGCACATGAAGAATGATTGTCAGAATCTTATATATAGAAAAGAGAATTTAGAGGGTTCTTTTAGGGAGGCCAACATTGCAGAATCTAGTGAGGAAGTGAACAGTACTGACCTACTCACCACATCAAAATCCGGGTACTTCAACAAATAGTGGATTTTGAATACGGGAACTTCATACCACATGACCCCTCAATGAAGTTGGTTCGCCAGTTACAGTGAGTGTGATGGTGGCCAGGTGTTTATGGGCAATGATAATGCCTGTAAAGTGGTGTGTGTTGGATCGATACACATCATGATGTTTAATGATATGGAGTATATCTTGACTGAAGTGAGACACGTTCCTGATTTAAGGAAGAGCATGATATCTCTGGGAGAACTCGTGGCACTTGGGTGCAGATTTACCAAGTTTAATCGTGTCCTTAAAGTTTCAAAGGGGGCACTCATAGTCATTAAGGTATAGAGGAATGAAAATCTTTACATGTTGATCGGGAGCACTTTATCGGGTGGATCTGCAACGTTTGTAGAGGATTTTACGTCTACACGTATGTGGCATGCACACTTAGGCCACATGAGGGAGCGGGGTATGAAAGTACTTTCTGACTGTTGTTTAATTCTAATTTTTAAAAGTATTAATTTTAATATATGCAAGCATTGTATATATGGTAAACAGTCAAGTTTATTTTTTAAGTATGGTAAACATGTTTGTAAGGGTATTTTTTATTATGTGCATTCTGATGTGTGGGAGTTGGCGCTTGTGGTTTCTGGTGGAGGGTCATCATGGTTTGTCACATTCATTGACGACTATTTTAGAAAAATGTGAATTTATTTTATAAAAAATAAAATTGATATTTTCACCAACTTCAAGTAGTGGAAGGCGACGATGGAAAAATAGTCAGGGTGAAAGGTGAAAGTATTGAGGACAAATAACGGTGGAGAATTCACTTATGGAGAATTCAAAAGGTATTGCAAAGATGAAGGGATTGTAAGGCACAACACAGTGCACCACACCAGAGCAGAATGGTGTGGTTAAGTGAATGAATCAAATTATCTTGGGAAGGGCTTGATGCATGATCAATAATGCTAGGTTGGGCAACGAATTGAGTACTGAGGCCGTTAACACGACTTGTTACTTAGTGAATCAATCCCCTTTTACGGCCATTGAATGTATAATATAAAAGGAAGTGTGGAGTAGTCATCAAGTAGACTACTTGGGACTGCGTGTATTTGGTTGCGATGCTTAGTCTCATGTACCATCAGTTGAGAGAGATTATCTAGACCAAAAAGCTAAGAAATACATCTTTGTCGGATATGGTGGTGATGTGAAGGGGTAGGCTATATGACCAGATCACATGGAAAATCATCCTTAGTCGCGACATCAAATTTGACGAAGGATCCTTGTTCAAATAGACAGATATGAGACACATGTTGATACTGAGGCGCAACCACCTATGAGAAGGAATCCGCTAAGGGATTACAGGTTACCGGCAAGATATGGGGATGACTTAAATGTTGCTTTTGCCCTCATTACAGATGAGTGGAATCCGTATACTCTTTAGGAGGCTTTTGATGGCCATATGCTGAAAAGTGAAAAGTAGTGATGGATGATGAGATGAACTACTTATACAAAAATGAGATATGGGAGTTGGTGGAGCTTCCTGTCAGTCGTAAAGCAATCGAGTGCAAGTGGATCTTCAAGAAGAATCATGATAAGTACAAGGCAAGGTTAGTAGCGAATGAATATGCTTAGAGAGAAGGTGTCAACTTCACTGAGATATTCAGACTGGTTGTGAAGCAAGTATCTATTAGATTCCTATTGGCACTGGTTGCCCAATAGTATCTACAGCTAGAATAGATGGATGTGAAGACTTCCTCCTGCATGAGGAATTTGAAGAACAGATCTAGAGGAAGCAATCAGAAGGTTACAGAATGTAAGGGACATAGAACAAGGTTTGCAGGTTGAAGAAGTCGTTGTATGGCCTGAAACAATCGCCTAGGCAGTGGTGTAAAAAGTTTGATTATTTCATGGTGAGTCAGATACTTAGCAAGAGTGAATATGATCATTGTGTCTATTACAAGACATTGAGTGATGAAAATTTTATTATCTTGGTTTTAGGCGTCGATGACATGCTTATCACCAATCATAGCATGTCTGAGATTAACTTACTGAAGACTCAGTTATCAGGGACATTTGAGTTGAAAGATCTGAAGGCTGTAAAGAGGGTTCTCGTCATTGACATACATAGATACAGGAAGGTGAGCAAGCTATGGTTATCTCAGGCTGAATTCCTTGAGAAGGTATTGATGAAGTATGAAATGGACAAAGAAAAGCCGGTCGGCGTTCCTCACACAGCTTACTTCAAACTATCCTTAGAATAATATCCTAAAACAGATGAAGAAAAGAAAGATATGTCTCGTGTACCTTATTCGAGCACAATTGGCAGGTTGATGTATGTCATGGTTTGTATAAAATCAGATATTTCACATGTGATTGGTGTTGTTAACAGATACATGTCTAACCTCGGCAAGCAACATTGACAGACAGTGAAATGGCTACTTCGATATATTCGAGGTACGCATGGTTACATCTTATCATTTGAGAAATTAGGGGCCAAGTTAGTAGGCTATGCGGATTCCGATTACGCAGGTAGTGTTGATAATAGAAGGTCGATCCAGTAACTCGTTTATACTAGTAGGTGAAGCGATCAGTTGGATGTCAAAGCTTTAGTGTGTGGTGGCTTTTTTCATAACTGAAGTTGAATATATGAAGGTGAAAGAAGCATTCAAGGAAGGTGTTTGGTTGAGAGGGATGATAAATTAGTTGGGGCTTCAACATGGGGCCGTGCTGGTAAATTTTGATAATGAAAGCGCGATCAATTTGGCTAAAAATTCTGTTTATCATTCACTCACTAAATATATTGATGTGTGTCACCATTTTATCCAACAGATATTTGAGGAAGGAGACGTGACTCTAGAGAAAATTCACATGAGTATGAATCCGACTGACATGCTTATAAAGGTGGTTCTCACAGAGATGTTCAAGTTTTGTGCAACTTTTCTAGTCTTGAGAAAGGCGTAAATGGAAGACGGAGTGCGCACGAGAAGCGATGGTGGAGCTATTATGTAAGGTGAAATTAGAGATGAGGATATGAAGCCCATGGTGGTATTGCCGTTTATGTCTTAAATCTGTAAACAACGGGGTCTATCGATGTCATCGACAGACCACTCGATATCATCGAGCAGTGGTCAATGTCATGGACAAGTTCTTGATGCCATCGAAAAACTCTGAAAAATCCATATTTTATCGCTAGAATGTTATAGTGTTTTACCTGATGCCATTGAAGGTATTCGATGCCATCGATAGATTGTTGATGCTATTGAAGTTCCATCGAAGGTGTCATGGAGCATGCGCGCAAAATTGCGCAAGTGCGGGATTTGTTTCCTATTCCAATTGTGATACTATATTATGCTATAAAGCGGGTGTAATTGGGATTTGGTTGAAAGGAAGAGTTGTTCTAAGCTTTCTAATTTGTTCCCAAGGGTTTCAAGGGCATAGCTTGGGCTTGTGGTATAGATTCGATGCTTGTTCGAATCAGTAATCTCTATCGCTTTCTCTTGTAATTTTTGCTTTCATAGTGTTGTGTCGTGGTTTTTACCCCAAAAGGGTTTTCCATGTAAAATTTGGATTGTTTGTGTTTGGAATTAGTTGTGTGATTGGTACTACTTTGCTTGATTCAACTTTGTGTGCTTCCGCGGCTCCCCAATAGTGTATACATAACCTTGGATCAAATTTATAAAAGAAAATATTATAAAATCTTTACCTTATAAGGGCGTGTTTGGTTTTCCAATTACAATCATGACATGAAAATGAGTAATGATTACTCCTATAACCACTACAACAAAGTAGGCATTTAGCTTAAATTTTTTAACCTCGGTTGTAAAGGAACTAAGGTTAAAAGTTCATTTTTTTTTACCTCGGTTGGTGAGAAACTGAGGCCAAAGGTCTGTCCTTTTGCCTCGGTTGGTGAGCAACTGAGGCCAAAAGTCTGTCTTTTTGCCTCGGTTGGTGAGCAACTGAGTCCAAAAGTTGGCCCTTTTGCCTTGGTTGGTGAGCAACCGAGGCTAAAAGTCTGCCCTTTTGCCTCGATTGGTGAGTAACTAAGGCCAAAAGTCTGCATTTTAGCCTCGGTTGGTGAGCAACCGAGGCTAAAAGTCTGCCTTTTTGCCTCGATTGGTGAGCAATTAAGGCCAAAAGTCTACCATTTTGCTTCGATTGGTGAGAAACTAAGGTCAAAAGTCTGCCCTTTTGCCTCATCAGTGAACAACTGATGCCAAAAGTCTACCATTTTGTTTCGGTGGTGAGAAGCTGATGCCAAAAGTATATCATTTTGCCTCGGTTGGTGAGCAACTGAGGCTATAAGTCTGTCATTTTGTCTTGGTTGGTGAGTAACCGAGACCAAAAGTCTGCCATTTTGCCTCGGTTGGTGAGCAACTAAGGTCAAAAGTCTGCTCTTTCGCCTCGGTTGGTGAGAACTGAGGCCAAAAGTTTGCCCTTTTGCCTTGATTGGTGAGAAACTGAGGCCAAAAGTTTCCCTTTTACCTCGGTTGGTGAGCAACTAAGGCCAAAAGTCTGCCCTTTTGTCTCAGTTGGTGAGAAACTGAGGTCAAAAGTCTGTCATTTTACCTCGGTTGGTGAAAACTGAGGTCGAAAGTCTGCCTTTTGTCTCGGTTGATGAGAAACTGAGGCTAAAAGTCTGTCATTTTGCCTCGAATGGTGAGAACTGAGGCTAAAAAGTCCTGCCCTTTTTGCATTGGCTGATGAACAACTGAGGCTAAAAGTTTGTTATTTTGTCTCGGTTGATGAGCAACGGAGACAAAAAATTTATACCTATCATAACATTCCAAATATCATTCTATCCACATCATCACTGTGAATGGTGTCTGTTCACTGATTTTGTTTTTAACATATCTTAGATGGTCACTGATCAGGTCAAGTAGAATGGAATTTTCAGATCTTTTCCATCCATCGGAGGGAAAACTAGATGGACGAACCAATTAGAAATGGTATGCCACGTGTACCGTAGATATTGCTCTACTGTATTCCTATGCCCACACTTTAAAAGGCTGACCTCCCCTCTTCGACTCTATTTTCCAGTTGTAAAGGGGAAGGAAAGGAAGAGAAAAAAATAAAATCCCCATTCTCATTTCCGTCTTCTCTTCTTTTCCGAATTCGAGAAAACAAAAAACCCTATTTCTCCGCTGCAAGAACTCGAAATCGAGCGATCGGATGGCTCGAGTCGAAGATCTCGAGCGAAAACCTTCTCAAATTCTTCCTTCCTTCCGTTCATCTTCTTCTGATCCTCCGTCTCCGTTCCGATCCGATCGGAGAATCAGCGTCCCCAGGAAAAAAACTGATCTGAGGTGAATTTTCTTGATTGTTTTCGTCTTTTAATCTCTGCTTGTTTTTTGCATTGATTTTCTGCGTCGCATTCGATGTTTCTCTGTTTCGAATGATATTAGTTACCGCCATTTTCTCAGATTTCTCAATTGTAGAAGTTCTGCCAAATTCCCTTTTGTGCTTTTTCTTTTGTATTGATTCTAATGGTAGGATTAAGTATTCGGTTTATAGATCTTAACAAAAGAAAACTACAGTTTTTTTTTTTTTGGTGAGAAAATGTAGTTTGTGCTGATATATAAATTGAAATGTATCTGTGAAAGTTGAGCTGAATAGATTGATGCATATGGTTAGATGCATGTATTATGAGCCCAAATTCTGGTTTGAATTTATGGTGATAATGATACCTAATTCGTAGTTGGAATTTTATGAAATTTTTATGTCGAGAATTAGGAGCAGAAATGTTTAGAAATTTTCTGATTGACGGACTGAATTTGGAAAAAGGCTCCGATTGGGAGCAAACACAAGCATTTTGATTGGGGCTCATTGCTTAGTGATCAAATGCGTTGATCTGATGGGACCCACCATAGATTGGCCATACCTAGATTTCTCCCTGATCTGATCCTAGCCATTTGATAGCCATGAGTAGGGACCCCCAAATCCAGCCTTATTTACCTAAACCATATATCTCATTCCATTCCAAACTATAACAATAACCTTTCCACACTAATAACAACCCAATGACGGTGGGGAGGGGTTGATCATTCTGGGATGCTATTGGGTTCAACCACAGTCCAATACTTTCTGTTTCGATGCGAGTATGGTGTCAAAAAGATTTGGGGTTTCGAATCTGCTATGACAAACTTCAGATTCAGACCATTCCAATTCGTACTTATGCATGTGGATTTCTAGTGGGATTTAAATCCAGAAGCATAAGCCCAAATCTAGTCTGTTGTGTACCAAAACCAGAGATTCAACATCCTGTTGTATTAGAGGCCATACTTCCTAAAGGATTCTTGTCTCATATCTGCTGCACAAAAATCCAGATTTGTAGTTGCCATTTTCTGCTGCCGAGCTTTAGATTCAGATTCTGAATTTTGCAACTTTGTGTAAGTTTTGGATCCATGTTTGAAGATTACAGATCTAGAAACAGAACCTGCAATCTGGTTGCTTCACCATGTCCAAGTTGCATGGGCATCTTCAAATTTATTACTCTGAAGTCAATAAAAATTGGTAAAGAAATCACACCTGTGAAGATGATAGATTGTGTATCACCCAGTACATACCAAATTAAATAGGTGAGCCATGCCACAGCCATAACCTAACCTGGTAAAGTGTCTGCATTGATTGTGAATCTGTGATTATGAAAAACTTAAAATTAGTTTGAAGAAAACTGGCAAGTGGAGGACCAATTGCCATCCCTAGGGCATCAGCAGTAACAAAAGCTGCAGAAGCTGCATCCGTATGTTAAGTGGTACACACTACTGCATATGTGATAGCGTGACTGATATGTGCAAAATCCTAGCCATCCAATAAAAAGGACCCTATGAAGGTTTGGATGGCATATGAAAATAACATTGGACCTAGGGAGATTTCAATGTTAAGCATTTTTCTACCCACTTTTTTTCCCCCCTACTGTTAGGCCTACTTAAGTTTTGGATCTACTTCAATTTTAGGTTGACCAAGATCTCTAAGCTTTGTGGCAAGCTTTCTTCAATTTCTTCAATATGATTTAAATATGTTTGTCAACCTAATTCATCGCTAATTACTTTTTTTCCAGATAAAATTATTGCCTTAGATGTGCGAGTCTTTCATTGAGTTTGGGTTGCCTAGCTTTAGTTCTAGGCCAGTCTTTCATTGAGTTTGGGTTGCCTCCATATTCTTGAATGAGAAATTGGAAGGTCCATGCGATGCATTATGTGGACTCCTAGTGTGAGTTTGGATGCCCAAGTGAATTGAATAGTGGATCGGTTCAATTGACAGGAAATGATATTTAGGTACTGGTAAGTTGTGAAACTTGTGATGACCCATAAACTTCGATGTGGATGCTTATTTTGGTTCAAATGTCAAACTAGTTTGAGCAGTTGTTGATTTATTAATAGATAGCTTATTTTGGTTCAAATGTCAAACTCCAATTTTGTTGATTTTTCCTTTTTTCTCTTCTATTCTCAGGTTTGTTGATTTGCTGCATTGGGGATTGTGGCTCATCGGATACATTTGTGACAATTGACAGTAATGGAGAAACACTTGATGGTAAGCATATACTCTGCATGCTATTAACTTTTCGCGGGCATGGTCATGCAACTCTACATGTGATCGAAATGCCAACTTTGCAATTTTTTTGTGGCATCCAAGCTGTGCAAGAGGTGGGCACCACCGTGTACATATCCTTGCCTAAAATTCAGGCTGGTCAATTCATTCGGTGGGCACACATACAAAAGCAATGGACAACCAAGAGATTGTTGTAATCGAGTCAATGGCTAAGTACCTCCATACTCATATCCATATCATGGATATCCTGAAGTTAGTTGTTTTATATCCTCCAATCATTGTGATGTTTGGTCTTTGCCCCATTCACTACCACAATAGCTGATCGAACAGTTCAGATCTCATCCACAATTTTCCACATGTATACAGTACAGTGGTCTTTGCGGCATGAGATTTGCCACATGTTCCATTTCATGCCATAAATGACTAAGTGTCAGTAAGTTAAAACTCTAGTAAGATCAGTCTTTTCATTGTGTGCGTTTGTGATCAAACAGTAATCATGTAATAGTCTTAACTTTTTTATTTTTTGTTTTCTTAACCTATTACTCTGTTTGTTCTTTATGATTGATTTTGTCTTGAACATTTACTAGTTTCTACTGATTGTATTAGGGCCTGTTTTGTTAACAGTGAAAATTTTTACTTTATGCGGAATCCGGAAAGCGCTCGACGTTAAGTGTTGTTTGTTAAACAATGAGATTAGTGAGTTTGACATATTGAGATGATAAACAATGAGATTGTTTCAAGGAAGCGCTGAAATCAGCCTCCTGTTGGAAGAAAGATTCAGGGAAGTGGGTTTCTATGTTTTTTTTAATTTTGAATGGATTATTTAAATTTGACTTTTACCAGTCTGGCTGCTGCTGCTGCTGCTGCTGCTGCGCTCTCTCTCTCTCTCTCTCTCTCTCTCTCTCTCTCCTCTCTCTCTCTCTCTCTCTCTCTCTCTCTCCTCTCTCTCCTTATCAAAGGGAAGGTTTAGCTGAAGAAGAGGACTGGAAATTGCTGAATTTTTTTATAGGATTATGTTGTGTTAGGCTTTTTTACTATTCTTGAGAAATGGGATCCTTTTGGATATATCAAATGGCTTAGTTCTTCTAATTTTGTTCTCAAGCTATGATTTGAAATTACACTGAATGACACATGCTCTGGCTTGTAGGTGATTGAGGAGGATTTCTACACGATGACGGGATTGAAGCCAGCTCGGAGGCCGAAGAAGCGATTGGAGAAGGTGCAGCGGCAATTGGATGTAAGGAATTTCATTCTCTGTTTTCGTTTTCTCCTTTCTTGAATTGCAAATTTACTGCTGGTGGGGTCTGCTTTCTTGCGTTCGGGATTGTTCATTGGTGGACCTGATCATGGAATTAGTGGATAGGCAGTGTCTTGAGAATCTCCCTCATTGGAAAATCCCTACTGCAAAGTTGGAGTATTGCTTTCCATTGCAGAAACTATTCGTTTGCAGCACAGATCATCCATCTGATAGAGGGGATGATGGTTGTGGGGTCCATCCGTGATGCGGCCTACTGGATGAACAGTCAGATCACCACCAGAAGAGTGCACCTGGCTTCTGTTGTTGCTGGCTGTGCTAAAAAAGCATGCGTGATTCTGTTTCTTGATTTTTAGTATGAAATTGATGCATTTTTAATGATTTCTCTCAGGCGACTTTCCATGGTTTATGGCTGTCCGACATAACGCCCGATTCATACAACGTTCCTGAAGTTCATGAGTCTCGAAAGGTAACTCCTTTTCCTTTTTTTAATTTTTATTTTTATTTATTTATTTAATTTTTTGCAGCTAGTTTGATTTTTTGTTGAAAATGATATGATTAGAGGTAGTCTATGATGTTTGATGCAACAAAACATCAGCTTCTGTTGTTGGGCCTGACAATTAGCTGGGCGGGCCTACAATTTGATGATCCCTCCTATTCATCGTGCTACAAAAATATCTTCCATTGGATAGATGATCTTAACCGTTGGTGATCTGGAAATAGACAGTATAGTCGATAGTTTGAATTTTATGAGAAAAATGAAATCTAATAATGCATGGTGACTTTCTGATAAGGGAGTTTTTTTGGGGCATGACCTATTTAGGCTCACCAGATGAGGACACGGATTGCATACTACCCCCGCCTGTCCCTAGCTCCGAACGGGCAGTTCTGTGGGCGGGCCCACCGTGATGTATCTGTACATCCAAACCGTCAATCCCTTTTCTTAGATTATTTTAAGGCATGAACACAAAAATGAGGCATATCCAACGCTCAAGTAGACCACACCAAATAATAATCTTGGTTGCATTAAAATGCACAAAGCATTAAATGTCAGTTGCATTAAATGCAAGAGTCATATGTGGTGTGGTCCATTTGATCGTTGGATCTGCCTCATTTTTGTTTTGATGCCTTAAAATAATATGAGAAAAGAGATAGACGGTTTGGATGTACAGATTACATCACAGTGGGCCCACCCACAGAACTGCCTGTTCGGAGCTAGGGACGGGCGGGGGTAGTACGTAATCGGCGCCCACCAGATGAATGGTTGGGATTCAAGAAAGGTGTTAGGCAGGCCCACTTGTAGAGTTGCCTATTGAACAACAAATGTTGAGCTGTATATATTTCCTTTAGTCTTTAGTCATGAAACTAATGTATGTTTCCCTTTCTGTTGCAGATCTGTTGTAGAAAACCAACATGCATACAGGAACTGTGCTAGAGTACACTCTTGCTTTGACTAGTGCTGCATTGGGTAGATGCCGTAGCAAATGGAGTGCAGTTCCAAGGACAGGGTTCATTGACATTACAACTTCAAAGGACTTCTATCATGTTTTTAGGGGCCTTCAATTTGTAAGTTGCAACCTTGACAGATCTCTTAAATTGTGATAGAAAGTCCCTGTACGAATATTTTTCAGCTCTTATGGAGCCATGGGATGGACCTGCACTTATATCATGTAAAGTTTGTGCTGGAACTGCTTCATGCTTTAATGATTCTGCATGTGACATGAGTATTTTGAACTTATATTTATTGTATAAATGCAGTTACTGATTGCCACTGTCTTGGAGCGACATTGGACCGGAATGGATTGCACCCTGGTCGCTTTTACATCACACATAGTGTACATGTGATCATGGCCAGTGAGGTTGGTGTTGTAGATATCTGCCAGAAGATGTGGCTAAGAAAGGAAGATATCTAATCGGTCCTGAAGGGGACCTTACTGAAACAGTTCATGTGGAAGGCTAGGAAAGGAAGACATTTGTAGTTTGTTTTGAAAACTTTAAATAGACTATTAATTGTTTTGTTGATATTGTGCTGATTGTTGTCTTGATGAATGTTAAATGGGTGAAATATGTATAGGTTCAATCATTTGTTGATTATGATATTGTTAGCTTTGGTTGATAGAGAAATGAGGTTAAAAAGTGAATTTAGTCTCGGTTGATGTCAAAAGAGGCTAAATCCATCTTTAGACTCAGTTTTGCCTTAGTTATCTAAATAGAGACTATAACTCCTGTAGCTAAAGGCTTTAGCCTTGATTGTTGAGAACCGAGGTTAAAAATAGTTTTAGTTTTGGTTGGAGGCAATTGAGGCTAAATTTTGTCTCAGTTGGAAACAATGGAGGCTAAAATTTTGATTTAGCCTCATTTCAAGAAAACTGAAACTAAAAAGGTTCTTTTAGCTTCACTTGAAGAACTAAGGCTATAAAAGTCATTTTAGTCTTGGTTGCTAAAACTGAGGCTAAAGCCTTTAGCCACGGGGGTTTCAACCTCAGTTTGGATAACTGAGGCTAAAGGCTTTAGCTTCAGTTTTTAAACTTTTTAGCCACAGTTTCGAACCGAGGCTAAAGCCCCATTTTCTTGTAGTGAACCGTGTGGTGAATTATCTATATTAATTTGATTTTAGCGATGAGTTTGTTATCATTGTTTGTTTTACCTAGACATCAATTGTAAAAATGATAGTTTATCTTTGCCGGCTTCTTTTAGGGCCCGTTTGATTTTCTGGCTCGAATGTAATTGCCTTGCAAATGAGTAATCATTATTTACCAAGGTAATTACCTGCATCTTTCCCAATGCTGACTTGACTGGTTACTTTGTAAACACTTAAATCGAGGAATTTGTAAAATAAATATGGGGCCCACCATAATGTGTGTGGCTTATCCACACTGCCCATTCATTATGCCAAATGAATTTAAGGCATGAGCCCAAAAATTAGGCAAATCCAAAGCTCAAGTGGACCACACCACACGAAATTATGAGAATCGAATGCCTACCATTAAAAACTTGTTGAGGCCCTTAGAAGTTTTAGATCAGGCTTATATTTATATTTTTCACTTATCCATGTCTATGTGACCCTATGAATGGGTTAGATGGTGAATAAACCTCAATGTGGGCCCAGTAAAAGAATTAACTTTCAACGGTGGACAAATTAAGTTCATTGTTTCCTTTCATGTGGGTCAATTGAGCATTAGATCTTCCTAATTTTTTCGGATCATGCCCTAAAATACTCTAATAAAATAGATGGATGACACAGATATATTATATACATTATGGTGGGGCCCATGGAATTAAGTCAACATTTATGAATCAATTTTCTAGGTGGAATTACTCACTCATTTTCAAACAAGTGAAAAAGTAATAATTACTTCTTTACCAGGGATTACCAGGATCATGGAAAATCAAACGGGCCCTTAATGTATTTAACTTTCAATTGAAATGGTAATGAAGGATATTATTTTGAAATTGGAAAACAAACACATGCATAACTATAATTACACCACAAATATAAGTGTTTGACCCTTATTTTTTCCATTCCTTATCTGCCTGTGTTTATTTGGAAAACTTTTTCAATGTGGGAACAAAATAGCTAGAATGGGATTAAGAATGACGTTTGTTTCATTAGAAACTTGAGCATCTGCAGCAGTGATGTTATGTAATCTTTCAGTTGGAGATGCAGCTTTCGATTGTAGTGTTAGATCGCAGTAACTTGGTTCATGATTCCTTGAATCAACTGATAGTGAAACTTCAAATTACTTGAATTACTGCAAGCATCATTATCAAAGATAACAGTTTAAGTGTTCTCACTTGTCATATCTTTTCCTCTTTTCTTTTGAAGAAAGTAGAACACCAATCCCCCAAAAATCAAAACAACAGCTACACCATCAACCACTCCACCTAAAAGCAGGAGAAGTTTCCTGATACTGAAGCAACTCCCACAGTTGGCATTTGTTTCCTTTGGAACCTTAACTAGATAACTCATCCCAATTTCCTTCTCAACCTCTTTCACTCCTCCCACTAACTCATAGAGAAAACATTCTTGTTGATTGCTGCTGTTGGAAAATAAAACTGCTGAGCATGTGCAATCCTCCGTGCACAAGCTCACACACTCTTCCTTGCTGACATTAACGTTTTGGGGTATTCCCCGCAAAACACTAGTCACACCCAGTAATTGTACCATCTTTGTAGCATCACCGCTGCCACAGAACCCAGCAGAAAATGGCTCATCACACTCAGATTGAACTCTTTTTGGCCATTTTGAAAATCCCATACATGTACAGGTGCTTGAGGAACTGCATATCCCATAGGGCCCACATGCGAGGGGAAGATCACATGTGCTGTTAAGTAGTTGAAATGAGGCTTCAAACTTTCCTGAATGAGGTGAATAGTAATAAAATCTCAAGTTTCCTGTCTTACTCAAGGCTAAAAATCTTATGGGCTCTCGTCCATTGGTGGGAACTTGCGCAATCTTGTGGTATTGACTATTGAAAAGCTTTAATCCCTTCGAACCCAGTTCAACGAATGAGATGCTCCGGTTTTTATTGGGCTTGAATTCCCAGTATGAATAGTTGCGGCTGTTGGAGTACAAGTACATGGCTATCTTGTCGTGTCGAATTTGGAAAGAATAATATGATGCTGAATTAGCAGAAAAAGAAGTGAGTTGAGCAGGAGCATAGAGGCGTTGGTGCCATAGTATGATGTCTGCAGGAAAGTCGAAGCTCTGCCATTTTGTATTGTTTTCAATGTCTATTAAAATGAGATTACCAGTCCTTTGTAACTGTAACATCTGCACAAGAAATGGACAGTATAATAATTAAATATCACAAGATACCGCTTTCTCAAAATAATGGCTCGGTATATTCAAATTCTTTTTTCAGGACTATGCTCCCTGGGCATGGGCCATGATGGTGCCTCTATTTTCTGTTCCAATCCATCATAATGTTGTTTGATTCAACAAATACTTTGGTATTCCAACAATATATATATATATATATATATACACTATGCTCCTATTTAGTAGTCGCCTAAAAATGTTTGGTATTTCCTAACCCAGGCATGCGTCACTGATATGCATGTTTGCTAGCGGGTAAAAGGCTAAGGGCTTTCAAAATTGTATTGAAAAGAGGAGAGATGAGCATTGAGCCTCAGCAAGTGTATGGTTTTCTTCTATAACATGCACATAAACACATAACGATCCGTACACGTCTATTGTCCCGTTGTCCAACATGTTGATCTGATGGTCAACTAGTTCACATTCAATAGAGACAGCTAAATATGTGACCCCTTCTGGTTTTGCCACTTAAAATGTGATTTAATCTCATTTTAATTTATAGTAATTTGAATTTGAAATTTTTGCAAGGACTAAAAAGTAATCTTTGATAATTAACCCCTACTTTATATATAGGCTATGATATCTAATCCATAGTTACTGTTAACTTAAAAATGAGATGAAATCATTTTTCAATGGCAACAAAATAGGGCCAGAGATTTCAATGGCATCCATCCCCCCACCCAAAGCTGGGTCTTATCATATCAATGGTTACACACACTTAAAACATTTGCTAATGAGGACCTAATAATTACTACTGATTGGGTAAACTTGTTGTTATAGAAAGAAAAAGAAAAAAATAAAATAAAATTTATAGTTGATTTGTCTCTTTAACTCATGGAGTTGGAAATTTTGAAACCTTTTTTTTTTTTTTTTTTGTTACCTTCACACCTTGTCCATAGCTACCAATCCTCCATCCGATCCGTCCACTCGAATCACTCAACTGCAACACCCCTGTTTCCAATAGCTCCAGCACACAACTCCCTGTTGGATAAAAATATGAGAAGCGGCCTGAATTCCATACTTTCTGCTCTCCGAGAAAAACTGCCAATTCACACAAATACTTCCCATCAAAGGTGTCAACGCTCAATGCAGCCTTGAAGTCAGGTACCGTCTCACCGGCATGGATGAAAAAGGCTTTTCCTTGAAGAAAACTCGGGTCATATTTACGAGGAACCGGGACAATAATTTGATTTCCGATCGAAAGATGGGAGTCACAGAGGCCATGCAAGAGAAGATGAAAAAGGATTCCTGTCAGGACAACCATTTTTGAGAGATTGTATAGAGTTCATGAGTTTTGGTTGGGAAAAGGTTGGGGAGGAGAGCCCCAAGCATTTATAGTTTTTCTTTATATATTTTGAACTGTTATCTTTATCAATTTTATTCAAAGGATTTTATGAAATGACACCTTTTAAACTTTTTTTTTTTTTCCTTCTTTTCTTTTCTTTCTTTAGATGTTATTTTACCACTTCCCAATTAAATTCAAGTAATGGTCATTAGCTTATTTATGAAAATGATACAAATTACCACTAACACCTGGTTATATCCTTTAATACATATTGATAGAAGTTTTTGCTGTCCATCATCTTGAAACAGTCTAAATCTCTGTCCACCTACTTTTTTTTTTTTTTTCTTTTACCTGTCTTTGAATGTTTCAGTGCGTTATCTATGTACTTTTGAATGTTCTAATATCCAAATTCACTAACTAATTAGTTTTCCCTGGTTCAGATGTTGTCTAAATGTCTTGTAGGAATAGTCGGGTTAGTGAACGGTCTAGATCATTGTCCCACCTTTGTTACTTTTTAAGAGTATTTTGATTGTTTTCAGAAATAACTAAATCACTATAACTTAAATAGAAAAGAAAGTGATAAAATAATAATTTCTTCAAAATAGAGTGGTGATATCTTGTCCCACCTTTGTTACTTTTTTAAGAGTATTTTGATTGTTTTCAGAAATAACTAAATCACTATAACTTAAATATAAAAGAAAGTGATAAAATAATAATTTCTTCAAAATAGAGTGGTGATATCTAAAGATAAATGTTTTGGGTAGTGCCGTCTAATTAAGAAAAGATGGCCCATGGGTAAAAATCCCGTCACTCAAAGGCGGACGCGGATTTCCTGCGAAAGCCTTTGCAGGAAGTTCCTGCGCAAGGATGCTGGTTTGGGCCCACCGATATGTTTTTGATGAATCCAATCCATCCATCCGTTTTTCGAGATCATTTAAGGATTTGAGATAAAAAATTAGTTGTATATAGAACTAAAGTGGGACACACAAGAGGAAACAATGATCATTCAGTGAGCACCGTTGAAGCATTCTTATGCCCAAAAAATTATTGTAACAGTCTATATTTTTGGTTTTTTCACTTCATCCCATTGACAATGACCTTATAAACGGTTTAGATAACATATAAACATCAAGGTGGAGCCGGGGAAGATTTCAACTGTAGAAATTTCTTTCCCTAATTTTCCCTCTCGTGTGACGCACTTGAGTTTTTTATCCGCCTCATTTTTTGTCGCACGCCTTAAAATGAGATCTCAAAACAGATGGACGGAATGGATTTCTCACATACATTGAAGAGGGCCCCACCCAGATCGTTGCGCAGGAACTTCCTGCGATAGGCTTTCGCAGGAAATCCGCTAACTGATTCTCTGGTAGGCCCTCTGGAGCATTTATTATTTGGTCCCCGTGAAAAGTTTTCTTTTAATAATGGGCTTGTAATAATTTCATTTTGACAACAGAGCCGTCGTTCACATGTGAATGGGGGAAACGGATTGGCTACTCCCCCTTACACCTGCTCGTGGCTGATGTTCGGTGCTATGTGGGCCCCACCATGATATATGTGTTTCATCCATTCCGTTCATACATTTTTAAAGATAATTTTATTTCCTTATCCCAAAAACGACAGGGATATAAATCTCAGGTGGACCACACCACATGAAAACAATAGTGATTGGATATCAACCATTAAAATCCTCTTATGGCCCACTATACTGTCTATTTGACATCAAATCTGTTGATTAGGTCATAAAAGCACAGATGAAGAGAAAAAACAAATATCAGCTTGATCCAAAACTTTTATGGCCCCCAAAATGTTTTTAATGGTCAACCCTCATTCAATACTGTTTCCTGTAATGTGGTCCACTTGAGATTTGGATATACCTCATTTGTGGACTTATACTGTAAAATGATCTGTAAAAATAGATGGATGGCATGGATGAAACACATACATCATGGTGTGGCCCACATAGCACCGACCACCAGCCATTGGCTGGTGTCAGGGGAGTAGCCAATCCGTTCCCGTGAATGGGTGGTTGTATACGGACGCGGATTTCCTGCGAAAGCCTTCGCAGAAAGTTCCTGCCTGGAAACCTAGGTGGGGCCCAACGTGAAGTTTGAGAGAAATCTAACCCGTATATCCGTTTTTTGAGATCATTTTAGGATTTGAGACCAAAATTGAGCAGTATCCAAGACTCAAATGTGCCTCACTAAAAGAAAATGTGGGCAGGGAAATTCCTACCGTTGAAACCTCTCTGGGTCAACAGTTATTTTTAAATGAAATCCATACCGTTCATAACGTCATTATTACTGGGATGAATGGAAGAAACAAATATTACCCTGACTCAAAACTTCTGTGGCCCCACAAATATTTCAACTGTGGAGGTTCAATCCTCGCTTTTTCGGCCCACTTGGGTATTAGATCCGGTTCGTTTTTGACCTGTTGTACTAAAATGAGCTCACAAAACGTATGGACGGGGTGGATTTCTCACAGACCTCACGGTGGGCACCACCTAAGTTTCCGGCGCAGGAACTTCCTGCGAAAGGCTTTCGCAGGAAATCCGTTGCCTGCTATTGCCACGTGTACCATTACGAGAATGGTAAGTGAACTACAGCGAGGACAATTCTTTCGCAGTAGTGGAAGCCACCTGACCACAAACAAAAAAGCGATTTTGACCGCATCAGCATTTATAGCTGTACACAGACCGAGTTACTCCGCTAGGTCAATCGACCCGACTCGAAAAAAAAAAAAACTCATTCGACTCGATTTGGAACTAGTAGGAGAGAATCGACTTAATTTTTTGAACTTATAAAAATTTTGAACCGACTTCGAGCTTGCCCAAGCTCGATTCAACTCCGGATTGAACCCCAACTCAAATCAAACTTGGATCAAACCAATTTGATGACTTGGTTATTTTGATATATTGATGTTGTTCAACAAGTGTTTGATGAAATGACTCAAGCAAGTGTTAGCCGGTGGTGAGGAAGGTATAGATATGAAACAAATACCCTCGTATTTTGATTTTGATGTTGCGTTCGGAGTGTTTGATGAAATACATGTGAACTACTGTTGTTGTTGTTGTTGTGTTCACATACCGTGAGAAATTGAAGGTGCACTCCATGTGTTTGAGAAAATGTCGCATAAGCTCAATCTTGGCTCGAACTCGGCTTGAGCTACTAACCGAACCAAGTCAAGTTAGCTAGTCAGGCTCAATGACTAAGCCGAGCCGAGCCGAGTTCTAGCCGACCTCAACTAGTGGCTGAGTCAAGTCGAGCTTGGCACAACTTGACTCGTTTCGACCCGTGTACAGCTCTAACTAGCATCCTGATATTGTTGTATGGCCAATTCTTCAAAGAGATTGGACCTTCTAAATATTCCGAGTATAGCCATCTGACATGCTTTGAAAAGTTTTTTGGACTAAATTGCCCTTTGTCTTTGGATAAGTACTTGTACGACTTTGAATGAAGAAGAAGTCATGTGTTATTTCAACCCTGAGAAAGTAACGTGGATGAAAGTCTTCATTATGCCCATTGGAATGTATATCCAATCCTTTCATTTTGTTTGAAGCCATTTATTTTTATAGGAAGATGTTAGCGTCTTGCTGACACCATCTCTCTGTGACCCACAAAACCTAATAACCCGTAATGGTGTCTATTCTATACAAAATATTTTCCTGTGGTATGGTCAATGTGACTGACATATATGGATCATTCTTCTAATCATGGTCATCCATCAAATTCTAAGGATAATAGATGGAGTGGATGAAGTAGATTCTACACATATGTGATAGAGTACCCCAAGCTACATTGTACGTGCGATGATAGAAAGGGCTAAACGTTGTCTTTATTCACTTTTACAAAGCTTCTTCTTCTTTCTTCTTTTTCCTAAAAAAGTGAAGATCATCAAACCACTGTCAGTGAGGGTCGTTGTTTCTTTCTGCCGTTTCTCTCATCTGAAACCTTCTTCCACCACGAGGTTAGCATTTTATTTTAGTCTTTTGTTAAGTATAGGATGATCGAAGTGGAGAAGTGATTTCTATAGACTAAGGGTCGTGGTGATCACCTAGTAAGGTGTGATGGTCAAAACGTGAAGGGTCAAGCTTGACAACTAGAAATTGATAACCTCGACCCTGTACATTTGAAAAGGTGAAGGTTGTGGCTGTCACAACCTTGTTAGTACAGTTGTCAAACCTTGACCATTGACAATTGACAACTGACAACCACGACCCTTGATAGTTGAAGACCCTTGACAATTGAAAATCACACCCCTCAATCAACCCTTCAAGAATTCAAACCTCGATCATTGACAATTGACAACTACGACCCTTGACAATTGACAACCTTGACCCTTGACAATCATGACCTTTAACAAATGACAACCTCGAACCTTCATGTTGTCAAACCTTGACCCTTGAAATTGGCAAACCTCGACCATGGTCAGTTGAAAACCACGACTCTTGAAGAATTTAAACTTCGACCATGGTCAGCTGAAAACCACGACCCTTGACAGATGACAACCATGACCCTTCATAGTTGACAACTACGACCATTAACAGATGACAACCATGGCCCATCATATTTGACAACCACGACTCTTAACAGATGACAACCACGAACCATCATATTTGACAACTATGACTCTTCATATTTGACAATCACGACCCTTAACAGATGACAACCACGACCCTTCATATTTGACAATTATGACTATTAACAGATGACAACCATGACCCTTAATAGATGACAACCATGACCTTTCATATTTGACAACCATGACCCTTAATAGACGACAACCATGACCCTTAACTTATGATTGACGTAACACCTAGATCCCTAGCTCAACTGGCAGACTGAGTGGAGATACCTCGTTTCAACACTTGAGGTCTTGATATCGATCCCTAGCGAGGGTGGCTAACATGGAGTGTGTGAACTGACAAGCTACCCCCCCCCCCCCCCCCCCCCCCCCCCAAAAAAAAAAAAAAACCAACTTATGACAACCACGACCCTTAACATATGACAACCATGACCTTTAACAGATGACAGCCACGACCCTTCATATTTGACAACCATGACCCTTAACAGATGACAACCACATCCCTTAACAGATGATAACCTTGGCCCTTAACAAATGACAACCTCGACCCTTCATTTCTGACAAGTTGTACTCGTTCATTTTTATTGCAGGTTAACCCATTTTAGAAGAATATGGCTCGTTGGTCCATCCTATGCTATTATAATGGAAAGAATGTATAAAAAAGGGATTTTTTTTTTTATATGTCAGTAGGGACTCGAAAGGAGTTGTTGTGAGGGATGATATTACGTATCAACAGCTCCTACATAAAATGCATCATGTTACGAAGACTACACCAAATGAATTTGATTTGATAAGGTTGTGTACGGTGAGGCAGTACGTGGATTACTCCATCCATCTAAAACAAAGACAATGAAGATCTCGAAGCATATATGCTATTCTGTGGATGTTCACAACCCCAAGTACAGAGTCATGATGTAGTAATAACTCGATGAGAACGAGGTCGAATCCACAGGGAATGAGGAACACGGTCTAGAACTAATCTAAATTTAATTTGATTGATCTACATTTTTAATCCAGCGAGATAAAAAGACTTTTGAATAATAAAGATAAAAGACTAAGGATACAAGAATCTATCTATAACAATCTCAATATTAATCTACTTGATTCAATGATAACTCAATTGGAATCGAAGTCATGTCCTATCCTATCCTATCCAATTAGGTGATGAAGTAATTAAACCAAACATGAACTCTTCATTGACCTAGCCACACATGAAAGAGTATTGTGATGATTGGAATAGATTCTATCATCTTACCATGCCTAGGAGACGATAGTGAACAACAGGATTTACCAATCTCACAATCTCAAAACAGGAAAAGAAGATATTCAAAGCTATCACAACATCTATTGTAATTTGAGTCATAATAAATCATAGAATACTGAAAATATTCCTTAAATCAACTAGATATTAATGAAGTTCAACATAAACTTTAATCACGGTAAGATAAACATCAAAATAAACTATAGATTTCACCCCTTAGCCTTAGCTAAGAGATTAGCCTAAGAAGACTAACATCGTAGAAGAAAAACAAAAAGATCAACTAGAAACTGTGAAGAAATTGAAGTACAAGAATGTTGTCAGTGCTCCACATATACCTTTTCTCCCTTTCTAAACCCTAGAAGATTCTTTGGAACGTCCTAGGGACTCTTATTTATAATTGTGAAGCTCCACCTTTCGCACCGTCCTGCAAATTTCGCAAATCGACTTTAGATTTACACACTTCTATTAACTTCAGTCGGACTAAAGTTGTGTCTGAAATTTATGTGTAGAATATTTAGGTCGGACCGAGTCCAACCGAAATTGGCTTCGATAGGACTGAAGTTGGCTCAGGTCAGACCGAATTAAGCCTGAAATTCTTAATTTCTTGCTGGACAATTTTCTACGATTTCGGTTGGACCGAAGTTGGATCAGGTCGGACCGAATTACAGTTTAAAAATCATGATTCTTGCTGGACTATTTTGTGCACTTTTGGTCGAACCGAAGTTGGCTCAAGTCGGACCGAACTGTTTGTTTTTTCTTTTGTTTGACTTGTGTTTTTGCCAGTCTTTTCTCCATCCTTTGCACTTGCTTTTCTTGGATCTTTGGCATGTTTATTCTTCGTTAATAACTTCCAAATCTCCGAACCTTACTTTGTGATCTTTTGAGCATTAAATCACCGCTTTCATCCTTGTTTTCAAATCAAGATCTCAAATTCACCTTGTAAGAGAAACATGTATGAATATAGTGATTAAGCATCATCATGTTTAATAAATCAAGGTATAAATGGGGGAAAATATGCAATATTTGAGTCTCAACACACCCCCAACTAGCATTCTGCTAGTCTCGAGCAAAACATGCATGAAGTAATAATCAATCCTCAAGCTTCAAAACCTCTCTTGGAAAATAACCTTTTGTGCAATCAAGTATGAATGAATAGGATTTCAAAGATGAGAGAATGAAAATTAAAAACTTGGAGCCGAATCTCATGAGTAAACAATTGCATCAAGTCTTCCTTCATCAATTAATTATTAGTATAAGTTCATATATCAATTTCCTAATGTGCTCGGTGATCCTTAACCTACTTTTCATAGAAAAAAACTATTGTTTCATTGTGTTAGCAATGTACATCAATTCAAAGCAATTAGATTAACATAAGCTCTGATTTCGAACTTATTCCTTTTTTCCTTCTTTTTCCAGTTTTTGATTTTATATATATGACCCTTTTTTATATTAATTTCAGTCTTTTTATTTTTTTTCAGAGAATTTCGCATTTGAATACATGGCCTTTTTGTCGATCTCACTGTTTTTTAACTGGTTTTCTCTTCTTTTAAGGTGGATGGAGATCTCCAGACTTGGTTCCCAATGCTTCTTAGTGATATACATACGAAAAATCAGAAATTCTAGTATTCTCCATAGAAAATAAATCAAGTGTGAATGTGTGAATTAGATCAAAGTGATATTCAAACTTTTCTTTTAGTCAATCAATTAGAAGGACTTAGCGATGGTCCACTTAGTTGATCAAACTCCATCAATTCAAAATTCAAACTTTCAATCATATTATCATACTAAAAAATGTTCTTAATTACGTAAACTATCACTTCCAAACAAGTCTTTTTAACTTGAAAAATTGAAAATTTTCAAAATTTTTGCTCAAGATATAAGAAAACACTGATTAGTCTAACTAATCCACACCCCAACCTAAAATCTACATTATCCTTAATGTATAAACATATGCAATGAGAGAAAAATTAAGAGCAATGAAAATAAAGGGGAGTAGATGAAAAGTACCTGTGAAGTAAATACAATCTTCTAATAAAATGTGGTTCTAGTGACTAAATTACTAAACCACGAAAAACAAACTAATCCTAAGAAAGCAAATAAATTCTACTCCTAAATAGGAAAGCAAGGGAAAATTACTCAATCATGTAGCAAGGTTTCTCCTTCAGCTAGTATTTTGATAAATTTCTTAGTAAGTTTCTCAACAAGATCATCCAAAAGCCATTTTTGCAGTAAGCTTGGATGCCCTGGAGCATGAATGTCCAGAGAAATTTATGGACTTCAGCAAAAAAAAATTCTTTTAATCCCTTAAGGTATCCAAAGTATATATGATTCACATTTGACAGAAAAGTTTTCAATGTTAGTACACCACGGTGAATCAGAGACTACAAGTATGTGAAATTCAAAAAATTCTCGTCAGGCAGTGTAGTCTCAACACATTCCAAAGTTTCATATTTCAGTTCAAATTTCAGTTCCTCCTCCTTTAATGGTAAATATTCTAGATTTGTGGAAGGAGGTGCTTCAGAAGAATGATTCTCTCGATCAATATCGACTACCAAGGTATTGTCTTGCAAGGCGTCTACTATGTCTTGTATCATATGATCATTTGAATCTGCAAAGTATGCCAAGAAAACCTAAAGAGTCGAGAGATTCAATTAAGCGGACTTGTTTTCCACATTGAGGTCTATGATGATATGCCCAAGGACTCCATCTTCTTTTAGGGTAGTGGGAAACATACTCTCGAATGCACTCATAATAATCATCATAATCTATGTTGCATAAGTGATACGTTGGAACTCGGGAGTTGGGCTTTGCTCGACCCCCGATTTTCAGGGCGTTACACCCTTAATGAAAATATCCGCTAACTGTTGGTCGCCACGAACAAAAAGAGTACAAATAACATCGGCTTGTACATTTTCTCGAACGAAGTGACAATCCACCTTAATATGTTTAGTCCACTCGTGATAAACTAAATTTGAAGCAAGGTGCATTGCAGCCTGATTGTCACATAACATTTTTGTTGGTTGAGATTAACCAAAACCCAAATCCTACAATAAGGCCCGGATTCAAATAACTTCACTAGTGGTTGAAGCCATTGCTCGATATTCTACTTCTGCACTCGATGACGCAACAACATTCTGTTTCTTACTCTTCCATGTTACCAAGTTACCTCCAACAAATGTACAATACCCTGTTGTAGATCTTCAAACAACTGGACACCCAACCCAATCAGCATCAGTATAAGCAGTAATGGAACTGTGTCCATTTTTACACATCCATATACCTCTTCCTGGAGAACCCTTCAAATACTGTAAAATTTCATTGACAGCATTCATGTGATTAACTCTTGGTGCATGCATAAATCTACTGACCAAACTAATTGCATATAAGATATCTGGCGGAGTAATCGTTACATAAATTAGTCTACCAATTCATCTTTGAAATTGACCAATATCAAAAAATAATTCACCATCATCACTAAGCTTACCGCCACTGTCAGTAAGAGTGTCTAACGGTCTTACTCACAATTTTCCAGTTTCCTGTAACAGGTTCAACACATATTTTCATTGATTAAAAAATATGCCCTTTTTTTACTAGGCAATTTCTAATACAAGAAAATACTTTAAAACTCTCAAGTCTTTAATAGCAAATTGCTTGTGTAAAAGAGTCTTGAGCTTTGATATTTCATTTTAATTATCGTTTGTAATCACTATATCATCAACATACACCAAAACAATAATGGTACCTGAAATACCTTTCTTAACAAATAGAAAAGGATCTACAGCACTCCTTTATAGGTCATTAATCATGAGGACAGAACCGAGCTTAGCATACCAAGCTCGAGGTGACTGTTTAAGCCCATATATAGCCTTTTTCAGTTTACACACTAAACCAAGTTTGGATTCTTGTGGATGACCAGGTAGTACGCTCATATAAATTTCTTCTTCTATGTCACCATGATGAATGCATTTTTTACAACCATTTAGAATAATTTCTAATTTTGATTTACTGCCAAGGATATAAGAATTCGAAATGTGTTCATTTTCGCAATGGGTGCAAGTGTCTCTTTATAATCTTCTCCATAAGTTTGAGTAAATCTTTTAGCAACCAATTTCGCCTTATATCGTTCCACGGTTCCATCGCTCTTATATTTTATTTTATATATCCAACAACACCCAACTGTTTTCCTGGAGGTAATCTAACAATGTCCCACGTTTTATTCTCATCAAGTACCTGCAATTTTTCTTTCATAATATTTTTCCAAACTGGATTGGAATTAGCTTCTCGAAAGGTCTTTGATTCTTGATCAATAAATACTGTACTCAAGAAAGTAGAATGATACCGAGTAACATTATCATATGTCAAATAAGCCTGCATAGGATAAGAGACAGCATGGTAAGTAAAAAAATCTTCCATTCTTTCTAAAGGATGAGTCTCTCTACTTGATCTCTGTTGGGTTGGAGGTTACAGCCCTTAACCAAGGTACATAGTTAATACCATTCAAGAGGACTGATGAAAGCTTCCAACCAGGATTTGCATCCAATTCACCCATTGATAAAGGAGAAATGATCAGAACAAAAAAACAAAGAGACAAAAAAAAAAAAAAAAAAACAAAAAAAATCCGCATAAAATGAAAAAAGGATGCATCACGTTTCCTTCTTTCTTAATGATGAATTAGATCATAACTACACGAGATCTTCCGCTCTGATACCATATTGCAAAGAAGAAAAAATATAGCAAAGAAGAAAATACACACAGATTTATGTACTTCGGCCACTAGTGTAGCAATCCTATATGCACGGAAGAAGAGGATGGGAGATGTTATTATTCATAATTACAATGGAGATTACAACAACAATATATAATTACAATGGACATAGAATGCTAATAATGGAGTAACCTATTTTAGTAAAACTATAACTACAAATAATCAAATCAATCCATAAATAGAAAAAAAAAAGTTCACCATAAATCTCTCTTTTCCACCAACAAATCCACACCGAAAAAACAATTCATGATGCATTTGGATCTCAATCCGTTCCAAGTCTAATTCATATCTAGATACCTATCTAAAAGAACTATTCTAGTGCTCCTGGTTGCATTGGGATACTTGGTCTGAGTCATGATTGTTGATTTACCTCAGTGATGGAAAATATCACACTAATATGGTAAATATGAACCATTTGATCAATAGTTTTTAATATGGACGGTCAAGATAATTTACATAAAATAGGTCCGATCAATAATTTGATCCATCTAATTATTGGACCTATCATGGATGCTTATGATTCTAAAGAATCTCGTTCGTTAGTCAATTGCAACCATCCAATCCATACTTAGAAAATGGAGGGTTGTATAAGATAAGGCCACATCAGAGATGGATTCTATCATCCCATCGGTGAGATTTTTGTGTGATAGCCTGTGATATGTGTTCTGGTCTTGATGGACAGTACGGTAGAGAACTATTGAATGGACTGTCCGTCTGTCCCAGCAAAGGAAGCGGATTGGCTGGTGTACCACGCACCAGCGACATAGCTGATGTGTTGACGTCAGCAAGTTCTGTGGGTCCCATCATGAGGTATGCATTATATCCAAATATATGCAAACTGTTCATCCATTTGGCGATCTTGTCATAAAGCTTAAAAAGAAAATTAAGTTAGAGATAAAGATCAAGTGGACCACACTGTAAAAAGCAGTGGGGTTTGAACTTTTACCATTGAAACCCTTTTGGGGTAAGAGAAGTTTTGGATCAATATCATATTTGTTTTACCTCTTCATCCAGGTCATTGTGACCTTATGAACAGATTATATGGAAAATAAACGTTACGGTGGGCCTTATGAATGTTTTAACGCCCTATGAATGTTTTAACGGTGAAAATCACTATTCTTGCTGCTATTTGTGGTGGGGTCCACTTGATCTTTGTATCTGTCTTATTTTTCGTTTCAAGCCTTACAAAGAGCTCACCAAATGGATGGACGGTTTGGATATAACACATACCTCATGGCTCATGGTGGAACCCACAGAGGTTGGTGAGGTAAGCACACGAGCCAATTCGGTGATGTGTGGTACACTAGCCAATCCGCTTCCCCCATTAAACCAGTCAGGGGGTATCGGAAGCAATTGGCTACTGAAGTGATGCCACCTAGTTACGTGGCCCCACCGTAATGTATGTGTTGTATCCACGCATACATTCATTTGGCCATATCATATTATGGCATGAGCCAAAAATTAAAGCAGATCTAAAGCTCAAATGGACTCATTACATATAAAACAGTGGGATAGTGATGACGAACGTTGAAACCTTCCTAAGGCCCATCAAAATATTTGAGATCCAACTTATTCATAAGCTCACACAGACACATAAGAAAGGAAAACACAAATATTAACTTGATCGAAAATCTCTATGACCCTCGAAAAGTTTTTAATAGTAGGCGTTCAATCTCCACTATTTTCTATGGTAACGTCCACTTGAGCTTTGGATCCGACTCATTATTTAGCTCATGCCCTAAAACAATCTCTCCAAATGAATGGATGGTGTGCATATATCATGGTGGGTCCACGGGACCTGGTGATGTATTTTAGCAAGATAGCTACTAAAGACATGATAGCTAATCCTTTTACGTTAGAATATGACCTGGTACTATTTCATATGCTTGTCAAAGAGGACCTGCCAACTTTCGAAAAGGTTATGAGGTTGATAGGGGGCCATTTCATATGCTTGCCAAAGAGGACCCAACAACTTTCAAAAAGCCTTAAGCCTGGCAAAATTAGGATTTTGAATAGGCGTGCATGACAACCTGGCCCAAAATATTTCAAAATCTGGGCTAAGACCAACCCTAGGCCGGGCCTATTGGCAACCCTAGAGGTTGAGTACATACTCGACCATGTCGGGCTAATGAAATGGTGTCATGGATTGATGAAACTTGGTATTATTGCCTTGATCGGATCCACTAGAGATTTTTTGTCGTTGTTAGAGCCCCATGAGTTATAAGAGCTTCTAGTCGTATTAGTGTTGAGAAAAGTCTTAAATCTGAAGGTTTTGAGGTCATTCGACCGGTCGTGGGAGGCGCTCGACCGGTCGTAGGTTCGAACCCTGGCACGACTCAAAGTCCAGCGAGTTTTTGTTGTTTTTTACTGTAGCTACGACTGATCGAGGGTCAGCTACGACCGACTCGCTACGACTAGTCGTAGGTTACGCAGTTTGTTCCACGATTTTGCGCAAAACTGCGGATTTGAGTCCTTTCGCAACTGGGATGCGGAAGGGAAGTTTCCTAAACTATAAATAGGTATCCCTAAGGCTTTTCTAGGGTATGGTAATGTATGCTAAGGCTTCCTAAAGGGGTTCTAGGGTTATCAAAGGGTGTAACAAGGATGAGATTCGAGGTTGTTCGAATCGAGTAAGTCCTTTCTCTTTGTAATTGATGTTTTCATAGTGGTGATCTGTCGCTTTGTGCCTTGATTTTTTCCCGCAAGGGTTTTTCACGTTAAATCTGTGTGTTCTCTTGTGTGTGTGCTTGGTGCCATTGGATTACCATCCTAGATCTAGATCTGTGTGATTCCGCAGGCTAAAAACCCCAACAAGTGGTATCAGAGCAATCGGTTGGGGCACAGATCTGAATATGAGGGATTAGTAATAATGGCAAGCGCTAGGTATGATATTAAGAAGTACTCAGGGAAAAATAATTTTGAGTTATGGAAGATCAAGATGATGAGTTCTTTAATCAAGCAAGGCGAAGATGGTGCTCTTGAGGAGCGGAAGTCCACTATGACTGATGGTAATTGGAATACTCTTGATAAGAAGGCTTTATCACCGATCCGTTTATGTCTCACGGATGAGGTTCTCTACAACGTCATGAGGGAGAAAACTGCGGCTAATTTATGAGAGAAGCTAGAGGATGTTTATGCGAAGAAATCTTCTGAAAATCGCCTGCACTTGAAGCGGCAGTGGTATAACTTCAAGATGGCAGAGGGTGGAGATCTGGAGGCTCACATCAGCAACTTTAATAAATTGGTTTGCAAATTGCTGGATATGGAGGAAGTGATGAAAGATGAAGAACAGGCATGTATGTTGTTGAATTCTCTCCCGGCGTCTTTTGAGGCATTCAAGGACACTATGTGCAGCACGAACAAAACCCTGAGTATCGATACAGTTATCTCAGCTCTTTAAGGGAAGGCTATGAGATAACTAAACAGCGACATGGGGACGTCTTCTGATGCACTGTTTATAGTGGGTAGGAATTCAGGACAAGGTACAGGTTCTTCAGGTTCTAGATCTAAATCCAGGGGCAAGGGCAAAGGAAAGGTAAAGTGCTGGAACTGTGAGAAGGAAGGACATGTGAAGAGGGATTGTGAAAATCCTAAATCTAAGAGGGAAGATTCTGAGGCTTCATGTAGGGAGGCCAACACTGCCACTTCAGATAAATCGAGTGAATGTGATGGTGATGTTTTATCTGTGTTTACACTCAGACGGTCATACGATGATCATAAGGACGAGTGGATGCTAGACATATGGGCATCTTTTCACATGACTCCTCATCGGAGTTGGTTCACGAGCTACAGGGAGTGCGATGGTGGACAAGTATTAATGGGCAATAATATTGCCTGTAATGTTGTGGCTGTTGGTATGGTACGCTTCAGGATGTTTGATGGGGTGGAGCGCACCTTGACTGATGTCAGGCACGTTCCTGATTTGAAGCAGAATTTGATTTCTCTTGGTGTGCTTGAGGTAAAAGGATGCAAGTACACAGGTATTGATGGTGCTCTTAAAGTATCTAAGGGGGTACGGGTAATCATGAAAGCGCAATAACTCGGTAACTTGTACAGGTTGATCGGGAGCACTTCAAACGGTGGAGCTACGGTAGATGTAACGGATTCTACTTCTGCACGTGTGTGGCATGTTGGGCATGACCACATGAGCGGGTAGGGCAGGAAGGCTGAGACGTGTGGAGCAGCCACCTGTGAGAAGAATCACACGGCATGATCGCGGGATATCGGCGAGGTACATGGACGACTCCAATATCGCAGGGGATTCATCTTCTATTCAGACGGCTCTAGGTGAGCCTGGTGCTGAGAAGTGAAAGGTGACTATGGGTGATGTGATGGATTCGTTGTACCAGACCGACATATGGGAGCGGGTGGAGCTTCCAGTAGGCCGGTGAGCGGTTAGATGCAGGTGGATCTTTAGGAGTATACAACATAGATACAGGGCGATGTTGGTAGTGAAGAGTTATACTCAGAGAGAAGGGATCGGCTTCTCAGAGATATTCGCGCTGACGGTATAGCAGGTGTCTATTAGATCCGTGATTGGCCCTGGTTGGCCAACGTGATCTTGAGCTGGAAGGATGGATGTGGAGTCTGCAATTCTGTAAGGGAAAGTGAAGAGCAGATCTTCATGAAGCAACCAGAGCGGTTCGAAGTTAAAAGGGTTGAGAAAAGACTTTGCAGGAGGTCGTGGTTCGACCTGTCGCCTAGGCAGTGGTTTGATTCCTTCATGGTGGGACATTCAAGATGAAGGATCGGGGGGCTGCAAAGATGGTTCTCGGCGTTGAGACTGAAAGAGGAGTAGACTTTAGTAATCATAGGAGGAATAATTTGTGTGTAGGTATTGATCTAGGATGTGATGGGTCAGGTAAAGCCAGAGAGTGCGTTCCCTACGCATCTCTCCTCAAGTTTTCCTAGGGACATGTCCCAAAACAGATGAGGAAAAGCAGGATATCTCATGAGCCTTATTCGAATGCGGTGGGCAGTGTATGCCATGGTCTGGATTAGACCGGTTATTTCACAGTCTATCAGTGTTGTGAGCAAGTACCCCGACAAGCAATATTGGGTAGCGGTGAGATGGTAAAAAGACTACGTCATTCTTTTGTGAAGACAGGAGCAAAGGTGGTTGGGCATGTGGATTTAGATCCCGCAGACATGATCAACAAGAAATTCCTGTAGAGAAGTTCAAGTTCTGTGAAACTTCTCTGGGCTTGACGATGGCGGAAAAGAAGGACAGAGTGTGCAAGAGAAGCTATGATGTGATGCAGAGATAAGAGAAGAGGTCAAGGAGCTACACGGTTGAAGATTGAAGACTTGGTGGAGATTGTTGAGAAAAGTCTTAAATCTGAAGGTTTTGAGGTCGTTCGACCGGTCGTGGGAAGCTTCGACTGGTCGTGGGAGGAGCTCGACCGGTCGTAGGTTCGAGCCCTGGCACGACTCAAAGTCCAGCGAGTTTTTGCTGTTTTTTTACTGTAGCTACGACTAGTCGAGGGTCAGCTACGACTAGTCGAGGGTCAGCTACGACTGGTCGAAGGTGGGCTACAACCATTCGAAGACTCGCTACGACTAGTCGTAGGTTACGCAGTTTGTTCCACGATTTACGCAAAACTGCGGATTTGAGTCCTTTCGCAACTGGGATGCGGAAGAGAAGTTTCCTAAACTATAAATAGGTATCCTTGGGGCTTTTCTAGGTATGGTAATGTATGCTAAGTCTTCCTAAAGGGGTTCTAGGGTTATCAAAGGGTTGTAGCAAGGGTGAGATTCGAGGTTGTTCGAATCGGGGTAAGTCCTTTCTTTGTAATTGATGCTTTCATAGTGGTGATCTGTTGCTTTGTGCCGTGGTTTTTTCCCGCAAGGGTTTTCCACGTTAAATCTGTGTGCTCTCTTGTGTGTGTGCTTGGTGCCATTGGATTACCATCCTAGATCTAGATCTGTGTGATTCTGCAGGCCAAAAATTCCTAACAATTAGGCCATTTAGACAATCCAATGGATTGATTTATAATGTCCATTTGGCCATACTTAGATTTTGTGGGCTACTATGGAAATATTGCACTAATCTAACCATCATAACTGTCCGATGATAAGCCTTTAACATGAACAATCAAGATCATTTATATAAAAACATGTCCAATCAACTGTTTGATCCCTCTGTTTGTTTTATTTGTTGGCCCCATCATGGATTGCTCATGATTCTAACCATCTCATCCACATATCGAAAAAAACAGGGCTACAAAAAAGACCAAACCAAGGATGGATTTGTTCATCTGATCTGTGTAATTTTTACAGTAACTTAACACAGTTCAAATCTATCAATTGGACTGTTGAACAATGTAATTTACAGTGCTCTTAAGAGCTCTGCAGCATCGAAAAAAATAGCATGTACCAAGTCAAATAGCCAACCCAACCTAATCTTATTATTAGATTGGAATTAAGTACCCAAATCTTGCTTGGTCACTAATTGGGTTATGAGTATAATTTGGGTTCAACAAATGATAAAGAGTGGGTGTTAAAAGGAGAGTGGATTAGGTGTTGCCCTTACCATGGGGCCCACCTCGTATATCCACATTGTCCATCCATTCTGTCAACTAATTTTAGGGCATGATCTAAAAAAATCCAATTATGATTCAAGTCCTTGGATTCTAGGGAGTTTCAACATGAGGTCTTGGGTTAGAGTACCCATAGGCGTGAAATCTCACTACAGCATAAACTTAGATTAAGGGAAAGAGAAAAGGCATATAAGCTTGATCTAATACTTTTGTGGTGCATTAATGCTCAATTACCATTGTTTCCTATGATATGGTTAGCCTGTGAATTCAATCTACCACATTTTTGGCCCATGCCCTAAAATAGTCTGGCAAAATGGATCGGCAATATGGATATATGGTTCATATATTAAGGTGGGCCTGTGATAAGGGCCACACCTTCTTGGGCGAGGCAAGCCGCACCTAACCACTCGTAAAAAGGGTTTTTGGAGTGTTTTGTGGGGCCAGGAGGGTCTAAAAGTCTGCTCAAAGTTCAGTCACATCAATCAATATGATTATGGGATAATGAGCTATTTTATGATGGATACACATGATGTGGATGCTGTTATTAAAATCGTGTTCATGTCACTAGCAAAAGTACGTGTGAAATGGGGATCTATACCAGCCACAGGCATGCGAGAGGAAAAAAAGAAGAAGAAGAAGAATGCATGTTACCTGCCCCAAAATAATCAAGAGTGGGTAAATCTCGGCCATCAGCTAATAAGTATATGAAACTATGGTAATATCATGAACACCCTCACATTTGTTTGATATCCTTTCTTGTGTGATTTTGAATATTAAAGATCAAAGTCTAAGTTCCCTTGGGCCCTACCTTGATGTATGTGTTGTATATCTATACTCTATCCATTTTTCTAGCTCATGGGCCTAAAAAAGGTATACCACACCATAAGAAATAGTGGTGATTAGATGCTTACCATTGTAAACTTCTTGAACCTTGCCTTAATATTTAATTGCTATCCAACATATTTGATAGGGTTAAAACGACCTAGATAAACAAAAATATCAACTTAATAAAAAAATTTGTAGCCCAAAAAATGCTTTTAATGATCAATTACCACAATTTTTGTGGTGGGGTCCTCTTGATATTGATCTGCTTTAGTTTTCGGCTTACATTCTAAAATGAGTCAGAAAAACAAATGAACAATATAAATATACACCACATACATCAAGGTAGGTGCATGGCTATTACTTGGCTAAACTCAGACAAGTCTAACCTAACTAATCCACATGGATTGCCTGTGGATTAGTTAGATTGCCTACGTAGGTACCTACACCAGCGTTTTCCTCGGAGTAACTATAGCATGGACGATTCACATCACTGGCTTATCTCAGCGTGCTCCCGTGGCTGGCGACATAACGCTCCGTCGGACGCAACTTCAATGGATCCCTTGACTGTGGAGATCACTGTGATGCATGTGCCTTGCATCCACGCCGTCCATCCATTTTAATAGTCCATTTTAGGGCATGAACCCAAAAATTAAGTAAATCCACGTCTCAGGTGGAATGCTTATTGGCCATCCAACCTCGTGATAAGATAACAAAGACCTCGATGGAGGGACCATGCAAATTTCAACTTGATCCGAAACTTTCGTGGCCTATAAGAAGTTTTTAATAGTCAATAACCAATGTTTCATCTCGCGTGGTCCATATGAGATTTTGATCTATTTCACTTTTGGGTTCAAGATATAAAATGAGCTCTCAAAATGGATCGGCGGCATGATTTAAGTCACATCCATTAATGCATAACGTGGCACAAATACATTCCTAGCATGGTTGGATTGAAAGAAGGTAAACCATAAATTCACCATCACTTTTGATTCGGATATCGTTATCGGGCACATAATCTATCAATCTTTATTGAAACCGGCCATCTGATATGAACCGATCCACATCTGTCCACTTTATCAAAAAAATGCGCACTAAAATAAAATTTTAGAAAAAAATTTACTATTTTTAATAATTCTAAATTTTTTAATACTTTTTTATTTTTCAAGTTTTAAATTTTCTTTCTTTTTATAAGCAACTTTAATCATAGTATGACTCTTCTAACAAAAGTTTATTTGAAATTTTTATTTTTAAAAATTAGACTTTAGAAGAGTTTTATTAGAATTCAGAATTGTATTAGAGTTACAATTTTGTTATTTTTAATAATTACGAATTTTGGGTATATATATATATATATTAATGATATAACATGGATATACATATCAAATAATTATCAATCAATTTACGAATTTTATAGAATTTATTTATATTTTTCCCCGTGGATTCAACAAGTCTCTGAGGAGTCTGAAGAAGTTCCGTGAATTCGGAGTAGTTATCATTAAGGAAGATGGTGATTGAACTCATCACGCTCGTTCCTGTATCAATTGGTATTAAAGCGAGAACTCCCCTCGAACCGACGGCAAATAATAAATGTATGGACCAAAATTCTATTGACGGTGATTCAGGGAAGCATTATCTTTTATAAAGAATAGAGGCTTTCCACCGGGAGAGTCAACTAATCATGCAAGGGCTGCAAGCAACCATCAACTATATTGCGGATCCACTAATTCCACCTTGAGTCCAAGGTAGTGCTCAACTGCCATGGTTATTATACGATACAACATCGATTTTCGTAGAGCACCACTCAATGATGATGAATCATAAGCCACCACTTCGATTGTGAAAAAGTCATTGTACATGCCAAAGGTAGAGATAAATTTACAACGGTACATCATCTTTTGAACGAGGTGCACTGTAAACCAAAAGATATGTAATGTGATCATTCATATCAAGAGCAGTGAGAATCTCATGTCCAAAATAATGGTAAAAAGGTTGCAACTAAAAATAGAAAGACAACTACCTCCGTATACAATTGGACGGATCAAGAAAGTTAGCAAAACAAATGTAATCGAATAATATACTATCGTGTTTTCAATTTGTAAAAAATAGAAAAATTAAATACTTTGTGACATAGTTGACATGAAAGCTTGTCATATGTTACTTGATCGACTATGACAAAATAATATTGATGCTACACATAAAAGTCATAATAACATATTTATATTTATTAAAGACGGTATAAATATTATACTTGTCCATATAGGAACGAAGAACCAACCCAAAACTTATAAAATTGAGGAACAGTCTCTTACATCCGAATACGATTTCATTAAACAATCCGAGGAAACAGTAAATATAAATATATTAGCTGAAAATAAAAAAAATACACACATTGATTTTGTCTTAAGGACAAGTTTGCCTAATTACCCACATTACAAGGAATAGTGTGAGATCTTGCAAGCACAAGTAAAGTAATTGATCCATATTAGTCAAGTCAATGAGAGCGTGACTACATGTATTGTGTCAACTCAAGTGCCCTAATGCCAAATATAAGAAAATGACTAATAAACATCAACATCGGAAGTTATATGAGAATCATGAGATATGTTCGTTGAGTAACTTGATGACTAGTTTTTTTTTTTTTTTTTTTCAAGTGGAGGGTTTGATGTAGAACATGGTAGAGATACATCATAGTATGGTTGGACCGAAATAAGGTGAAATGTAAATTGGCCATAACTTTTGATATAGGTGTCATTACAGGGTGCATAACCTATCAATCTTCACTAAAATGGGCCATTTGAGGTGAACCAACCCATAAAGTGGGTCACATTTGTCCGTTTTCGTTAGAAAATACACAATTTCCACTAAAAAAACAAAATTTTAGGTCAAATTTAATATTTTTATTAATTTTGAATGTTTTAATATGTTTTAATTTTTAGAGTTTTAAATTTCTTTATAAAATTATTTTATAAACAATTTGTAATCATAGCATGACTCTTCAAAAAAAAAAGTTTATCTGAAATTTTTATTTTATAAATTAGGCTTTAGAAGAGTTTTATTAAAATTATATTTTATTAGACTTAGAATTTTACAATTTTTTATAATTACAAAATTTAAATATAATTTTTTCTATATTAATACGTGATGTGGACATACATATCTAACAATTAACAACCAATTTACAAATTTTATATAAGTTATTTATATGTTTTTAAAAATTCCGTGAACTTGGAAAAGTTGTCATCGAGGAAAATGGTGATGGAACTCAATCATACCTTATATATCAAAGGCGGCTCAACTGTCGTATCCATTGAAGTCGCGTCCGCTCCATCCTGATACGTGCGTAAGCATTTGCGTCCTGCCCGCAGGGCTCTTCGGGCCTTAGAGGACGTGTGACTTTTATCCACGCCGTTATTACATTTTGCAGATCAATTTTAGAGTATTAGTCAAAAAAGTAAGGCAGATACCAGGCTCATGTGGACTACATAGGAAGCGGTGGTGATAATGACACCTACGGTTGAAACTTTCCCAAGGCCCACCTTGTGTTTATTTTACATCCAACCTGTTCGGGAGGTCATACAGATCTGGATGAAGAGAAAACACAGTTGTCTTCTGTGGCCCCGTAGAAGTTTTTAGTAGTGGACGTTCAATCTCTACTGTATGGTCCACTAGAGCCTTGTATCTGCCACGTTTTAGGCTCATACTCTAAAATTGATATGAAAAAAAATGGATGAACGGCGTGTATAAAACCCTTATATGATGGCGGACCCCACACATAACCTGCCTGGACCGATTCCATCCAGGGGCAGTACGCAATTCCCTTCCGACACGTGTGCCTTACCCGCCAAACCTACCTTCAGAGTTATTTCCCGCCAAATATTTCCCGCCAAAAACCACATAAGGTAGGCGACTCTCTTCTTCCCTCCTTCCCAAAGCCTCAGCAGAGAGAGAGAGAGAGAGAGAGAGAGGGGAGCGATGTCTGGTTGGGATGAAGGTAAAGTATTCTACAGCGATCAGGCACAGTTCCCGGGCGGTGGAGGCGATCCTGACCATGGATCCATCACTCGCCATTCCGCCCTCCGCAAGTTCAAGGAATTCATCCGTAGTTTCCATGGAGAGAAGGGCGATTTCCCATACAGGTTCCTTTTTTTTTTTTCCCTTAATAAAAACCCCTCTTCTTAATCTCTCAAAATCAATCTCAGCCGTTCATCCACACATCTTCCTCAAAATTTCCCCGTTTTGCAGGGAAAGCCTCGTCCAGAACCCTAATTACCTCCTTGTTGCCATGGAAGACCTCCATTCCTTCGATGCTGAGCTATCCGATAAGATCCGGAAGCTTCCCGCTGATTACTTACCCTTGGTATTACTACTGCTACTCTCTCTCTCTCTCTCTCTCTCTCTCTCACACACACACACACACACACACACACACAGATCTGATGATGAATTATATGATCTTTTGCTTTAGTGGGGCCCACGGTTCTGTGATCTAGGCTTTTTTGTCTGATGGGCCCCACCATGGATGGATTATGCCCTGGAAAACTTACTAATATGACGATCCTAGCCCTTTGATCAGCGGCCAGCAAATAGACGGCTAAGAAAAAAAGTGCAGAGCGGTCCACGTGTTATGGGAAAAAACCCATTTTTTTGACGGATAGGATCTTCCAATATGATAAATCTATTTGGTTATGGCGCCATTTATGGAGTGGCCCACCAGATCAACGGTCTGGATCCTACATGGCCCCTGCTTGTACGGACTGAGGAACCGATGATAGTATGCATATCCTCAGGTGGATGCTGGCAATCTCCTATCGTGTCCAATTTATGCTTTTATCTATTGAAACGGATTTTGAAACCACAGTTTTTTTCTTTCTTTCTTGGTTTTGTTTTAGTTTGAAACAGCAGCAGCTGAAGTGCTTGCAAGTCTACGGTCGAAAGTTGCTGGTGAAACGGGCGAAATGGAGGAACCTGTCACAGGGGAGGTCCAGATTTTTATCTCTTCAAAGGAGAATTCGGTCTCAATGCGATCTCTCGGGGTTAGTATGACTCTCTGTGTTTGGGTTTTTTTTGTCTGAAAGTTGGGATTTTTAGAGCATGCATTGTATGATGCACGACAGAACAAAAACGTCTTTTGCTTGGCCCAGCAATTCATTGGTGGGCCACCATTTGGTGGCAGTCTGTTCAACTGGTGGGTCCCATTATGGACTGTCATGCTACTTTTTTTTTTTTTCCAATTGGATGATATTAACTGTCTGATTTAGTGGATACACCCCTTAGTGGCAAAAAGTGTGTTGATCTTGTGGGTGAGATTCTTTGATGGGGGTGATTCTTCAGGTATACCTCATTGTTGATAGAGCCCACTAGATAATGGTGTGAGTTATACAAACAGGGGCATTCCTGTACTGTTGCTTGGCAACCAAAAGAAAGGGCTGTTTTTGTTCTGTCAAACATTGCTATTTCCTACACCATTCATTGATTTTTGGCCTCTTGACTTTTGGTCTTTTTTTGATTTTTTGGGGCATTGGAATAGGCTGAGTTTATCTCAAAGCTTGTTAAGATTTCTGGGATCACGATTGCTGCATCGAGAACAAAGGCAAAGGCGACATATGTGACTCTTTTGTGTAAGAACTGTAAGAATGTCAAGACAGTGCCATGTCGACCTGGGCTTGGTGGTGCCATTGTTCCCCGATCGTGTGACCATGCACCCCAGGTATAGCTTTTGCCCACCTTTTCTTTTATGTGGTTTTCTCATTTTCTCTGGAATTCGATTGCTTTTGCTTATTTTGTTAGTTTTCTTGTGTCTAGCCTGGCGAAGAGGCTTGCCCTTTAGATCCTTGGATCATAGTCCCTGATAGAAGCAAGTATGTTGATCAACAGACACTGAAGCTGCAGGAGAACCCAGAGGTAAGCAAGTACCTCAAACCCAAAATAATCGATTCCTTGATATATGATATGAGATGTACCTTCAGATAAAAAAAAAAAAAACTGATGTAAACAAGTGCCATAGTTGGAATAATTGAATGCTGGCTTTCGTTGTGTAAATATGAATAATTCAAAAGTTTGGACCATTTATATGAAGATATGCCACCTGAATTGGACTACTAAAGTAGGTTCTCTCCCTGAGTACCATTGAAGAAATGCAAATCCCTAACATACCACGGTGTATTCCTCGCTTCCACAAGTAATAGGTTGTGCAGTTTCTCATTGAAACTCTGACATTGTACAAACCCACCTCTTGTACAAATCAAGGTTCTAAAATCTGTGCTATGCATTTATAGTTGCCGAAGGGTGTTACCATTAGGTAATGGTAGTGGCTGTTATAATGGTTGCTTCACCCATAATGAAAAGAGGAGAGAATACCTGAAAGGCTGATCTCTGTCTGTGTGGCATCTGATGTGGTGCTCTGGCATGGTACCATACCTAGCCTCTTGAGTGAATCAAGGTTGTTAACCATGTTACTTGTATATAATGGCCAAGGGAGGCTAGGATTATGTAATGGCAATGACCATTATAACAGGTGTTTCGCATATAATGGAAAAAATGGAGGAAATGCCTGAAAGCCTGTTCTGTCAGCAATTGTAATCTTCGGCTAACATATTTTTCTTTCCTATGGAAGCCATTATTTAAAAGAAAAAAATGGGCGTTTAAGAAAAAATTGATGTAATTTATATTCCATTGAAATGTTATATGCATAAAATTCTAGGGCAGTTTGGTTTATGGTTATTAGTGTTTTTTTTAAAAACCATGGCAATGCATATAATCAGCTATTTCTGACCATTGGTCTTTTTTCACCTATGAAAGGATGTGCCAACTGGAGAACTTCCGCGGAACATGCTGCTGTCCGTTGATAGGCACCTCGTTCAAACAATTGTACCCGGTACAAGGCTGACTATCATGGGAATTTACAGTATATTCCAAGCAGCCAGTTCTGCAGCGTAAGATCCATAATTCTGGATGCAATTGCTTGTTCCTGAATATCCATCCTTTTTTTTGGAGATCTACTAAATTGGGATTATGTGGTTGGGCTTTTGTAGGCAAAAAGGAGCAGTTGCAGTTAGACAACCTTATATCAGGGTTGTTGGAATAGAACAAGCTCATGATGGAAACTCAGGAGGGCCATCTGCCTTTACGCATGATGAGGTATGGCCTGATAACATTTTAGAAGCTATTAAGCAATAGATATTGAGCATGAAATAACAAAACATCAGTATGGTTGAAAAAAAGTAATTTAATGGTTTGATGCAGCTAGATGTGATGTGGCAGTGTTTGGTTTGTGTTCTCATAAAACTACGTGCCTTGGTATGCAGGAACTAGAATTCAAAGAATTTGCTCAAAGACCAGATTCATATGCAAAGTTATGCTCCATGATTGCTCCCTCTATATATGGCCATGCTGATGTGAAGAAAGCAATGGCTTGTCTTTTATTTGGAGGATCGAGGAAGGTATGCTAATGCCATAACTGCCATTTTGTTTCATCTTGGATGCTGATGTTTCATTGCATAATCAGCTCCTTTCTGTATGCAGAGGTTGCCAGATGGTGTGAAGTTAAGAGGAGATATCAATGTCTTGCTTTTGGGGGACCCATCTACTGCTAAATCACAGGTTAGTGCTATCCTTTTTTGCTTTGTTATTGGCCTTGCAATTGCTCAAAGCTTTGAGGAGAGGAACTTGATTTGGTTGAAACTGCTTCCATATGAGGATCATGTCGTAGGTTCATATCACTATGGAATCAATCTACAACATTATTTTAAAGGGTATGAGTGAATACTTATGATGTGAAGCCCTATATGGTTGTCTCAAGCTTAACTAACGAATGACTCAAATCGATTTGTCTCCATCTCAGGTAATAATTTGAGACAAGAATTTAAAAGATCCTTTGTTAGGGCTAGTATGGGATGGAGGTATAACTCCCATAAGTAGACTGAAGGATAACAATGGTTGAGCGAGACATTCACTTTAATGTTGAAAACAATGAGATTATCGCCAACTCAAGCAGATAATAGTCAATGAATGAAGCAGTTCATGATTTTACTGCATATTTCATCTGAAATTCTCCAAAATATTCATGTTATCTACTTGGGGTTTGGTCTCAGACACATTTTTCAAAGTACTTGTGTGTTGGTCTTATTTAATCTCAACTAGTAAATAGGGATATGCCATGCATGTTAGCTGTTAATGCCTTTGTGGGCAGTCGAGGATTAATGCCCTAATATCACTAAGCTTTGTGCCTGATAAATGTCTTTCTTTTATTAAGTTTCTCAAGTTTGTCGAGAAGACTGCTCCCGTGGCTGTCTATACATCAGGGAAAGGCTCATCTGCAGCTGGTCTTACAGCTTCTGTGATTCGTGATAACAGCTCAGTAAGTTTTTTAACCTCAGTTAATACACTGAATATTGCAGAATCCATGGGTTATTAATGTTTCTTTTTCAGTTGGTTTCATTTACCATCTTGTGCTTGTATAACATTCCCCTATCTCAACGCCTTGACAACTTTAATTCATACCTTTCACAATATCAGCGTGAATTTTATCTGGAAGGAGGAGCCATGGTTTTGGCAGATGGGGGAGTCGTCTGCATTGATGAATTTGACAAAATGAGGGTCGAGGACAGGTAAATACAATCTCCTTCTTCTTCTTCTTTTTTTTTTCAAAGAAAACCTTGATTTCTAGTTTATCATTCACATCCATATTTCTTTTTCCTGGTTCTGCAGCTTCTTATAATCCTGCCATGGGTTAGGTATAGGAACTCATATTCTGTTCTACCCTGACATTCCATTACTTGCGAGATCCAGGCCATCCATTAAGTGGTCCCAACAGCATGTGGTCTGGCCCCAAATGCGTGTGATCTGCACATCGACTGTGGACTAGTGGTCAATTCCCTTAATTATCCATTATTCCGTACATGTGGCACCCAACTAGTGACCAGACTCAGGCCACCACAGATGAAGTGGACCACCTAATGAATGGCTCGGATCCTGCGGATAAGTTGGCCCATGTGGGGAGAATAGGATTCAGAATCCTACCCCTGCAAGTAGCCATCGCATTTTCCCTTTTAAGAAGCATGTTGCTCTCTTTCCAGCATGCTTTAACAGAATGCTCTATAATCATGTATTGTACTTCCACCAGAGTTGCCATTCATGAAGCCATGGAGCAGCAGACCATATCCATCGCCAAAGCAGGAATAACAACCGTGCTCAATTCTAGAACGTCTGTACTTGCAGCAGCCAACCCCCCATCTGGGCGTTACGATGATCTTAAGGTCAGAAATTTGTAACTTGCTAGCAGTACCTTTTTCCTCGTTATACTCTTTTGCCATGTTGTTTGTACATAGACTAAGACATGCTTTCTTCTCAGACTGCACAGGATAACATTGATCTGCAGACAACAATCCTTTCTAGATTTGATCTAATTTTCATTGTGAAAGATATCCGAATGTATAGTCAAGATAAGGTATCTGCCATCGAATAAAATTGTCTAAAATTATTTGTAGTTTTTATCGTGGTTTCAGTATTTGTTCAAGGAAGCAGGCTAACCCTCTTTTTTTCTTTTTCTTTTTTTCTTTTCTTTTTCTTTTTGAAATTCAGCTTATTGCTAGCCATATTATAAAAGTTCATGCCAGTGCTGGCATAGCATCCAAGGATACTGATTCTTTGGAAGGAGAGAATTGGCTGAAGAGGTATCTAATCATCTATGTCCAAGAGAAATGTCAAGGCTACTTGCAACAATAGATATGAAAATCCTGCTCTCCATGCAAGTTCCAGGTGGTGTATGCCAGATCCAGATCATTCATTAGGTTGGTTCCACCATGTGTCCTGCTCTGGAAATCAAGCCAGTGTGTTTTCAGTTGGTGGGCCACAGGCGCGTAGAACAGATAGATGGTTAGAATTTACCAACATGGTCCAAATTCGATGTACGCTTTGCCCACCTGGCAACCAATATGACATGGCTTTTAGGCCACTGCACATGCATTGGAGTCCTGGATCTTACATGTGGCAGGAGCAGGATTCGGGGTTCTATGCTCACAAGTAGCCATAGCAAGGACTCGTTGCCCACAATCCTAGGGCTTTGCTTTAACAAGTACTTGTATTTCAGAATTCATAACCTCCTACTCTTCAATGTTTGCAGATACATTGAGTACTGCCGTGTTCACTGCAAGCCTCGGTTATCAGATTCTGCTGCCACCATGTTGCAGAACAACTATGTAAAAATCAGACAGGTATGCTTGTGTCTATTAGAAAATTTGTTAGTTACTTCATCATGGATTTTTAGGGTTCCTGTTTTACTAATTGGGTTGTGCTTGGATTTGCACATACATTCTTGTAATTGCAGCAAATGAGGCAGCAGGCTAATGAGTCGGGGGAGTCAGCTGCAATACCGATTACTGTTAGGCAGCTTGAAGCTGTAGTAAGGCTAAGCGAGTCACTGGCAAAGATGAGACTGTAAGTAGCAATTCTTTGAAAATCCAAACAATTATGGAATCGAACCTGGGAGTTCTTACACATCCCATGTCTTATTTGGTGATTGGCTTCATGACCTGTGAATAGATGCATAACCAGCAACTATATCCCTGATGCTCAGCCACGCAAAATGGCAATTCTTGCTCATCCTAGTGACCGAACAGGTGGGTTCACCATTTGCTTCTGTAAATGGTTCATCTGGTAGGCTTGTGATGGATGGCCATGATGCATGAATATGCTCACCAGACATTGCCCGTAGGAATATAGCTTTGTTGGCCACATTCAATGGGAAAAGTCCATTGGTGGCATGGTGATCATCCACCCATGATGGGTCCACCTGATGAACGGACTGGGTCATTCATTGGAGTTGGGCCCCACATGTACAGTTGGCTGGGCAAGAAGGCTGTTTTGCTTAGTCTAGAGCCGCTCTTGAACGAACTGCAGATTTTATTGTGTACATGGGCTGTATATTGCCTGACTTCAAAAATCAGGTCCTTTGTTGCAACGGAGGAGCACGTTACGGAGGCACTCAGGCTCTTCAATGTTTCCACTATGGATGCTGCCCGCTCTGGGATCAATGAACATATGAATTTGACTGCTGATATGGCAAATGAGATCAAGGTTTGTGTTGGACAGACAATTAGACATTCTTAACATATGTATTATTATTATTATTATTATTATTATAGTTCTGGTTAATTGGTTACCCATACTCATGTTTGTCCATGGTTCTTTAAACAGCAAGCTGAGACGCAGATAAAGAGAAGAATGGGAATTGGAAGCCATATTTCAGAGAGACGTCTAATTGATGAGCTTGCCAGGATGGGGATGAACGAATCCATTGTATGTAACTTCTCTGTACTAAGCCTCAGCAAAACTACAGTTTGCTGATGCTTCCGATGCACACATGTAGGAGCCATGCGGTTCAGTGTCCCTGACTGTTGATGGGCCCCACCTTTGATGGGGATGTCATAAAAATTCTTGCAGATATGAATGTGGCCTAGAAATAGATGGTTATGAGGGAGAAAAAAAAATTACCGCAATGGATCATTCGATCTAAGGCCCTCTTTCCAATCAGGGAAATGAGACTGGATTTGATAAATCCATTTACTTGTAAAATGCATAGATTCGCATTGGATTTGGATTTGGAAAATCCCAAGGTCCACTGAGTGGAAATTGAGCTGCTAATCGTCAGTTTTTAGAGCATTTACTGAAATTTCAGAGCATAGATTTATAGTGGTGTGGATTAGGGAAATCCACGGATCTGACAAATCCTCGACAGGAAAACAAACAGGGTAGGTTCAAATATCCATGGATTTTGCAAATCCCTCCCTCCAAACAGCCTCTAAGAAAACTTTGGGGCATACCCCAGTCCACAATCCAATGGTCTGCATCACTGAACCAATGGCCCCAAATGTATGGAATTAACCCCATCAACCTGTTCTTAAATTCCCCTCTTCTAATGGCTGCTTTCTATCAATGTTCTGATCAATGTCCTTATGACTGCCAGGTGAGAAGAGCTCTCTTGATTATGCATCAGAGAGATGAAGTGGAGTACAAACGAGAACGACGTGTCATTGTTCGCAAAGCTTGATATCTACAATATTCACAAACTCCAGCAAATATTAAAGGAAAATTCATGTAATCAAAATGATGCCTTTCAGGAGGTTTCTCACGTAAGCAAGTTTGGTGTGGCCCATCTTCATTAGTTCATGATATGGAGTTGCATCATCAATTTCAAATTTGATTGTACCAAATCATTCGTCTTCGTCTTGCCCCAGCTTCAGTAGTTCCTGATATGGAGACGCATCATCAATTTCAAATTTGATTGTACCAAGTCATTCATCTTCGTCTTGCCTTCATTTGTGCTTGACTCCAATCTATTGTTTAAGTATCTCCACCCAAGTACAGTAATATTGATTAACAATCAAGGCCCAACTGAATGAGAAATCATCTGTAGTAGAGATGAACACGAGGTCTCTAAAACTCATTCTAAAAGGCCCTACACCGAGGCATGCTCTCCAATAAGCAGTTTAGGGATTCATTTCATTACTGCCCAAAGGATCATTTTGATATAATATCGAAAGGAATCTCAACTGTCCACATAGCAATAGAGGGTGCGACCTGGAAATCTCCTTTTATTATCAAATAAGAAATCGAAACCATCCTATCAGTTGGCTGCATTCATACGGTTAAGGAAGAAATGGACAACAGTTGGAGAAGCATCATCTAATAAGTGCACTACTTGGGCTGTCCATATGTGGTGGAGCAACCAAGGTCCGGCCTGCCATTTTATGTCTTCCAGATTGACAGGTGAAAAGGGTAGATGGATCATATGAATAAACAGGCATTACTAATTTTCCTCTCTTCCTTGACACCATCCACTGTTCCATGTACCCTTTGTGCTTGTGAAGCTCCAACAATCGTTAGTGTGAAACCCGTGTTCAAGGCTTTGATTGGATGTTTGAATTTGAATAATTGCGAGAACATCCAGTTGGGTTGAATCTGGAAGTTAAAAATAAATGCATAAAACTCTTGATAATGTTTATTGAAATCACTTACCTTCCAAGTCTAACTTAAGGGGGTGTTTGTTTTTTAAATCCCCTGTAAAAGCACTGAAATAAATCATTATTACCTTTTATGAATGTTGAGTGAGTATTTCCTAGTCTAAAATAAGTCCGTTTTACCATAACATTTTAGGGCAGACTTGAATTTGCGTGCCTCTCTGTGATGTGTGACTTATCTATACTGCCCATCCGTTTTACCATAACATTTTAGGGCATGAGCCAAAAAAACATAAAATTAGGCAGATCTGAAGCTTAAGTGAACCATACCACGGGAATCAGTGATCCTAAAGATGTTCACAGGTGAAAAGTATTTCCTTCCTAGGGCTCCACATTGATGTTTGTTTGTCATATAACCTATTCATAAGGACAGAGGCATGGATAAAGGGGAACACAAATATCAGCTTCATTTAAAACTTTTGGACCCCCAAAAAGTTTCCAACGAATGGCGTTTAAAGCTTGCGGAAGGGATCGACGGTGTGGATAAGTCACATGCATCAAGGTGGGCCTCACCATTGAATGCTGCTGAAATTACAAAGGTAAATAATCATTATCCCATTATGGCCATTTAGAAGAGGATTTGAAAATTGCAATGGAGATGAGTAGGGGATATCTTCGTTGGGTCCCACATTTTGTTGTTGTTCCTCTCAGAAAATCACTTTGGTTAAATGATCCCAATCTCTCAATTAATACTTGGGAAAAATAATGATGTACATTATTATGACATCCGTTGATGCAATTTTCACATAGACCCTCCTTGGTGAACCCTCGTGGACCTGCACAGAAGAAAGTGAGAGACAAAAGAGACTCTGTCTAGTACAGGGGACCCTCCGATGCCTAAGTCAGGAACTTGGATCTTTGTAGGAGATGATCTAAGAAAAAAAAAGTCATCAGTCGTGTATGTGATTGAGTATTATGGATATACCTTTCACCATGTAAAAATCCCCTTATATAGTCGAGAGGGAAGGCCATACAAGCGGGAAATCTTCTCTATTTAGTAGGGAAGGTAATGCCGTTGGAAGCCTTTTCCGTTTAGGACTCCTGATGCACCGGAGATCTTCCCGCACGGGTATCCAGATCTCCCGGGGATCTTCTCGAGATTATGGTCGTCCGAGGTCTTCGGGATCTAATCTTATCTTCGGGAGAGATCTTCAGGCCATTAGAGATATTCTCGGACTATTCATTCGAGGCAAGGTCGAGCAACGGAGGTGCCAGATATAATGGAAGTAGTATCGAGCTGTTCGATAGATCAACATTCACCTTGGTTGAACTTCGACAGCTATTGACCTCATCGGAGACAGTGTCGACCTATGGCCAAGCTATGGCTGACCTATGGTTCAGTTGACCTGTAGTCGAGCTATAGCTAACCTATGGTCGGGCCAATCTATAGTCGACCTATAATCGACACGTGGTTGTGCCGATTTGTTCAATAGGCCGGCCGTCTGTCGAGTGGTGTTATGGCTATGCCGACCTAATTTGTGGTTGGCCTTCCTTTGCCAGTCGATGCCTCGTAAGTGGTTTTAGCCCATTGGGTCCGTGCTGGTTGTAGAGTTGGTTCCTTTTTACAGGTGGTATTATTTTTCCCCCAACAACATCCATCATGTAGATCCCACCCTTGATACCTGTCCCTCTAAAAAAAAAAAAAAAAAAAAAAAAAAACGCTTTAGTTGGATGATATTAACCTTCGATCAATACTTAGGAAAATAATAGTGCATATGTAGGTCCAATCATTGATGTAGACATTGATCATTAAGGTCTCACCTTTGATGGCTCATATTCTTCTAAAAAAGCCTTCTTCTCAACAAATCACTTCAGCCTTACAAACTAGTCCGTGAGCAAGATTGGGGAATCTTTAGTAGGTATTGGAGTGAAATTACATTATTTTTTAAAGAAATAAAGTGGCCATTTATTGTGTATTACGATAGCCTATGGGCATTTAAATTGACATAAGTTTTTATGCCCATCATCCTCCAAATGTCGAAATTGTGAGGGTACTGAATACAAATCCGACACCACTTAGCTACTGAAGTGACGTCACCAAGTCCTGTAAACCTCACCATGATGTATGTGTTGTATTCACACCGTCCATTCATTTGGAGACATCATTTTAGGGCACCATCCAAAGAATTGAGGCAGATCGAAAGCTTGAGTGGACCCCACCACAAAAGTGTGGATTGAATGCCTACCATTAAAAACTTCCAGGGTCCGTAAGTTTTCGATCAAGCTGATATTTGTGTTCGTCTCTTTTCCATGGCTGTGTTAACCTAATCTCAAACAAACATCATGGTGAGCCCTAGGAAGGTTTCAACGGTGGGAATCACTCTTCCCACTGTTTTCTGTGGTGGGGTTAACTAGAGCTTTGGATTGTCTCATTCTTTGGCTCATGCCCTAAAATGATCTCTTAAAATGGATGGACGGTGTCATACAACACATGCATCATGGTGGGCCAAAGAACTTGGTGACGTCACTTAATCGGGCTACTCAACGTGTCAGTAGCTAATCCGTGTCCACCCAGATCTTCGAATTACACCTTGGACTCTTGAAAGGTTGTGCTTGGGTATTGGGAAAGCCACTGGGGGTTTGGGCCGGAGGGAGGAAAGAGAAGTTTCCCGTGTAAGGGTATTTCAATGGAAGCAGGTTGCCTGTGATCCCTGGCACAGAGAGGGGTGGTCTCTAGCTAGGTACAGACAGGGGTTCTGAGGGCCTCTGTAATCCATTGGTCCTATCAATACTGTTCATCCAGTTTTATTTTATTTTTTCCACATTATTTTAGGGTAGAGCCCAAAAATAAGGCAGATCTAAGGCTCAGGTGGAAACCCTCCGTGATGGTTAATTGTCAGCTAACCTTTTCACGAGGTGGTGAAGGAAAAACACAAATATCAGCTTGATCCAAAACTTCCGTGGTCCCAGGAATTTTATAATGGTAGGCATTTAATCCCCCGTGTGTGGTCCACTTAAGCCTTCGATGTACTTCATTTTTGGGCACATATGCTCATATGCATATGACAAAATGGATGGACGGTGTGGATAAAACCCATACATCAGGATGGCCGCTTAAAGCCCATCCGTTCCTGGCCCTAGACTTTGTGGGGCCATGGAGATGTCCATGACAAATCCACTCCGTTCATCTCTTTTTAAAGATCGAAATAGGACAGGAATCCAAAAATAAGTTAGATCCAAAACTCAGGCAGGTCACACCTAAGAAACAGTAGGAATGGAAACATTCACCGTTGAAACCTTCCTGAAGTTGACCATGATGTTTGTATGCCATCCAAACCGTTCATAGGGTTATTGCCACTCAGATAAACTGCAGGCACAAATATCATCCTGATACAAAATTTCTGTCACCCTCGGGCATATTCAATCCCCACTGTTTCGTGTGGTATGACCCACATAGTTTTGGATCTGCCTGAGTTTTAGACTCCCTCCCGTCCCACTGTGGTCTTGTAATGTCACCGACATCTGTGGGCCCCACACTGCCCTGGCACAGGAATATCTTTGTGCTCGGTGTCACAGGCAATCCTCTTCCTATCTTTGTACCCGGAGTGGATTAGGTGTTACTCGGGTAATACGTTAGAGGGTGTTACCCTGACCGTGGGGCCCACCTTGATGAATGCGTTATATATCCAAGCTGTTCATCCGTTCTTCGAGTTCAGTTCAGGACGTGGTCCCAAAACTTAAGCAGATCCAAATATCAGGCAGACCACACCATATAGCCCACCATAATGTTTATTTAGCATCCAGCCAGACCTGATGGATGAAGGGAGGACACAGAAATCAACTTGATCCAAAACTTTTATAGCCCACGATAAGTTTTTAATGGTCAATCACAATCACCACAGTTTCCAATGGGCTCCACCTGAGATTTGGATGGATTAAGTCCTAAACTGAGATTGAGATGGAAAAACGGATAGACACATTTACTAAGGTGGGCCCCATAAGGTCAGGGTTACTTGGATAACACCTAATCCGCTCCCCAAGAGAAAGGCCTATTTGTGGATTCCATTTCCATTGGGGCTGCTTTCCAGCTAGTCTTCAAAAAAAAAAAAAAAAAAAAAAAAACACCGTGTGTGACTCGCAAAGTACTACTCTTAACACATTTCATCATGTGCATTTATAAGGCCGTTCTTCGATGCCCATTTTTCTTGGTGTGTGCGGGTCTTTAAGTGTGTGGTGTGTGGGTCAACCCAACCTGCAACTGATCAGACTCAAATTCTAACCTGAGGTGCCTAATCCAAACCCAACCCAAGTTCATGTGATTATTCCCAACCTAACCTGACCTGAATTTGTTCAACCTGAGACCAGGCCAAATTGAAACCGAGTAGGTGTTTTTCAACCCAAACCCAACCCCACCCGAACTCTGGGTTGCGCCAGTCCTGTTCACGTTGACCAGAACCCAAGTTGCAGACCTAGATGGAAACAGTTGCAAGAAGAGAAGTAAATGAATTTAAATCCCAAAACCTTTCAAGGAGAGAGGGCGTGCCAAGTAAAACGTAGGTCTCTCTTTTGCCTTTTGCTTGATGGAAGAGGAGAGCTGAGACTCTGATTCTAAGCACAAGGTCTTCAACCCCACTTTCACAGCCACATGATATCCCAAGGCAGCTCATGCACGCACCATCACATGCCAGCATGCGCATAGGTGAAATGTGCGTGTGATGGATCCATCACATGGACCCCCCCACTGATGTATGTGTTTCATCCACTCCATTCATCCATTTTGCCAGCTCATTTTAGGGCATGGGCCCAAAATTGAGGCAGATCCAAAGCTTGAGTGAACCACACCATAGGAAACAATGGGGGAATGAACACCCCGCCTACCTTTGAAAACTTCTCGGGGCCTATAGAGAACAGGCCGGATGGCAAATAAACATTACCGTGTTGACGTCATTATCCCCTTTGTTTCTTGTGGCGTGGTCCAATTGAGCTTTGGATCTATACCTCATTTTAGGCTCGTTTACTAAAATGAGCTAGCAAAATGGATGAAACAAATACATCATGGTGGGCCCCAAGGTGTGGTGCCACCCTGGTAGCAGGTGCTGCAGGCAATCCTCTTCCTTCCGCCTGATGCGTGGGGACTCAGTTGACAGAAAAAATCTGACGTTTTCAACATGTAGAAACCATGTTCAACAGTAAAAAAGCAGGCAAAAAAAATTCAACAAGCATTCAAGTGCAGTAATCAAAGCCACACCAAGATAGATCTATAGTGGAAAATACACATTGCAAATTTTTTTAAAATAAAAAAATAAAAAAATCTAGTCAATGCCTCCCTGCAAAGCTACTTTAGGGCCCATTTGGTCCCACCCTCAAAAGGTGGTGCCTGAAATCTAAACACCATTTTGAGCCAAACCTAATTCGTGTGATGCGTTCGGTTATCCTTCAAACCACGGCTAATCCCACAATAGTTAAAATAAGCACTAAAAAGCCAACTCACTGACAATCAATCTGACTAGTTCTCAGTGAGTTTGGACTGCCAAAGCTGCAGCAAAACCTCTTATGCTGTCCAAATGGGTCCTTGGTATCCTTCTATTTCCCAAAATGGCTTGGAAGGAAGCCCAAGTTGGCCACAAGGATCCCGACTAGTATCTCCTATTCTACAACATGCTCCACAAGCAATGAGGAAACAAACCAATCTAATAACCCAGAGATTACATGTCCTGAAAGATTTGTTCTACTTTCTGGAGGAAGCAATGCCGGCAAAAGATAAGATCCAACTCATATCATTGAGAGGAATGTTGATCCTCTGGCAACATTGATTATAACTAAACACTGGTTGTTGAATTTTTGGACAGCTGACCTATTTTTATTTTAACCATCTAAAGGATGGCCACTAATCAGATACGCGAATCATCTGCGTAGGCCTCAGTATGGCATTTGGATTATGACCCATCCACAATTCAGTCCATAATTTGGAAGATGTGAATGTGTGCATCACCCATAAAATAAACCAACACCTAAAGCTCAATTGAACTCTTTACTTTATTTTGCACTACATTCCAATGCAAATGGGCTGTATCTAGCATGCGTATCGATGTGGACATCCATCAAGTGGGCCGAAGACTTAGGGATGGGGCTCAAAATAGCCAGTTGGACAACCCCAATCATCAGATTGGTGACATGCATATGGAGAGTTAAAGCAAGAATGAATTCTCCCATCGGACTATAAGAAAATTTGATAATTCTACACATTTTTTACCGCTGGAGCTTATAAAGACCAAAAGGCATATAAACAATGCAAGGGATTTTCTGTATGGTGTTCAGATTATGTCTTTTCATACAGCCAATTTTCTTTCTTTGCCTTCTAGTTTCTCATTTCTTTATTTTCCTCTGCACTACACATGCATCGCATACATGTATCCCAATGTAAATTGTACAAACATAGGGCCCAAGTTACTAACAGTGCAGTTAAAAGCTCAGGGCATACTCAAGGTGCAAGTGCTCCTGGAACACCTAGGCAGTAGGCCTCGGCTATGAACTCCACACACAATCTTCCATACTATTAGTATTTGACATCATACACAGAGAGATGTCGATTTTCCAATAAAACACAACAATGCATTTAAATGAACTTAAAGTTGTTGCATACAAAAACAAGTCTACAAAACACAAGTGCACTGACAGACTACATGTATTAAATGAAACATGCTAAATAAGAAGAAGAAGAAGAAGAAGAAACCATATGAAACATAATCAACCACATAACTTTTTTTTTTGAAGATTTCAACTTTTTTTTTTTTTTGAAGATTTCACTTGATCACTCAAATAGAACCACTTGTGAATCATGAGTCATATTTCAAGGATGAAAATCCAACCCTACAACTCCATTTCCTTGTGTATCTTTTACCAAAAAACAAAAAACAAAAACAAACAAACAAGCAAACAAAGAGTTGGGGTTGTTTTTTTTTTTTTTTTTTTCTCTGAAACGTAAAGAGTTATGGTTGTTTCAAGGGCCCATTTGGATGCTCACAAATGTGTACACTAAAAACGTGTATCTTACACATGCTATGCAGGTCATGCAATGTTAGCCTACCTGTATTGCATCCTGTTTGACGAGCAGTTGGAATAGGCATGCTGATTGACACATATGCGATGTGTGAGGCATATGTGGGTTCTTAAATATGGATGGTCACACATGCACAACATTTAAATATTGGATAGTCCATCCAACCCTTTTCAAAAAGATGGATTATCCTTGCTTGAGGGTCGTATTTCTTAAGTACATAGCCCACTTATTTTTCTCGTTTTACATGTAAAAATGAGCTTGAGAAAACCGCATATTATCGATTATATGAAGGAGCTTCTGTGGTAAACGACTTTGTGAGCATCCAAAATGACCCCTTAGAGATGTTAATAATTTCTCTTGGAATGTGTAGATTTTCAAGATAATCATCTTGAATTGGTCGCAAATCACCCACAAAAGCTCAATTAGCCCTCAAAGAAATTGATTTAGGATTTATTTGGATGCTCGCAAAGTCGTTTACTGCACAAGCTGTCTTGCATAGATAGCTTACGTGATTTTCAAGCTCCCCCAATGAGAAAATAAGTTCACCAAGCACTCAAAATTTGACCATTAAGCAAGGATAGTTTATCCTTGCTAAGAGGATTGGATAGACTATACAAATGCTTAAAGACCGCATCAATGCATGCAGAAACATAATGTTCATGCGTATGCATCATATGTGTCAAACATTTTACATGTGTGATAAGCCATGTACAAGCACCTGTGTGCCACCATTAATCTTCAAGTGCCTCACCTGTGTGCCACTATCAATCTTCAAGTGCTTCACATGTGCCAAATGTGTTAATAAGTGCACATATACACTATGATGCTAAGTGTCACATAGCATTTCAAGGTATAGTATGAGTAGTCCAACATAGCATGACCTATGTAACATGTGCAAAATAAAAATGTACAACACAACTTTATGAGCATCCAAAAAACCCTTTAATAAACCAACCAGGAAGGCCAAAATCCATCACTACCACTCCATTTGATTTCCTCATGAAATTGAAGGCACTCTGAGGGAGTTTGCATATGTCATGCCGCCAACATTGCCAAAGAGTCTACCTCTCTAAAGGATTGTTGACCAGTTGCATGAGGGTGCGAAACCTCCAGTTAGAGCCAAGCACACTCACAAGGCACACAATAAGAATAAGACTAATAGAGACTCTTCAAAAGGGACAATTTGATCAGCTTGTTTTGCTCAAAGGACAACCATGGACCATAAAACCAGCCAAAGCAAGAGCTTAGGCAGGAAAAGAATACAAATCAAAAGGAAACTCAAAATTACAATTCCTTGAGGCTTCTGAGCTAGAAACTCACTCTATGGCAAGCACTTGATCCTCTAACTCAAATTCACCACTAATCCACACTTGTTCCAAAAGCATTGGTTGTTCTGTTCTCTCCCCAAATCACCCAGAGGCTCATCATATGTACTAAATGCCAAAACATTTTGCTTGCTTTCCTGCTACCTCCTCCATGCAAGCCAAGAGGAACTCTTCCATGGATTCCGACATCACCCTAGTTGTATTAAAAAGGGTAAAGACAGATGCCCAAACTGATTGGGCATAAGGGCAATCAATGAAGAGGTGGTCCACCGACTCGGCATTTCTCATACACATCAAGCAAGCTAAAGACTGCTTTTGTAGGTTATCAATGATGAGGATCCACTTCCTTCCGACCAACCACACAAGCCGCAACTCTTAAGGGGCACACAACATCTCCAAGAATAGTGACTCTTGGCCTTCAACCCTGACTATGTTTTTGAATCATACCATAGAAGGACTTGGATGAAAAGCAACCATACTTGTGATTAAGCCAAGCCATCGCATCCCAATTCCCTTCAATAGGTTGGTGGTCTTTCAAGAGAGAAAGAAGCCGCACAAAGTACACTATAGAAGGCCCGTCCTACACAAGGGAGCCCAAATCAACTAACACCCACATCTAGAGTAGCACTGGTTAATTATAATATTTTTCCTTGGGGAAAGTCCAGCTAACCCAGGAAACTCTACCATAGTGGTCTACCACCACACCATTCATCCTTGCAAAAGTGAATGTCTCCACCACCCCCACTTGGGACAAGGATTTCTAAAATTCGTGGATGTCAAACGTCCCATGTTTGCTTTTTGTTGAGGATTTGTCAAATACATGGATTTCCCAAATCAACACCTCCATAAAATCAATGTATTTGGGACAAACCCAAAAAAAAAAAAAAAAAGAAGACTAGGCAAATCCTCAAAATAAGAGGTTGACGGATCTGTTCCTACTATTGCAATTAACAAAAAAAAAAAAAAAAAATTAAGTTGGTCCCACATCGGTTAGGAAAGGGAGGGGTTGTGGCCCTTGCCTATAAGAGGAGTGGGGGCATGAGAGAGAGAGAGGAGTCCAATTACCCGATTAGAGGTGAGAGAACCCTTACTTGTTCTTATGATATTTATTTTTCTATAGTTATGTATCAATATGATCTAAATCTATCTTTACATTATATTTTCTTTTAAATCTCCTTCTACTTAATTTCATTGATTAATTTTGGCCTTATTATCACCGATAGGCCAAAACCCTCGCCAATACAACACTTGTCTTCCAGAGTGAGTTCGCAATCTAGACATGCGTTACCCCCCTGAATCAAGGTGAGGAACCATTTAGCATGGTCGGGCAAAACCTTTTGCAATCCTAACATCCTCACCTGTCCAAAGGTATACAATAGAGATCTACGAGGTACCCAAGGTCTTTCAACATAAGGGTTGCTGAGCCCCATTTATTTTGCTTTCCGGGATTTCAACCTATGGAACAATACATCGCCCAACTATTTGTAATTGTTCTAAAGTCCTCAATGCATGGATTTATTTTGAATCATATGTCCAAACCATGTACTCAATGCATGAATTTCTCTTGAAATCATACATCTAAACCATATATGAAAACTTTTAAAAAATAAACTCTATAAATGAACTTTCCATTAATAACTTTTCACAAATGATCTTTCCATAAATGAACTTATGCACACATATACCCCCAATTTTATACAATATCTAATGGATGGATCTGGAATTTGGGAAAAC